>CAJQUW010000421.1:0-526303 GCA_907163375.1 Prostheceraeus crozeri | reverse complement strand
TCTTTCAGTGAATTTGTCTCACTCTTAGCTTTCAAACGAGCTATGGCACGACAAAATCCGTCCACTAGAAGCCAAGATCGAAGCGAGCTGTCCAGAGAGGGGGGGGACGTCAGCGAAAATTTTTCTCTCCGATTGACTTGAAACTCACCATACCGATGCAGAATTTCACGCTGAATCCGAATCTGGCCTCCGTTTTCTCATCCGATGGTTCGTTTTGGCGCTACACACCAAAACGTCCCAAATTCTAACTCTGTCGTTTTTCGCCAATGTCCCAAAATCTTAAATGGCGTCTCACATCTAAACGAAGACAGATAGGAACAAGCCGATTCTTTCAGTGAATTTGTCTCACTCTTAGCTTTCAAACGAGCTATGGCACGACAAAATCCGTCCACTAGAAGCCAAGATCGAAGCGAGCTGTCCAGAGGGGGGGGACGTCAGCGAAAATTTTTTCTCTCCGATTGACTTGAAACTCACCATACCGATGCAGAATTTCACGCTGAATCCGAATCTGGCCTCCGTTTTCTCATCCGATGGTTCGTTTTGGCGCTACACACCAAAACGTCCCAAATTCTAACTCTGTCGTTTTTTCGAAAAATGTTGAAAATTTTTTCTCTCCGATTGACTTGAAACTCACCATACAGATAGAGAATTTCACTCTGATTCCAAATCTGAAATCCGTTTTCCAATCCGATGCTTCGTTTTGAAGCTACAGCCCAAAACGTCCCAAATTCTAACTCTGTCGTTTTTCGCCAATGTCCCAAAATCTTAAATGGCGTCTCACATCTAAACGAAGACAGATAGGAACAAGCCGATTCTTTCAGTGAATTTGTCTCACTCTTAGCTTTCAAACGAGCTATGGCACGACAAAATCCGTCCACTAGAAGCCAAGATCGAAGCGAGCTGTCCAGAGGGGGGGGACGTCAGCGAAAATTTTTCTCTCCGATTGACTTGAAACTCACCATACCGATGCAGAATTTCACGCTGAATCCGAATCTGGCCTCCGTTTTCTCATCCGATGGTTCGTTTTGGCGCTACACACCAAAACGTCCCAAATTCTAACTCTGTCGTTTTTCGCCAATGTCCCAAAATCTTAAATGGCGTCTCACATCTAAACGAAGACAGATAGGAACAAGCCGATTCTTTCAGTGAATTTGTCTCACTCTTAGCTTTCAAACGAGCTATGGCACGACAAAATCCGTCCACTAGAAGCCAAGATCGAAGCGAGCTGTCCAGAGGGGGGGACGTCAGCGAAAATTTTTTCTCTCCGATTGACTTGAAACTCACCATACCGATGCAGAATTTCACGCTGAATCCGAATCTGGCCTCCGTTTTCTCATCCGATGGTTCGTTTTGGCGCTACACACCAAAACGTCCCAAATTCTAACTCTGTCGTTTTTTCGAAAAATGTTGAAAATTTTTTCTCTCCGATTGACTTGAAACTCACCATACAGATAGAGAATTTCACTCTGATTCCAAATCTGAAATCCGTTTTCCAATCCGATGCTTCGTTTTGAAGCTACAGCCCAAAACGTCCCAAATTCTAACTCTGTCGTTTTTCGCCAATGTCCCAAAATCTTAAATGGCGTCTCACATCTAAACGAAGACAGATAGGAACAAGCCGATTCTTTCAGTGAATTTGTCTCACTCTTAGCTTTCAAACGAGCTATGGCACGACAAAATCCGTCCACTAGAAGCCAAGATCGAAGCGAGCTGTCCAGAGGGGGGGGGACGTCAGCGAAAATTTTTTCTCTCCGATTGACTTGAAACTCACCATACCGATGCAGAATTTCACGCTGAATCCGAATCTGGCCTCCGTTTTCTCATCCGATGGTTCGTTTTGGCGCTACACACCAAAACGTCCCAAATTCTAACTCTGTCGTTTTTCGCCAATGTCCCAAAATCTTAAATGGCGTCTCACATCTAAACGAAGACAGATAGGAACAAGCCGATTCTTTCAGTGAATTTGTCTCACTCTTAGCTTTCAAACGAGCTATGGCACGACAAAATCCGTCCACTAGAAGCCAAGATCGAAGCGAGCTGTCCAGAGGGGGGGGACGTCAGCGAAAATTTTTCTCTCCGATTGACTTGAAACTCACCATACCGATGCAGAATTTCACGCTGAATCCGAATCTGGCCTCCGTTTTCTCATCCGATGGTTCGTTTTGGCGCTACACACCAAAACGTCCCAAATTCTAACTCTGTCGTTTTTTCGAAAAATGTTGAAAATTTTTTCTCTCCGATTGACTTGAAACTCACCATACAGATAGAGAATTTCACTCTGATTCCAAATCTGAAATCCGTTTTCCAATCCGATGCTTCGTTTTGAAGCTACAGCCCAAAACGTCCCAAATTCTAACTCTGTCGTTTTTCGCCAATGTCCCAAAATCTTAAATGGCGTCTCACATCTAAACGAAGACAGATAGGAACAAGCCGATTCTTTCAGTGAATTTGTCTCACTCTTAGCTTTCAAACGAGCTATGGCACGACAAAATCCGTCCACTAGAAGCCAAGATCGAAGCGAGCTGTCCAGAGGGGGGGGGGACGTCAGCGAAAATTTTTTCTCTCCGATTGACTTGAAACTCACCATACCGATGCAGAATTTCACGCTGAATCCGAATCTGGCCTCCGTTTTCTCATCCGATGGTTCGTTTTGGCGCTACACACCAAAACGTCCCAAATTCTAACTCTGTCGTTTTTTCGAAAAATGTTGAAAATTTTTTCTCTCCGATTGACTTGAAACTCACCATACAGATAGAGAATTTCACTCTGATTCCAAATCTGAAATCCGTTTTCCAATCCGATGCTTCGTTTTGAAGCTACAGCCCAAAACGTCCCAAATTCTAACTCTGTCGTTTTTCGCCAATGTCCCAAAATCTTAAATGGCGTCTCACATCTAAACGAAGACAGATAGGAACAAGCCGATTCTTTCAGTGAATTTGTCTCACTCTTAGCTTTCAAACGAGCTATGGCACGACAAAATCCGTCCACTAGAAGCCAAGATCGAAGCGAGCTGTCCAGAGGGGGGGGACGTCAGCGAAAATTTTTTCTCTCCGATTGACTTGAAACTCACCATACCGATGCAGAATTTCACGCTGAATCCGAATCTGGCCTCCGTTTTCTCATCCGATGGTTCGTTTTGGCGCTACACACCAAAACGTCCCAAATTCTAACTCTGTCGTTTTTCGCCAATGTCCCAAAATCTTAAATGGCGTCTCACATCTAAACGAAGACAGATAGGAACAAGCCGATTCTTTCAGTGAATTTGTCTCACTCTTAGCTTTCAAACGAGCTATGGCACGACAAAATCCGTCCACTAGAAGCCAAGATCGAAGCGAGCTGTCCAGAGGGGGGGGACGTCAGCGAAAATTTTTTCTCTCCGATTGACTTGAAACTCACCATACCGATGCAGAATTTCACGCTGAATCCGAATCTGGCCTCCGTTTTCTCATCCGATGGTTCGTTTTGGCGCTACACACCAAAACGTCCCAAATTCTAACTCTGTCGTTTTTTCGAAAAATGTTGAAAATTTTTTCTCTCCGATTGACTTGAAACTCACCATACAGATAGAGAATTTCACTCTGATTCCAAATCTGAAATCCGTTTTCCAATCCGATGCTTCGTTTTGAAGCTACAGCCCAAAACGTCCCAAATTCTAACTCTGTCGTTTTTCGCCAATGTCCCAAAATCTTAAATGGCGTCTCACATCTAAACGAAGACAGATAGGAACAAGCCGATTCTTTCAGTGAATTTGTCTCACTCTTAGCTTTCAAACGAGCTATGGCACGACAAAATCCGTCCACTAGAAGCCAAGATCGAAGCGAGCTGTCCAGAGGGGGGGGACGTCAGCGAAAATTTTTTCTCTCCGATTGACTTGAAACTCACCATACCGATGCAGAATTTCACGCTGAATCCGAATCTGGCCTCCGTTTTCTCATCCGATGGTTCGTTTTGGCGCTACACACCAAAACGTCCCAAATTCTAACTCTGTCGTTTTTCGCCAATGTCCCAAAATCTTAAATGGCGTCTCACATCTAAACGAAGACAGATAGGAACAAGCCGATTCTTTCAGTGAATTTGTCTCACTCTTAGCTTTCAAACGAGCTATGGCACGACAAAATCCGTCCACTAGAAGCCAAGATCGAAGCGAGCTGTCCAGAGGGGGGGGACGTCAGCGAAAATTTTTCTCTCCGATTGACTTGAAACTCACCATACAGATAGAGAATTTCACTCTGATTCCAAATCTGAAATCCGTTTTCCAATCCGATGCTTCGTTTTGAAGCTACAGCCCAAAACGTCCCAAATTCTAACTCTGTCGTTTTTCGCCAATGTCCCAAAATCTTAAATGGCGTCTCACATCTAAACGAAGACAGATAGGAACAAGCCGATTCTTTCAGTGAATTTGTCTCACTCTTAGCTTTCAAACGAGCTATGGCACGACAAAATCCGTCCACTAGAAGCCAAGATCGAAGCGAGCTGTCCAGAGGGGGGGGGGACGTCAGCGAAAATTTTTCTCTCCGATTGACTTGAAACTCACCATACCGATGCAGAATTTCACGCTGAATCCGAATCTGGCCTCCGTTTTCTCATCCGATGGTTCGTTTTGGCGCTACACACCAAAACGTCCCAAATTCTAACTCTGTCGTTTTTCGCCAATGTCCCAAAATCTTAAATGGCGTCTCACATCTAAACGAAGACAGATAGGAACAAGCCGATTCTTTCAGTGAATTTGTCTCACTCTTAGCTTTCAAACGAGCTATGGCACGACAAAATCCGTCCACTAGAAGCCAAGATCGAAGCGAGCTGTCCAGAGGGGGGGGACGTCAGCGAAAATTTTTTCTCTCCGATTGACTTGAGACTCACCATACCGATGCAGAATTTCACGCTGAATCCGAATCTGGCCTCCGTTTTCTCATCCGATGGTTCGTTTTGGCGCTACACACCAAAACGTCCCAAATTCTAACTCTGTCGTTTTTTCGAAAAATGTTGAAAATTTTTCTCTCCGATTGACTTGAAACTCACCATACAGATAGAGAATTTCACTCTGATTCCAAATCTGAAATCCGTTTTCCAATCCGATGCTTCGTTTTGAAGCTACAGCCCAAAACGTCCCAAATTCTAACTCTGTCGTTTTTCGCCAATGTCCCAAAATCTTAAATGGCGTCTCACATCTAAACGAAGACAGATAGGAACAAGCCGATTCTTTCAGTGAATTTGTCTCACTCTTAGCTTTCAAACGAGCTATGGCACGACAAAATCCGTCCACTAGAAGCCAAGATCGAAGCGAGCTGTCCAGAGGGGGGGGACGTCAGCGAAAATTTTTCTCTCCGATTGACTTGAAACTCACCATACCGATGCAGAATTTCACGCTGAATCCGAATCTGGCCTCCGTTTTCTCATCCGATGGTTCGTTTTGGCGCTACACACCAAAACGTCCCAAATTCTAACTCTGTCGTTTTTCGCCAATGTCCCAAAATCTTAAATGGCGTCTCACATCTAAACGAAGACAGATAGGAACAAGCCGATTCTTTCAGTGAATTTGTCTCACTCTTAGCTTTCAAACGAGCTATGGCACGACAAAATCCGTCCACTAGAAGCCAAGATCGAAGCGAGCTGTCCAGAGGGGGGGGACGTCAGCGAAAATTTTTTCTCTCCGATTGACTTGAAACTCACCATACCGATGCAGAATTTCACGCTGAATCCGAATCTGGCCTCCGTTTTCTCATCCGATGGTTCGTTTTGGCGCTACACACCAAAACGTCCCAAATTCTAACTCTGTCGTTTTTTCGAAAAATGTTGAAAATTTTTTCTCTCCGATTGACTTGAAACTCACCATACAGATAGAGAATTTCACTCTGATTCCAAATCTGAAATCCGTTTTCCAATCCGATGCTTCGTTTTGAAGCTACAGCCCAAAACGTCCCAAATTCTAACTCTGTCGTTTTTCGCCAATGTCCCAAAATCTTAAATGGCGTCTCACATCTAAACGAAGACAGATAGGAACAAGCCGATTCTTTCAGTGAATTTGTCTCACTCTTAGCTTTCAAACGAGCTATGGCACGACAAAATCCGTCCACTAGAAGCCAAGATCGAAGCGAGCTGTCCAGAGGGGGGGGACGTCAGCGAAAATTTTTTCTCTCCGATTGACTTGAAACTCACCATACCGATGCAGAATTTCACGCTGAATCCGAATCTGGCCTCCGTTTTCTCATCCGATGGTTCGTTTTGGCGCTACACACCAAAACGTCCCAAATTCTAACTCTGTCGTTTTTCGCCAATGTCCCAAAATCTTAAATGGCGTTTCACATCTAAACGAAGACAGATAGGAACAAGCCGATTCTTTCAGTGAATTTGTCTCACTCTTAGCTTTCAAACGAGCTATGGCACGACAAAATCCGTCCACTAGAAGCCAAGATCGAAGCGAGCTGTCCAGAGGGGGGGGGACGTCAGCGAAAATTTTTTCTCTCCGATTGACTTGAAACTCACCATACCGATGCAGAATTTCACGCTGAATCCGAATCTGGCCTCCGTTTTCTCATCCGATGGTTCGTTTTGGCGCTACACACCAAAACGTCCCAAATTCTAACTCTGTCGTTTTTTCGAAAAATGTTGAAAATTTTTTCTCTCCGATTGACTTGAAACTCACCATACAGATAGAGAATTTCACTCTGATTCCAAATCTGAAATCCGTTTTCCAATCCGATGCTTCGTTTTGAAGCTACAGCCCAAAACGTCCCAAATTCTAACTCTGTCGTTTTTCGCCAATGTCCCAAAATCTTAAATGGCGTCTCACATCTAAACGAAGACAGATAGGAACAAGCCGATTCTTTCAGTGAATTTGTCTCACTCTTAGCTTTCAAACGAGCTATGGCACGACAAAATCCGTCCACTAGAAGCCAAGATCGAAGCGAGCTGTCCAGAGGGGGGGGGACGTCAGCGAAAATTTTTCTCTCCGATTGACTTGAAACTCACCATACCGATGCAGAATTTCACGCTGAATCCGAATCTGGCCTCCGTTTTCTCATCCGATGGTTCGTTTTGGCGCTACACACCAAAACGTCCCAAATTCTAACTCTGTCGTTTTTCGCCAATGTCCCAAAATCTTAAATGGCGTTTCACATCTAAACGAAGACAGATAGGAACAAGCCGATTCTTTCAGTGAATTTGTCTCACTCTTAGCTTTCAAACGAGCTATGGCACGACAAAATCCGTCCACTAGAAGCCAAGATCGAAGCGAGCTGTCCAGAGGGGGGGGACGTCAGCGAAAATTTTTTCTCTCCGATTGACTTGAAACTCACCATACCGATGCAGAATTTCACGCTGAATCCGAATCTGGCCTCCGTTTTCTCATCCGATGGTTCGTTTTGGCGCTACACACCAAAACGTCCCAAATTCTAACTCTGTCGTTTTTTCGAAAAATGTTGAAAATTTTTTCTCTCCGATTGACTTGAAACTCACCATACAGATAGAGAATTTCACTCTGATTCCAAATCTGAAATCCGTTTTCCAATCCGATGCTTCGTTTTGAAGCTACAGCCCAAAACGTCCCAAATTCTAACTCTGTCGTTTTTCGCCAATGTCCCAAAATCTTAAATGGCGTCTCACATCTAAACGAAGACAGATAGGAACAAGCCGATTCTTTCAGTGAATTTGTCTCACTCTTAGCTTTCAAACGAGCTATGGCACGACAAAATCCGTCCACTAGAAGCCAAGATCGAAGCGAGCTGTCCAGAGGGGGGGGACGTCAGCGAAAATTTTTCTCTCCGATTGACTTGAAACTCACCATACCGATGCAGAATTTCACGCTGAATCCGAATCTGGCCTCCGTTTTCTCATCCGATGGTTCGTTTTGGCGCTACACACCAAAACGTCCCAAATTCTAACTCTGTCGTTTTTCGCCAATGTCCCAAAATCTTAAATGGCGTCTCACATCTAAACGAAGACAGATAGGAACAAGCCGATTCTTTCAGTGAATTTGTCTCACTCTTAGCTTTCAAACGAGCTATGGCACGACAAAATCCGTCCACTAGAAGCCAAGATCGAAGCGAGCTGTCCAGAGGGGGGGGACGTCAGCGAAAATTTTTTCTCTCCGATTGACTTGAAACTCACCATACCGATGCAGAATTTCACGCTGAATCCGAATCTGGCCTCCGTTTTCTCATCCGATGGTTCGTTTTGGCGCTACACACCAAAACGTCCCAAATTCTAACTCTGTCGTTTTTTCGAAAAATGTTGAAAATTTTTTCTCTCCGATTGACTTGAAACTCACCATACAGATAGAGAATTTCACTCTGATTCCAAATCTGAAATCCGTTTTCCAATCCGATGCTTCGTTTTGAAGCTACAGCCCAAAACGTCCCAAATTCTAACTCTGTCGTTTTTCGCCAATGTCCCAAAATCTTAAATGGCGTCTCACATCTAAACGAAGACAGATAGGAACAAGCCGATTCTTTCAGTGAATTTGTCTCACTCTTAGCTTTCAAACGAGCTATGGCACGACAAAATCCGTCCACTAGAAGCCAAGATCGAAGCGAGCTGTCCAGAGGGGGGGGGACGTCAGCGAAAATTTTTCTCTCCGATTGACTTGAAACTCACCATACCGATGCAGAATTTCACGCTGAATCCGAATCTGGCCTCCGTTTTCTCATCCGATGGTTCGTTTTGGCGCTACACACCAAAACGTCCCAAATTCTAACTCTGTCGTTTTTCGCCAATGTCCCAAAATCTTAAATGGCGTCTCACATCTAAACGAAGACAGATAGGAACAAGCCGATTCTTTCAGTGAATTTGTCTCACTCTTAGCTTTCAAACGAGCTATGGCACGACAAAATCCGTCCACTAGAAGCCAAGATCGAAGCGAGCTGTCCAGAGGGGGGGGGACGTCAGCGAAAATTTTTTCTCTCCGATTGACTTGAAACTCACCATACCGATGCAGAATTTCACGCTGAATCCGAATCTGGCCTCCGTTTTCTCATCCGATGGTTCGTTTTGGCGCTACACACCAAAACGTCCCAAATTCTAACTCTGTCGTTTTTCGCCAATGTCCCAAAATCTTAAATGGCGTCTCACATCTAAACGAAGACAGATAGGAACAAGCCGATTCTTTCAGTGAATTTGTCTCACTCTTAGCTTTCAAACGAGCTATGGCACGACAAAATCCGTCCACTAGAAGCCAAGATCGAAGCGAGCTGTCCAGAGGGGGGGGACGTCAGCGAAAATTTTTTCTCTCCGATTGACTTGAAACTCACCATACCGATGCAGAATTTCACGCTGAATCCGAATCTGGCCTCCGTTTTCTCATCCGATGGTTCGTTTTGGCGCTACACACCAAAACGTCCCAAATTCTAACTCTGTCGTTTTTTCGAAAAATGTTGAAAATTTTTTCTCTCCGATTGACTTGAAACTCACCATACAGATAGAGAATTTCACTCTGATTCCAAATCTGAAATCCGTTTTCCAATCCGATGCTTCGTTTTGAAGCTACAGCCCAAAACGTCCCAAATTCTAACTCTGTCGTTTTTCGCCAATGTCCCAAAATCTTAAATGGCGTCTCACATCTAAACGAAGACAGATAGGAACAAGCCGATTCTTTCAGTGAATTTGTCTCACTCTTAGCTTTCAAACGAGCTATGGCACGACAAAATCCGTCCACTAGAAGCCAAGATCGAAGCGAGCTGTCCAGAGGGGGGGGACGTCAGCGAAAATTTTTCTCTCCGATTGACTTGAAACTCACCATACCGATGCAGAATTTCACGCTGAATCCGAATCTGGCCTCCGTTTTCTCATCCGATGGTTCGTTTTGGCGCTACACACCAAAACGTCCCAAATTCTAACTCTGTCGTTTTTCGCCAATGTCCCAAAATCTTAAATGGCGTCTCACATCTAAACGAAGACAGATAGGAACAAGCCGATTCTTTCAGTGAATTTGTCTCACTCTTAGCTTTCAAACGAGCTATGGCACGACAAAATCCGTCCACTAGAAGCCAAGATCGAAGCGAGCTGTCCAGAGGGGGGGGACGTCAGCGAAAATTTTTTCTCTCCGATTGACTTGAAACTCACCATACCGATGCAGAATTTCACGCTGAATCCGAATCTGGCCTCCGTTTTCTCATCCGATGGTTCGTTTTGGCGCTACACACCAAAACGTCCCAAATTCTAACTCTGTCGTTTTTTCGAAAAATGTTGAAAATTTTTTCTCTCCGATTGACTTGAAACTCACCATACAGATAGAGAATTTCACTCTGATTCCAAATCTGAAATCCGTTTTCCAATCCGATGCTTCGTTTTGAAGCTACAGCCCAAAACGTCCCAAATTCTAACTCTGTCGTTTTTCGCCAATGTCCCAAAATCTTAAATGGCGTCTCACATCTAAACGAAGACAGATAGGAACAAGCCGATTCTTTCAGTGAATTTGTCTCACTCTTAGCTTTCAAACGAGCTATGGCACGACAAAATCCGTCCACTAGAAGCCAAGATCGAAGCGAGCTGTCCAGAGGGGGGGGACGTCAGCGAAAATTTTTTCTCTCCGATTGACTTGAAACTCACCATACCGATGCAGAATTTCACGCTGAATCCGAATCTGGCCTCCGTTTTCTCATCCGATGGTTCGTTTTGGCGCTACACACCAAAACGTCCCAAATTCTAACTCTGTCGTTTTTTCGAAAAATGTTGAAAATTTTTTCTCTCCGATTGACTTGAAACTCACCATACAGATAGAGAATTTCACTCTGATTCCAAATCTGAAATCCGTTTTCCAATCCGATGCTTCGTTTTGAAGCTACAGCCCAAAACGTCCCAAATTCTAACTCTGTCGTTTTTCGCCAATGTCCCAAAATCTTAAATGGCGTCTCACATCTAAACGAAGACAGATAGGAACAAGCCGATTCTTTCAGTGAATTTGTCTCACTCTTAGCTTTCAAACGAGCTATGGCACGACAAAATCCGTCCACTAGAAGCCAAGATCGAAGCGAGCTGTCCAGAGGGGGGGGACGTCAGCGAAAATTTTTTCTCTCCGATTGACTTGAAACTCACCATACCGATGCAGAATTTCACGCTGAATCCGAATCTGGCCTCCGTTTTCTCATCCGATGGTTCGTTTTGGCGCTACACACCAAAACGTCCCAAATTCTAACTCTGTCGTTTTTCGCCAATGTCCCAAAATCTTAAATGGCGTCTCACATCTAAACGAAGACAGATAGGAACAAGCCGATTCTTTCAGTGAATTTGTCTCACTCTTAGCTTTCAAACGAGCTATGGCACGACAAAATCCGTCCACTAGAAGCCAAGATCGAAGCGAGCTGTCCAGAGGGGGGGGACGTCAGCGAAAATTTTTTCTCTCCGATTGACTTGAAACTCACCATACCGATGCAGAATTTCACGCTGAATCCGAATCTGGCCTCCGTTTTCTCATCCGATGGTTCGTTTTGGCGCTACACACCAAAACGTCCCAAATTCTAACTCTGTCGTTTTTTCGAAAAATGTTGAAAATTTTTTCTCTCCGATTGACTTGAAACTCACCATACAGATAGAGAATTTCACTCTGATTCCAAATCTGAAATCCGTTTTCCAATCCGATGCTTCGTTTTGAAGCTACAGCCCAAAACGTCCCAAATTCTAACTCTGTCGTTTTTCGCCAATGTCCCAAAATCTTAAATGGCGTCTCACATCTAAACGAAGACAGATAGGAACAAGCCGATTCTTTCAGTGAATTTGTCTCACTCTTAGCTTTCAAACGAGCTATGGCACGACAAAATCCGTCCACTAGAAGCCAAGATCGAAGCGAGCTGTCCAGAGGGGGGGGACGTCAGCGAAAATTTTTCTCTCCGATTGACTTGAAACTCACCATACCGATGCAGAATTTCACGCTGAATCCGAATCTGGCCTCCGTTTTCTCATCCGATGGTTCGTTTTGGCGCTACACACCAAAACGTCCCAAATTCTAACTCTGTCGTTTTTCGCCAATGTCCCAAAATCTTAAATGGCGTCTCACATCTAAACGAAGACAGATAGGAACAAGCCGATTCTTTCAGTGAATTTGTCTCACTCTTAGCTTTCAAACGAGCTATGGCACGACAAAATCCGTCCACTAGAAGCCAAGATCGAAGCGAGCTGTCCAGAGGGGGGGGACGTCAGCGAAAATTTTTTCTCTCCGATGGCGTTCAAACTCACCATACCGATGCAGAATTTCACGCTGAATCCGAATCTGGCCTCCGTTTTCTCATCCGATGGTTCGTTTTGGCGCTACACACCAAAACGTCCCAAATTCTAACTCTGTCGTTTTTTCGAAAAATGTTGAAAATTTTTTCTCTCCGATTGACTTGAAACTCACCATACAGATAGAGAATTTCACTCTGATTCCAAATCTGAAATCCGTTTTCCAATCCGATGCTTCGTTTTGAAGCTACAGCCCAAAACGTCCCAAATTCTAACTCTGTCGTTTTTCGCCAATGTCCCAAAATCTTAAATGGCGTCTCACATCTAAACGAAGACAGATAGGAACAAGCCGATTCTTTCAGTGAATTTGTCTCACTCTTAGCTTTCAAACGAGCTATGGCACGACAAAATCCGTCCACTAGAAGCCAAGATCGAAGCGAGCTGTCCAGAGGGGGGGGGACGTCAGCGAAAATTTTTTCTCTCCGATTGACTTGAAACTCACCATACCGATGCAGAATTTCACGCTGAATCCGAATCTGGCCTCCGTTTTCTCATCCGATGGTTCGTTTTGGCGCTACACACCAAAACGTCCCAAATTCTAACTCTGTCGTTTTTTCGAAAAATGTTGAAAATTTTTTCTCTCCGATTGACTTGAAACTCACCATACAGATAGAGAATTTCACTCTGATTCCAAATCTGAAATCCGTTTTCCAATCCGATGCTTCGTTTTGAAGCTACAGCCCAAAACGTCCCAAATTCTAACTCTGTCGTTTTTCGCCAATGTCCCAAAATCTTAAATGGCGTCTCACATCTAAACGAAGACAGATAGGAACAAGCCGATTCTTTCAGTGAATTTGTCTCACTCTTAGCTTTCAAACGAGCTATGGCACGACAAAATCCGTCCACTAGAAGCCAAGATCGAAGCGAGCTGTCCAGAGGGGGGGGGACGTCAGCGAAAATTTTTTCTCTCCGATTGACTTGAAACTCACCATACCGATGCAGAATTTCACGCTGAATCCGAATCTGGCCTCCGTTTTCTCATCCGATGGTTCGTTTTGGCGCTACACACCAAAACGTCCCAAATTCTAACTCTGTCGTTTTTTCGAAAAATGTTGAAAATTTTTTCTCTCCGATTGACTTGAAACTCACCATACAGATAGAGAATTTCACTCTGATTCCAAATCTGAAATCCGTTTTCCAATCCGATGCTTCGTTTTGAAGCTACAGCCCAAAACGTCCCAAATTCTAACTCTGTCGTTTTTCGCCAATGTCCCAAAATCTTAAATGGCGTCTCACATCTAAACGAAGACAGATAGGAACAAGCCGATTCTTTCAGTGAATTTGTCTCACTCTTAGCTTTCAAACGAGCTATGGCACGACAAAATCCGTCCACTAGAAGCCAAGATCGAAGCGAGCTGTCCAGAGGGGGGGGACGTCAGCGAAAATTTTTCTCTCCGATTGACTTGAAACTCACCATACCGATGCAGAATTTCACGCTGAATCCGAATCTGGCCTCCGTTTTCTCATCCGATGGTTCGTTTTGGCGCTACACACCAAAACGTCCCAAATTCTAACTCTGTCGTTTTTTCGAAAAATGTTGAAAATTTTTTCTCTCCGATTGACTTGAAACTCACCATACAGATAGAGAATTTCACTCTGATTCCAAATCTGAAATCCGTTTTCCAATCCGATGCTTCGTTTTGAAGCTACAGCCCAAAACGTCCCAAATTCTAACTCTGTCGTTTTTCGCCAATGTCCCAAAATCTTAAATGGCGTCTCACATCTAAACGAAGACAGATAGGAACAAGCCGATTCTTTCAGTGAATTTGTCTCACTCTTAGCTTTCAAACGAGCTATGGCACGACAAAATCCGTCCACTAGAAGCCAAGATCGAAGCGAGCTGTCCAGAGGGGGGGGGACGTCAGCGAAAATTTTTCTCTCCGATTGACTTGAAACTCACCATACCGATGCAGAATTTCACGCTGAATCCGAATCTGGCCTCCGTTTTCTCATCCGATGGTTCGTTTTGGCGCTACACACCAAAACGTCCCAAATTCTAACTCTGTCGTTTTTCGCCAATGTCCCAAAATCTTAAATGGCGTCTCACATCTAAACGAAGACAGATAGGAACAAGCCGATTCTTTCAGTGAATTTGTCTCACTCTTAGCTTTCAAACGAGCTATGGCACGACAAAATCCGTCCACTAGAAGCCAAGATCGAAGCGAGCTGTCCAGAGGGGGGGGACGTCAGCGAAAATTTTTTCTCTCCGATTGACTTGAAACTCACCATACCGATGCAGAATTTCACGCTGAATCCGAATCTGGCCTCCGTTTTCTCATCCGATGGTTCGTTTTGGCGCTACACACCAAAACGTCCCAAATTCTAACTCTGTCGTTTTTTCGAAAAATGTTGAAAATTTTTTCTCTCCGATTGACTTGAAACTCACCATACAGATAGAGAATTTCACTCTGATTCCAAATCTGAAATCCGTTTTCCAATCCGATGCTTCGTTTTGAAGCTACAGCCCAAAACGTCCCAAATTCTAACTCTGTCGTTTTTCGCCAATGTCCCAAAATCTTAAATGGCGTCTCACATCTAAACGAAGACAGATAGGAACAAGCCGATTCTTTCAGTGAATTTGTCTCACTCTTAGCTTTCAAACGAGCTATGGCACGACAAAATCCGTCCACTAGAAGCCAAGATCGAAGCGAGCTGTCCAGAGGGGGGGGGACGTCAGCGAAAATTTTTTCTCTCCGATTGACTTGAAACTCACCATACCGATGCAGAATTTCACGCTGAATCCGAATCTGGCCTCCGTTTTCTCATCCGATGGTTCGTTTTGGCGCTACACACCAAAACGTCCCAAATTCTAACTCTGTCGTTTTTTCGAAAAATGTTGAAAATTTTTTCTCTCCGATTGACTTGAAACTCACCATACAGATAGAGAATTTCACTCTGATTCCAAATCTGAAATCCGTTTTCCAATCCGATGCTTCGTTTTGAAGCTACAGCCCAAAACGTCCCAAATTCTAACTCTGTCGTTTTTCGCCAATGTCCCAAAATCTTAAATGGCGTCTCACATCTAAACGAAGACAGATAGGAACAAGCCGATTCTTTCAGTGAATTTGTCTCACTCTTAGCTTTCAAACGAGCTATGGCACGACAAAATCCGTCCACTAGAAGCCAAGATCGAAGCGAGCTGTCCAGAGGGGGGGGACGTCAGCGAAAATTTTTTCTCTCCGATTGACTTGAAACTCACCATACCGATGCAGAATTTCACGCTGAATCCGAATCTGGCCTCCGTTTTCTCATCCGATGGTTCGTTTTGGCGCTACACACCAAAACGTCCCAAATTCTAACTCTGTCGTTTTTCGCCAATGTCCCAAAATCTTAAATGGCGTCTCACATCTAAACGAAGACAGATAGGAACAAGCCGATTCTTTCAGTGAATTTGTCTCACTCTTAGCTTTCAAACGAGCTATGGCACGACAAAATCCGTCCACTAGAAGCCAAGATCGAAGCGAGCTGTCCAGAGGGGGGGGGACGTCAGCGAAAATTTTTTCTCTCCGATTGACTTGAAACTCACCATACCGATGCAGAATTTCACGCTGAATCCGAATCTGGCCTCCGTTTTCTCATCCGATGGTTCGTTTTGGCGCTACACACCAAAACGTCCCAAATTCTAACTCTGTCGTTTTTTCGAAAAATGTTGAAAATTTTTTCTCTCCGATTGACTTGAAACTCACCATACAGATAGAGAATTTCACTCTGATTCCAAATCTGAAATCCGTTTTCCAATCCGATGCTTCGTTTTGAAGCTACAGCCCAAAACGTCCCAAATTCTAACTCTGTCGTTTTTCGCCAATGTCCCAAAATCTTAAATGGCGTCTCACATCTAAACGAAGACAGATAGGAACAAGCCGATTCTTTCAGTGAATTTGTCTCACTCTTAGCTTTCAAACGAGCTATGGCACGACAAAATCCGTCCACTAGAAGCCAAGATCGAAGCGAGCTGTCCAGAGGGGGGGGGACGTCAGCGAAAATTTTTCTCTCCGATTGACTTGAAACTCACCATACCGATGCAGAATTTCACGCTGAATCCGAATCTGGCCTCCGTTTTCTCATCCGATGGTTCGTTTTGGCGCTACACACCAAAACGTCCCAAATTCTAACTCTGTCGTTTTTCGCCAATGTCCCAAAATCTTAAATGGCGTTTCACATCTAAACGAAGACAGATAGGAACAAGCCGATTCTTTCAGTGAATTTGTCTCACTCTTAGCTTTCAAACGAGCTATGGCACGACAAAATCCGTCCACTAGAAGCCAAGATCGAAGCGAGCTGTCCAGAGGGGGGGGACGTCAGCGAAAATTTTTCTCTCCGATTGACTTGAAACTCACCATACAGATAGAGAATTTCACTCTGATTCCAAATCTGAAATCCGTTTTCTCATCCGATGGTTCGTTTTGAAGCTACACACCAAAACGTCCCAAATTCTAACTCTGTCGTTTTTCGCCAATGTCCCAAAATCTTAAATGGCGTCTCACATCTAAACGAAGACAGATAGGAACAAGCCGATTCTTTCAGTGAATTTGTCTCACTCTTAGCTTTCAAACGAGCTATGGCACGACAAAATCCGTCCACTAGAAGCCAAGATCGAAGCGAGCTGTCCAGAGGGGGGGGACGTCAGCGAAAATTTTTTCTCTCCGATTGACTTGAAACTCACCATACCGATGCAGAATTTCACGCTGAATCCGAATCTGGCCTCCGTTTTCTCATCCGATGGTTCGTTTTGGCGCTACACACCAAAACGTCCCAAATTCTAACTCTGTCGTTTTTTCGAAAAATGTTGAAAATTTTTTCTCTCCGATTGACTTGAAACTCACCATACAGATAGAGAATTTCACTCTGATTCCAAATCTGAAATCCGTTTTCCAATCCGATGCTTCGTTTTGAAGCTACAGCCCAAAACGTCCCAAATTCTAACTCTGTCGTTTTTCGCCAATGTCCCAAAATCTTAAATGGCGTCTCACATCTAAACGAAGACAGATAGGAACAAGCCGATTCTTTCAGTGAATTTGTCTCACTCTTAGCTTTCAAACGAGCTATGGCACGACAAAATCCGTCCACTAGAAGCCAAGATCGAAGCGAGCTGTCCAGAGGGGGGGGGACGTCAGCGAAAATTTTTCTCTCCGATTGACTTGAAACTCACCATACCGATGCAGAATTTCACGCTGAATCCGAATCTGGCCTCCGTTTTCTCATCCGATGGTTCGTTTTGGCGCTACACACCAAAACGTCCCAAATTCTAACTCTGTCGTTTTTCGCCAATGTCCCAAAATCTTAAATGGCGTTTCACATCTAAACGAAGACAGATAGGAACAAGCCGATTCTTTCAGTGAATTTGTCTCACTCTTAGCTTTCAAACGAGCTATGGCACGACAAAATCCGTCCACTAGAAGCCAAGATCGAAGCGAGCTGTCCAGAGGGGGGGGGACGTCAGCGAAAATTTTTTCTCTCCGATTGACTTGAAACTCACCATACCGATGCAGAATTTCACGCTGAATCCGAATCTGGCCTCCGTTTTCTCATCCGATGGTTCGTTTTGGCGCTACACACCAAAACGTCCCAAATTCTAACTCTGTCGTTTTTCGCCAATGTCCCAAAATCTTAAATGGCGTCTCACATCTAAACGAAGACAGATAGGAACAAGCCGATTCTTTCAGTGAATTTGTCTCACTCTTAGCTTTCAAACGAGCTATGGCACGACAAAATCCGTCCACTAGAAGCCAAGATCGAAGCGAGCTGTCCAGAGGGGGGGGACGTCAGCGAAAATTTTTTCTCTCCGATTGACTTGAAACTCACCATACCGATGCAGAATTTCACGCTGAATCCGAATCTGGCCTCCGTTTTCTCATCCGATGGTTCGTTTTGGCGCTACACACCAAAACGTCCCAAATTCTAACTCTGTCGTTTTTTCGAAAAATGTTGAAAATTTTTTCTCTCCGATTGACTTGAAACTCACCATACAGATAGAGAATTTCACTCTGATTCCAAATCTGAAATCCGTTTTCCAATCCGATGCTTCGTTTTGAAGCTACAGCCCAAAACGTCCCAAATTCTAACTCTGTCGTTTTTCGCCAATGTCCCAAAATCTTAAATGGCGTCTCACATCTAAACGAAGACAGATAGGAACAAGCCGATTCTTTCAGTGAATTTGTCTCACTCTTAGCTTTCAAACGAGCTATGGCACGACAAAATCCGTCCACTAGAAGCCAAGATCGAAGCGAGCTGTCCAGAGGGGGGGGACGTCAGCGAAAATTTTTTCTCTCCGATTGACTTGAAACTCACCATACCGATGCAGAATTTCACGCTGAATCCGAATCTGGCCTCCGTTTTCTCATCCGATGGTTCGTTTTGGCGCTACACACCAAAACGTCCCAAATTCTAACTCTGTCGTTTTTTCGAAAAATGTTGAAAATTTTTTCTCTCCGATTGACTTGAAACTCACCATACAGATAGAGAATTTCACTCTGATTCCAAATCTGAAATCCGTTTTCCAATCCGATGCTTCGTTTTGAAGCTACAGCCCAAAACGTCCCAAATTCTAACTCTGTCGTTTTTCGCCAATGTCCCAAAATCTTAAATGGCGTCTCACATCTAAACGAAGACAGATAGGAACAAGCCGATTCTTTCAGTGAATTTGTCTCACTCTTAGCTTTCAAACGAGCTATGGCACGACAAAATCCGTCCACTAGAAGCCAAGATCGAAGCGAGCTGTCCAGAGGGGGGGGACGTCAGCGAAAATTTTTTCTCTCCGATTGACTTGAAACTCACCATACCGATGCAGAATTTCACGCTGAATCCGAATCTGGCCTCCGTTTTCTCATCCGATGGTTCGTTTTGGCGCTACACACCAAAACGTCCCAAATTCTAACTCTGTCGTTTTTTCGCCAATGTCCCAAAATCTTAAATGGCGTTTCACATCTAAACGAAGACAGATAGGAACAAGCCGATTCTTTCAGTGAATTTGTCTCACTCTTAGCTTTCAAACGAGCTATGGCACGACAAAATCCGTCCACTAGAAGCCAAGATCGAAGCGAGCTGTCCAGAGGGGGGGGACGTCAGCGAAAATTTTTTCTCTCCGATTGACTTGAAACTCACCATACCGATGCAGAATTTCACGCTGAATCCGAATCTGGCCTCCGTTTTCTCATCCGATGGTTCGTTTTGGCGCTACACACCAAAACGTCCCAAATTCTAACTCTGTCGTTTTTCGCCAATGTCCCAAAATCTTAAATGGCGTCTCACATCTAAACGAAGACAGATAGGAACAAGCCGATTCTTTCAGTGAATTTGTCTCACTCTTAGCTTTCAAACGAGCTATGGCACGACAAAATCCGTCCACTAGAAGCCAAGATCGAAGCGAGCTGTCCAGAGGGGGGGGACGTCAGCGAAAATTTTTTCTCTCCGATTGACTTGAAACTCACCATACCGATGCAGAATTTCACGCTGAATCCGAATCTGGCCTCCGTTTTCTCATCCGATGGTTCGTTTTGGCGCTACACACCAAAACGTCCCAAATTCTAACTCTGTCGTTTTTTCGAAAAATGTTGAAAATTTTTTCTCTCCGATTGACTTGAAACTCACCATACAGATAGAGAATTTCACTCTGATTCCAAATCTGAAATCCGTTTTCCAATCCGATGCTTCGTTTTGAAGCTACAGCCCAAAACGTCCCAAATTCTAACTCTGTCGTTTTTCGCCAATGTCCCAAAATCTTAAATGGCGTCTCACATCTAAACGAAGACAGATAGGAACAAGCCGATTCTTTCAGTGAATTTGTCTCACTCTTAGCTTTCAAACGAGCTATGGCACGACAAAATCCGTCCACTAGAAGCCAAGATCGAAGCGAGCTGTCCAGAGGGGGGGGACGTCAGCGAAAATTTTTCTCTCCGATTGACTTGAAACTCACCATACCGATGCAGAATTTCACGCTGAATCCGAATCTGGCCTCCGTTTTCTCATCCGATGGTTCGTTTTGGCGCTACACACCAAAACGTCCCAAATTCTAACTCTGTCGTTTTTTCGAAAAATGTTGAAAATTTTTTCTCTCCGATTGACTTGAAACTCACCATACAGATAGAGAATTTCACTCTGATTCCAAATCTGAAATCCGTTTTCCAATCCGATGCTTCGTTTTGAAGCTACAGCCCAAAACGTCCCAAATTCTAACTCTGTCGTTTTTCGCCAATGTCCCAAAATCTTAAATGGCGTCTCACATCTAAACGAAGACAGATAGGAACAAGCCGATTCTTTCAGTGAATTTGTCTCACTCTTAGCTTTCAAACGAGCTATGGCACGACAAAATCCGTCCACTAGAAGCCAAGATCGAAGCGAGCTGTCCAGAGGGGGGGGACGTCAGCGAAAATTTTTTCTCTCCGATTGACTTGAAACTCACCATACCGATGCAGAATTTCACGCTGAATCCGAATCTGGCCTCCGTTTTCTCATCCGATGGTTCGTTTTGGCGCTACACACCAAAACGTCCCAAATTCTAACTCTGTCGTTTTTTCGAAAAATGTTGAAAATTTTTTCTCTCCGATTGACTTGAAACTCACCATACAGATAGAGAATTTCACTCTGATTCCAAATCTGAAATCCGTTTTCCAATCCGATGCTTCGTTTTGAAGCTACAGCCCAAAACGTCCCAAATTCTAACTCTGTCGTTTTTCGCCAATGTCCCAAAATCTTAAATGGCGTCTCACATCTAAACGAAGACAGATAGGAACAAGCCGATTCTTTCAGTGAATTTGTCTCACTCTTAGCTTTCAAACGAGCTATGGCACGACAAAATCCGTCCACTAGAAGCCAAGATCGAAGCGAGCTGTCCAGAGGGGGGGGACGTCAGCGAAAATTTTTTCTCTCCGATTGACTTGAAACTCACCATACCGATGCAGAATTTCACGCTGAATCCGAATCTGGCCTCCGTTTTCTCATCCGATGGTTCGTTTTGGCGCTACACACCAAAACGTCCCAAATTCTAACTCTGTCGTTTTTTCGAAAAATGTTGAAAATTTTTTCTCTCCGATTGACTTGAAACTCACCATACAGATAGAGAATTTCACTCTGATTCCAAATCTGAAATCCGTTTTCCAATCCGATGCTTCGTTTTGAAGCTACAGCCCAAAACGTCCCAAATTCTAACTCTGTCGTTTTTCGCCAATGTCCCAAAATCTTAAATGGCGTCTCACATCTAAACGAAGACAGATAGGAACAAGCCGATTCTTTCAGTGAATTTGTCTCACTCTTAGCTTTCAAACGAGCTATGGCACGACAAAATCCGTCCACTAGAAGC
The DNA here is from genome assembly GCA_907163375.1 of Prostheceraeus crozeri. NCBI lineage: Eukaryota > Metazoa > Platyhelminthes > Polycladida > Euryleptidae > Prostheceraeus > Prostheceraeus crozeri. The sequence continues at coordinate 504,798 of CAJQUW010000421.1, read as the reverse complement.
CAAGATCGAAGCGAGCTGTCCAGAGGGGGGGGGACGTCAGCGAAAATTTTTCTCTCCGATTGACTTGAAACTCACCATACCGATGCAGAATTTCACGCTGAATCCGAATCTGGCCTCCGTTTTCTCATCCGATGGTTCGTTTTGGCGCTACACACCAAAACGTCCAAAATTCTAACTCTGTGTCGTTTTTTCGAAAAATGTTGAAAATTTTTTCTCTCCGATTGACTTGAAACTCACCATACAGATAGAGAATTTCACTCTGATTCCAAATCTGAAATCCGTTTTCCAATCCGATGCTTCGTTTTGAAGCTACAGCCCAAAACGTCCCAAATTCTAACTCTGTCGTTTTTCGCCAATGTCCCAAAATCTTAAATGGCGTCTCACATCTAAACGAAGACAGATAGGAACAAGCCGATTCTTTCAGTGAATTTGTCTCACTCTTAGCTTTCAAACGAGCTATGGCACGACAAAATCCGTCCACTAGAAGCCAAGATCGAAGCGAGCTGTCCAGAGGGGGGGGGGACGTCAGCGAAAATTTTTCTCTCCGATTGACTTGAAACTCACCATACCGATGCACTTTTAAAAATTTTTATCAGTAGTAAAGGACACTATCAAACTCTATCATACAAACTTTGAAGTAGCAAGATAGCTTGCCCTACTTCAAAAGATAGAGTCCTTTGCACCCGATATCGGGAGCTCAGAGCGACGACCGTCGCTTACCTCGTCTTTCGATGAAGTGATCAGACTTACGTTGTCGGGGGTTTATATATGCTCGGAAGAAAACTTAAAATGGCTCTATCTCCGAAAGTATTCATCGTAGCGACATGCGTTTTGTTGCAAACGATTTGTCTCATCATTCTTTACAATATGACACCTGAACCATTCTCATATGACCACGGAAGTTGGTCCGCCAGCACATGTCCATGTAACATGCCACAAGTGAAAAAATTCCTAAGTGTGAGAGCTCCAGTGTGGTGAAAATTTTGAAAAATTTAAAACTTCCGAATTTCAACCTGGGACCTTAACCAAAACATTTTTCATCAAATTTCACTGACCTTCCCACCCCCTCGTTCAGAGAAATTTGATGAAAAATGTTTTGGTGGCGGTCCCAGGTCGAAATTCCACACTTTGGAAAATTTTCAAAATTTTACCCATACAAAGCCACTCTGACACTTAGGATTTTTTCAGGTGAGCGAGCTCCGACCTAAAATCTTGTAACCGCTCTAACTTTTGAACGAAGACAGATAGGAACAAGCCGATTCTTTCACTGAATTTGTCTCACTCTTAGCTTTCAAACGAGCTATTGCACGACAAAATCCGTCCACTAGAAGCCAAGATAGAAGCCAGCTGTCCCGGGGGGGGGAGGTCAGTGAAATTTGATGAAAAATGTTTTGGTGGCGGTCCCAGTTCGAAATTCCACACTTTGGAAAATTTTCAAAATTTTACCCATACAAAGCCACTCTGACACTTAGGATTTTTTCAGGTGAGCGAGCTCCGACCTAAAATCTTGTAACCGCTCTAACTTGTGAACGGCTGGTCCGATTGACTCGCAACAAAAAATGTTGTCGAGCAGTTTTTTCTCCTCTTTCAAACGAGTAGCTGTAAGACAAAATCCGTCCACTAGAACCAAAGTTGGAAGATTGCTGTCGGGGGGGGGGGGGTCAGTGAAATTTGATGAAAAATGTTTTGGTGACGGTCCCAGGTCGAAATTCCACACTTTGGAAAATTTTCAAAATTTTACCCATACAAAGCCACTCTGACACTTAGGATTTTTTCAGGTGAGCGAGCTCCGACCTAAAATCTTGTAACCGCTCTAACTTGTGAACGGCTGGTCCGATTGACTCGCAACAAAAAAATGTTGTCGAGCAGTTTTTTCTCCTCTTTCAAACGAGTAGCTGTAAGACAAAATCCGTCCACTAGAACCAAAGTTAGAAGATTGCTGTCGGGGGGGGGTCAGTGAAATTTGATGAAAAAATGTTTTGGTGACGGTCCCAGGTCGAAATTCCACACTTTGGAAAATTTTCAAAATTTTACCCATACAAAGTCACTCTGACACTTAGGATTTTTTCAGGTGAGCGAGCTCCGACCTAAAATCTTGTAACCGCTCTAACTTTTGAACGAAGACAGATAGGAACAAGCCGATTCTTTCACTGAATTTGTCTCACTCTTAGCTTTCAAACGAGCTATCGCACGACAAAATCCGTCCACTGGAAGCAAGCTGTCCAGGGGGGGGGACGTCAGCCGAAAATTTTTTCTCTCCGATTTCGCTGGAAACATCCTTCCTAACCCAAAATTTCACGTAGATTCCGAATCTGGCCTCCGTTTTCTCATCCGATGCTTCGTTTGGGCGCTACACACCAAAACGTCCCAAATTCTAACTCTGTCGTTTTTCGAAAAATGTTGAAAATTTTTTCCCACCGATTGCCTTGAAACTCACCCTACCGATGCAGAATTTCACGCTGAATCCGAATCTGACCTCCGTTTTCTCATCCGACCACTCCTTCCACTCGAAACAACCCATTTTACAACCCAACATTCAGCAGATTGCACCAAAAACATCACACACTATAGCCTCAAGACTAATCCTGGCGGTCGCCCACGTCAACCTAGACGGTCGCCCACGTCAACCAGGCGGTCGGACCAACTCACCCGAGTCTCACACTCTGTTGTTGCAGAGGGGGGGGACGTCAGCGAACATGTTGTGAACGTGGACCCACCTGGCCGGCACACCACGACAGACCACAACCTCTGTCGTTCCAGAGGGGGGGGGGACTCAGACACGAAGCACCACGGCGGCCGACCACGACACTCTGCCGTGCCAGAGGGGGGGGACGCAGCGATGGCGGCCATCTTGCGCGGTCCAGAAGTGGAGTTTTGCTTACTACTTCTGCAGGCTGAGACTAAGCTACGTCTAATTACTTCATTACCGGAGTGCAAGTCTGAGTCAGCCAGATGTCTTATGCTCACGTCGCGCCTTGAAGGCATTCTAATTCAACAATATCGTTACTCAGAATAGCCATGGGTGTCGCGGAAATTTGACAGGATTCCAGTGAACTGTAGAAGCTGTTACTGCTTTTATATTGGGCATGAATATGATAACAAATCACAACTTTTCACTAGCTTTAATACAGGGTTCCTACGCAATCTGAACAAAAAAGATCCCTGACAATTTTCGGAAGTTCCCTGACAAAAATTTTTGGACAGTATATTAAAGTATTTTTTTGGTAGTTCGCTTGAATGTCAAATTATTGCATTCTTCTGGTATAATATAAAATAAGATAATGCTAAGCATTTTTTTTTGCTATCATCACACAATTTTCATGTAAGACTTCGAAAGCATTATTAAATATACACAAAGTACATTTTTAAATACAAAGTGACCAAGGCGGACCGGCGAAATCGATATTAGTATATTAATTTAGTGCATTGAAAGACTGGTTTAGTTATAAGTATTCAACATATTTTATTCAATAATGCGAGTATATTAATACAACGAAATGAAAGCCGAAAGCTGCTGTGATCTTATAGGGTGAGAGGAAAGTAAAAGTGAAATAAGATTATAGCAGTTTTCGACTTCTATTTCGCTATATAAAAATAATACTGCGTAAACGGAATTAAACGGTTGCCAAACGGAATTATATCAGCCTATAGGCAGGCAGAGCAGCGGCGTGCGGTGACTTTTATGATAGGGTATGCACTACAAGATATAACAATATAGTGGACGATACCATTACTTTCATATTGTGCATGCACTTCTACAGAAAATCAATTCATGATAATGGTAATACAAATATTTTACACTGTGCAAATGAATATAAAAAATTAAATGGTGAATTGATTATATTCACACGCCTTCCTTAATTTCTGAAAATTCATCAATAACCCGATCGTAGAAATTGGGTTGCAGCTACCTTTATAACCTAGATCATGCAGAAGAGGCGTCTCGATCCTCAAAAGGGAAAGATTAGTTAGGCGCTCTTCTGACATTGAGGAGCGAAGAGAGCTCTTAACTCGCTTCAAGCACGAAATTGACCTCTGAATTCCAGCCGATGAGATAGGTATTGTCAAAGGTTGAGCATTGTCAAGAACAAAATCGTCAATTTATGCAGATGAGGTCGACAATTGCTATAGAAAACTACACAATTCTTTCGCAAATAACCCCCTAAATTGTAAAGAATAATGAGATCATTTTTATTAAAAAGCAGCACTTATGAATCTTTGCAGCGCACTCTTAGGCGATTTGTCAGTAGTGTGTTTGAAGTGATATTTATAGAAAGCCCGTTGAAATTTCACTAACTTTTTGTAGTTTATATAATATCAGGCATTTATTCAAATATAGGATAGACAGCTATGACTGATCATAATACACAACAATTTACACATAAGAAATTAAAAGGATAAAAATAAGACAATGTTGATTAAATTACACAACTACGTCTTGATCACACATGAGACAAAAAGGCACTAATGTACATATAATCTTAATGAGCTATTTTTTCATCTTCTTGATAATATTTCAAGCCATTCTGAGGCAATCTTTGTCTCTTGATGATTAGAGTAACATGGATGCTATATTTTGACATGGAGGTCTTAGATTTTTTATCTTAAAATTATGTCTTTTAGATGATCATTTTGGTCCAAAACATTCAAGATATCTACCAAGTTCACGTACATGAGAGACAGAGATTTTTATTCTCAAATGAATTCAATCATTTGTAATTACAGACAGTTACTGATCACATAAAAAATAAAAAGCTACACAACACTGTTTGAATTATAAAGTTGTGTGGCATACACCACAAAGGATTTCCTTCGACGTATCAAACGATGACGTGGAATTCGCAGTCTGTTCGACCCTCTCGTGTCTCGCCGACTAATGTCTTCCTGTCTGACAGGGATAAGATGGTGGAGAGGTTGATGAGTCTTCTTCATTTTCATAAATTGAGTGAGGACCATTTTGTTCAAATGCGTGATAATTTGAGGTGTTTTGGTCAGTTCAAGAGCCTCATCGTAGGACATAGCAAGATGAATGACTTTTAGAGCACATTTTTCGACTCTCTCGATGACCTGCTGTAGCATCTTCGACGTAAATGGGAACCACGCTGGGGATGCGTACTCAAAAATGCTCCGAATACACGTGTGATAGAGGCGAGTTAGTCCTTGACTACTGCCACCATAACGTTTTAGCCAGAATATTCTCTGCATGGCCTTTTTTCTACAGAGTTCGATGTGATTCTTGAAAGTTAAATGTTTATCAACAGTTACGCCGAGAAGCTTCACACAGTCCATCTGTTGTATGTAGCTGTCTCCAACGGAAATGTGATCGACTTGGTACTCCTTTTTTGCACTGACGATGAGTTCAACAGTTTTGGTTGCACTCAGGGACATATTGTTTTCTATGCACCATTGTTGGATAGCTTTGATTGAGTTCTGAGCTTTGTTGTGAAGATCTGGCTTGTTTTTCGAAGAGGAAATGCTCACTGTTACGTCATCCGCATAGATGTCAAAATCGCTGTTGTATGTCGCATGTAGTATTTCAGGTGTAAATGTTATGCGTGACTTGCATAGACAGATAGACTAATAGATACTCAAGATGGTAAAATAGCTTATCAGCTATCAGCTGCATGATCCGCTGATAGTGGAGCCGCAGAGCGCTCCGACCTACTTCGAGTGCACCCGGTCGAACTTATTAATTGCAAATCTCCATTTTCTTCCTTTAGCAACTTTTCCTAGTTTCAGACTTTTTCTTCGATGCTACTATTGAGTTTGATAGTAAAATGATTACTTTTGAATTCTAGCACGCAACACTTGAATAGTATCTGTGTCAAGTGTTATCATATGAGCTACACATGTAGCGCCAGTTGAATTGAATTTTACTCTTGGCATTGTGATTGACTAGTGTTGTTTTCTGGCTTCACTGCAGGGTTCTTTTCAATGTACAACTGACCATAATTTGTACTGTTCGTAAATCAAATGTACAACTGTTTTTCTTGATTTGTGCAATTGAAAAAGTGCTGCTGGGAAAATAACTATGAACAAAAAATGTGACATAGCATCAGCCAAAGTATGAAAGAAAATTACGCAATTATGCAACAAACAAATATCACAACCCTGTATTTGTTGAAAATTGAAATTTGAAAAAAGATTGAGGTTTGCGATTGTTTGTCAAATGTAGGTAAACCTCGATCTCGAAGCTCGTGTACATTTGGTGAAGCTTTGGTAGCTCCTCTGTGAGAGATGATGAACTGCGTTTTGGTTTTGCTTTACCAAATTGGAAATTGCAACAAATACGTGTAGATGTATAGTTGCAGTTAACACATCTCGATATTCAGTTCAAGCAAAGAAACTATGCTAGCATGCAAGCATATCTTGTAGGACAAATACAAAGCCATGTACAGAGTAAATTATTTCTTAAATTAGTGCCTTGACTTGCAGTTTTGCATGTTGCATGCAAACAATCTGACTACAAAAAAGGTGGGCCGCATCATCCTTCGTGTGCCTGTAAAAACGATCCAGAACAAACCTCTCTAACTTTCCGAAGGTTGAAAACCAAAAAAAGAGATTGCTGTGCACCTGCAGGAAAAAGAATTAACATTTTACGATGTCTATCTGTTTTCATAGCGAACACACTTAAAGGTTTTCCATAGTCTACTACGTATAGGATAAATATGGAGATTTCAAAACAATTATGGTCATATGATCAACGCTGCATAATAAAGAAACTTTCAAGCTATCAATTAGCAAACTCCAAGATGAAGTATATTATTTTTGCTCCAGATCTTTCACATTGCATGAAATTATACCCCTATAGTAAAGCAAGGTTCATGTTATCCCAAACGGTGTCTGTGTGATAATTATGAATGCTAACAAATTAGCACAAAGCCTTTGGTGGCAAAGGAATGTTCAAAAATCCGCGGACGGAACTTGTATTGCTACGATCGCTTTAATCGATCGAAATAATGATGAAATCAAGAGTTTCAGACCCAATTTATTGGAACGTACAGCTGCCTCGGCAGTGGAAACGCTCAAAGTAGGGCCTATCAAAAAAAATCAAAGCTTTCAAAACTTTCCAAAATTTTCCAATATTTTCCAAAAATTTCCAATTTTTTCCATAATTTTCAGGAAAATTTTCATCACTAGGTATATTAGAGGTATAGTGGTAACTCCGCATGTTAAATCGCCAATGAGTGTATACACTTTCGATTTCATTAAATGAACTCAAGGGAGATACAATTAGTATTAATTGTCACCAAATGTGAGATGTGCAAATGTTGTGCAATTTTCCAAAAATTACAACGGAATTGAGTGATCATGATTGTAATGCAGATGGAATGATGGCATTTCACAGATTCTCAGTGTCATGACACCTTGGAGATTTAGTATTTGATAAATAAGCGATTCGATGGGTTCCTATATGGTTCCTATTACTTTCATGCTCATCGAGTGTTTTCTTAAGCTTGGTTATATCACAGGCAACCTGCCACTGGCACAGCAAAATCACATTATCAAAGACGGTGACTTCGTTCAACTTTGAAAGATGTAAATGGTTCCACATATTCAGATTCAGGAATGAATCATGAATTTAGTGAATCATAAAATCATGCCGGTGAAAATTGAATTGAAAACTTGAAATTTCAGCCAAGAAAGCACGATTAATATCGCGACTTTTTCACGAAGACTTTCATTATAATACAATTCATGAAATTCCCTTGATGATCAGCTTGATTTCCGCTTAGTTACGATGCTTATTATCAAATATTCATTCCTTTTGGTATCCAACTTGTTTCATGCTACTATATAGGAGAGTCATCTCGGTAGTATATAAATTGGCAAAATTTTGACTTTTTCAAAAGTGCTCAAATAATTTTTTGGACCACGGGAACGTAATTTCCGCAAAAAGCTGAATCTTTTGATATAAAAATGTCCACTGTATACAGATACTTTTTTGAGTCGACATTCTACCTATCCCTACTCTATGATTTATGATATTGAATATCCATTATACATCTTTGATCTTTTAGGATATGTGTCATTTAAATGTCTTTAAGATGTATTTAAAAGGTCTCACTGCGTAACGATGCTTTGCAGATATTTCCTAACCACTGCGGAGTCAGAAATTTCAGTTTAGCCTAGGGGCCCTTTCATCCGCAACAAAATAAAGGAAAACGCAAATTAATAATCCAAATTTTGTTCTCTTGCTTTGTCAAGGATGTTTAAACCTAGGCCAAACCATAGACATCGAAGAGCTGCTTAATGTTCGATGTCTGTGGGCCACCAAACATTAATTTTTGTTCTCACTGTACATTGTCCACGTTTACATGTACTCAACAGAATGCATTGGGACCAAATGTAGATTAAAAGCTTCAGTAGAACTATCGTCAAGCATATTGCAGACATGTTGCAAGTTTGCACTTAATTCTAATCTGGCTTGTTCCGTTAGATTACTCAGCAACGCTTTTTTCATATAAGTCAATTAAACAACTATTGAGGTAGGTTAAACCATTGTTAATGAGTTGTGTTTCTGAAGGTCAGAATAAATCACTGCTAGAGGAAGCAGCGAGAAGGCAAAGTCGGAATGCCAAATATTGTGCAGCTGTAAATTTTTCTCAAAAAGGCTGAGTTGTTATAATGAAGTAAAGTTCTTAATTGCTCAAAAGGTCAAAAATTAAGAAAAATACTCAACTTTAATTTGTCTGATGTTTGTTAAATGTTGGGAAGCCATTAATCTCAAATTTGGTAGCATTCGTCTCGCTTCATGAAAGCATTTTTCAGAAAATATCCGTATTTTATTTTCAGATAGATTTGACAATTTCTTTGATTTTTTGACACAATTCCAAAACTTAGGTGATTACTTCATAGATCTGAACAGCCTGATCAATATAATACCCTTTTAATTGTCCCCATCCTTGTTAAACGGACAGAAATCCATCTCAAAATTGTGAGAATTGCGTCATTAGGTATCTTGTCGCAGAATGATTATTATGGTTTAAAATGGCAAGTGTCAACACGTTGCAGGAAATTGAGGCAGTGACTATTACAGTGGCTGAGCCGTTTCTACTTTAGCTTCGCGGCCATTACTACGGATATGGCGGTACAATATTCTCCCCTGTTGATTCCCGTGCTCCACGTTTTTCGGATGAAAGAGACCAAATCACCTCAAACAGCAAGAAATTCGCATCAGAATTCACCTTGACTTACTGCTTTTGTCGCTTTGCCTTACTTGGTCTTCCCTCATGATATAAGGTTTTGATGAATTTCGACATTCATTAGCAAAGCATGACTATTTCCTAAATGGAATTTGCTTGAAGACACTGAAGCCAAATTCAGTTTAGTCTTGTGTTTATTTCATTTTTCTATCCTTATACATGAGACAATTTTTAGTTTATGTGCCTTGTGGGGGGGGGGGGAAGCTTGGGATTCGTCCGAGGAATTTGTTGGGGCCTGGGAAACGCCCTTAAGTTTGAGTGAAATGGCCAATTGGCCCTTAAATAGCCTTCATAGCAGTTTGTAGTGAAAAGTCTCTCCCACTTTTTACCCAATTGTAATTCAAAATAAAGGTTGATGGTAAAAGTATATGCAAAGGCAGACGTTTCGTGACTCACAGCCTCCATGCCAGTGAGATCAGAAGCCATTTTGATTTCTTCTAATTTTATCAGCATAATTCCCTGATTTCAATTGCTATTAATACAACTTTTATTTTGCCCATCATTTCTACAAATTTCTTCGAATCCTATTCGAAGTACCCAAGTAAATATATATATATATATATATATATATGTATATGCTTGCGCAACATCTGGATGAAATATTCATGACTCCATAAATTTGTTTCTTCCATATGACTGTGTCGATGGCAAAGTTTTGCAAATGAGCAATGTTCCAGCTCATAAAAGCAGTTTGTGGCTATTCACATCGGAGGTGTTGTGTTGACTATAAATTAATTCGTACATGCAAGTAAAAATAACTCACCATCAGTCGATGAGGAATGGTGAAAAGTCGTCCTTGTTTTTTGAGGTTCTTAGCGTGCTTGCACGCAATTTCGCAACAGACTCGTACTATGGCAAATTATGCGGCCTCTAATGACAAGTAATCAATGTTGCGAGTCAAACATATTGAAAAAGTGATATATAAATGATAGCTTATCTTTACGTCATCAATTTCATGAGTTGTGAGATGTTTTACAAGTGCACAACTTTCTGAACAATAAAAATCTGAGCAAGTAAAGTACAATTTAACACTGCGCGTTATTTACACGCCTTCATCGGCACAAAATTGAGAAAGATGTCAGTCCAAAATCATGCCAACGAAATTCTTCCAACATAGCCACTGATAAAAATAGTGCATCATAATTTTCGTTGGTATTTTGAATAATAATCAATAGTTAAGCTAAGTAATGAGTGCGTAAACCTCAGAAAATTGTGACAGGAGGCCACCCAAACCAATGGGGCTTATTTATAGACCACTGCTTCCAAATATCGAGGTCTCCACCATGGGGTCGTTAGTGTATGGAATCATCTAGAGCTTATTCTAGTGGTAAAGATTTTGTTGTCTGCGTCGTTCAAGACTATACCAGAAACTCGAAAAATGAATCAATAAACACCGTTCTAAAAAACAAAAATTAAATTTTGCTAGCCTATACCAAATGCCCAGAAAAATAAGGACTTGCGGTCTAGGACCTGGATACAAGTGTTTGACCGATTATCCACGATACATGTATGTATTTTTTAGCGCGCACCACATTGCTAATCGACGACCAAGTGAAATATCTCAAAAGAGTGCGGTATTGGCCGATACCCTAATAAAAATTTGATGACATTTATATCACTAAGCTTATCTATTATTTTTGAAAATAATTTGAGCCATAAAAAATTTTTTTTGAATAAAGTTGATCAGGCCCCCTACATTTATAATCACATTTATTGACCGGTTAGCTATTTTTTTAAACAACCATAGATCATGCATTTAATCAGTGGTTTGTAGCCCGTGACGTCTTTATGAGATCTGACTGATTTTACAACGATAAAAGGGTTCTTTTTTCGTACTTTCATTTTCATCAACTGATTCATGCAGTTTTGTAACTTTTTTCATGTAATTTTTTGCTTTTCAATTTTCAAACATGCAAGGCTGAAGTAGCAAATTGCCTTCTGGTACGTGATTTCTTCCAACATATGCATTCTCAATTCATTGTGTTGGCATTTCTAAAATTTGTTATCAACATGTTTATGAATTTTATTTCAATAAACAACAGTTACAAGAGACTGGCGGAATAAATTATAAAATGCGAAGAAGAGGCAAGTTAAATAATTTGATTAGGAGGAATGCAAAGTCATATTGAGACTTGGTAATGTCCCCAATCCCCAAGATCTGATGGTAATGTCCCCAATACAGAGGTAGCATTACTGCGTTGCACCGCATTCACTTAATCAAGAAAGACTAATGCTTTGATTCTCCAGTGCAGAATTGCATCAGACTTTGCTCGAAACATCATACACAAATTTTATGACTGATGGTTGTCATGCGCCCATTGTTTGCCCAAATTGGTGATAAAGAATTCTTCTGGCGTTTGCGGTATTAGTCTATTATGGCAGTTTTCCTGTTTTCTCCTGTCGATACTTCTTGATAACTGGGTGTCATCGTGCCATTTGAATTGATATGTGCATTAGCATGAATATGCTGCAATTCAAAATGTCGCGTTCGAAAATGCAATTTGTTGTTTCAACTTAACATGTTTGAAAATTGAAGTCTGAAAATCGCCTAAATACAACTTCATGGAATTTTATGAATCATGATAAAAATGAAGTATTTTTTAGTCGTTGGAAAGATCTGGAAGTGAGTTTTTCTATCGATGTGAAATCATTTAGGTCCAGTAAGTAGTTCACTGGCTGCATTCCATTGAGGAAAAGTACCGGTATCATGATTATAATCTTACGAATCACCGCTCACGAAATTCAAAAAAATTTGAATACTGAGTACGTCAAAGTCAAATATTGTTCACGTCTAAATTCGGTGGCAAAATTCAAAAATTAGCTGTCTCAATTTTTATGAAAGAAATAGTTTAAAGAGGTATCCGGATAATATTTGAGTGCTGTAATTGAGGCTAGTTTTATAAAAGGAAGAAGCGCAATTGAGCAGATTGGGAATCTGAGAATTTTGTGCGAAAAATATCGTAATTAGGGATGTGCCGATATATCGGCCGATTATCGGTAATGCCGATCATCGGCAGCTTTTGTAACATATCGGTTATCGGCCGATATCTAAAAAAATGCCGATAGTTTACCGATATTTCTGTCACTGAAAATTGCATTTTTAAATGGTTTTTTTATCACATGTAGCGATTATCTAAAATATCAAATGAAGGAAAAATCAAATAGTTTCAATAATGAATATACACAATACACATATTCAGATAAGCTATACAATCAAAAATAGATTGGACTTGCATTTTGACTGAATGTTTTCTAAGTATGCTCCGCTGTTCCTGCTAGCTGGATAGTGAAACTAAATGTAGACTCCAGAAGCTACAAGAATTCAAGTGAGTTTGCAAAACCATTCAATTTGATCTCCTGTCTTTTTGCAATACAGATTCAGTACTGATATACTTACTTATTTGAATTCATTACGTCAATACCTGTATGTCATACTTTTAATGTCTCTTTCCACCAATGGTGCAAATATGTATCAAAAATATTACTTTTTGCATCATAACTTGCCAAGAATAGACTTTGACTATTAGTATGAAACTTTTGTAAAAGTACTCACTTTTTCCTCGTTTGATGATGCAGTGTCCCAAGCTAAGTTTTGAATTTGAATATTTGAATATATTCAGAGCTAAGTTTTGAATCCTTATCCAAAGCTGTTTTGTTTTCAGGTAAACTACAAGTTCACAACAGAGCATCGAGTGGGGTACTTTTTTCGTTTTAAGTATTGATATTGGAGCCATGTTTTGCAGTGAATACATGAAAAATATAGTATCTTAACTTAAAACATTCACACGCATGGTTATGTATCGTGTGAAGAATCTATTGTCAAACGGGCGGATACTAAATGGGTTAAATAATTAGGGAACTGTACACGCTATTATAAATTGACTATGTTGCATGAACATCAATATCGGTAGTGCCGATATATCGGCCGATATTTGATTTTTTTGCCGATAAATTATCGGTATCGGTTATCGGCGAAATTTCTCATATCGGCACATCCCTAATCGTAATGACGGTCAATATGTCTTCATGAATTTTATCGATTTTAAAAAAGCCTTCGACGCGTCTGGCACGAAGGGCTCTGGCATACCATGGTAAAACACAAAATAAGAAAATACATCACCGCACTGATCAAATCTCTATATGAGACTGCAAAAAAACCCAGTTCTTGTCTATCACGATAACACCAGCTGGTTCTCTTCTAATGTAGGAGTTAAGGCAGGGATGTATAACCTACCCATCGTTGTTTAATCTCTTTCTGGAACGCATCATGACAGACGCTTTGGATGAACAACTGAGTGGATGTTTCTGTTGTGAATTCTGATGACTTTATTAGCTTCAGGGGTCTCACTCTTCCTTGAATTCCTTGAATGGGCAATATTCTTCGTTGAATTTCCTTGATTTATATTCTTCCTTGAATTTCAAAATCAAACGACTAATTCAAAGAAGAAGGCATCCCAGTGATCCTTCACCTACATTTTAGAAGTCTTCCTACTTATACATGATTTTTGCTAAATTTTCAATTGCCATTATATGTTTCACTATTCTGAGTGTTTTATAGTTTTGCCAATTCATATCTCAATTAAAGTAAACGTAATAACTAAGTAGGCTGGCAATCCTGGACTCATTGATCAGCCGGATTATAGGACGGAAGCCAGGACGAGTTTTTGCAGGGAACGAGGACGAAAATTGAGCCTTTCACAGAATGGTGTACACCATATGCATACTTCAGATCGGCACGTCTGCCGAGTTCTAGTGAGTTCCTCTTCTTGTCAGTCAGGATCAAAGAAAAACACATGTAAATCCAATGGGACGAAGATTGCAGTTTACGGTTAAAATGAAATGTTCTATGTTTTCTCTGATTAAACGAAAAGTACTAAGCCCAGAGTCATAAATTTTGACATGGAATGTCTTCAGGTCATTTCCTTTCATCTTCATGCACCCCTGTCTTAACAGGGTTTTTTTTCGTCGTCGAGCCTTCCGCCAATTGGCGGAAATCGCTCAAAAAATTTCCGCCACTAAAATGATGGCTTGAAGAGAGCTATATTTGGATCTTTTCAGTTGTACCACCACAGAACAATGCGCCTAAACATTCACCACTTTTCCTCAGTCAGTGATTCTGATCTGAATCAGTCATATCGTATAAAAAGAATGGAATCTTCGCCATAAAAACTGCTAGCCCTTCCATCGAGCGTCAGTGCCAGCTCAACTTGTGCGATAATGGTGACGAGTTATAATGACGGTTAAGTCTGTCTGGCACCTAACCATAATGCCAAATGAAATAGGCCTACAATGTGGCTAGAAATGGATAATGTTGATATATGTAGGCCGAAATTCTAACCATACCACGCAGGTAAGATAGGCCGACCCTTTAGACCCATTTTTATGGTGCCATGTTCTAATAAGTAACACAAGAAATACATGTAGCTTACATATGAATTTCTATGCATTTTTTATGAAAATGTCGTTTTTTATTCTCCTGGCTCGTTCACATCGACTACTGCTTTGAAGGTTCGTGTTTCTGTGGATTCATCATTCACCGTTACTAGGTCTGTGGATTAAAGGCTAATTGTTTCATGAAAATGTTTGGTGCGAATGGGAAAGAGTCAGACAGGCTTCTTCCCTAACAGCGTGCATCGGACCTCTGCAGATCAACAAAACAGACAATTAGCTTATAACAAGCCACCATGAGAAAGAAAAAATCACTTCCGCCAATTGGCGGAAATCGTGAAATTAATATCCGCCAAACTGAAAAAAATTCCGCCAAAACGGAAGGATTGGCGGAAAAAATAAACCCTTCCTGTTTATAAAGCTAGACACATTTAGATTTGGTGAGCCTCTTAAAGTCGGCAAACACAAACATTTTGACCAACTTTATCCACATTCAACCACATTCTCACACACATTGACGATTAGACGCATGATAATAGCACATGAACATCATATAAAATGACCTGAGGACATTCCATGTCAAAAATTATGACTCTGGGCTTACTACTTTTCGTTCAATCAGAGAAAACATTGAAAATTTCATTTTGACCATAAACTGCAATCTACGTCCGATTGGATTTACATGTGTTTTTCTTTGGTGTGAACTGGGTGTAAGTAATAGTCCGGCAGCCAGAATGAGTTTCTGAAGGGAACGAGGCCGAAAGTGAGACTTTCACAGAATAATGAACACCATATGCCTACTTCAAATTGGCACGTCTGCCGAGTTCTAGCGAGTTCCTTTTCTTGTCAGACAGGATCAGTTTCCGACAAATCTGTCAAGCTTTGTCGGTCGACGTGTTCAATTTATTATTATTATTCATCTCACCAAAAGCAAAATCCAGCTCTCGGTTGATTGAAATGGCTCAAAATGTCATGAAAATAATGAAGAGGTTCGACGATAATGAGATCATCACAGCATACACATCCTTGAGACAACATCGCTGTCCAACCGATGACGAATTTCCGAATACCTCTGTGCAAGTACGAATAGATACATGTTGGACTGCTATATTTTCAATTTTGAAAGAAAAAGGTGACGATACGACTGCTCTTCAAAAACTGATGAAAATGGCATACTAGTGCCTGTCATTGTAAGACCTTTTATTTGTCCTCATCTTTTGCTACTGATTGTTCTCATCTCTTGCTCCATGCGTTTGTTGAATAAGCGAAAAATGGTATGGTCTGTTCTTCCTGAAGAACTAGCGTTCTACCAAAGACCTTTCGTTGTTATTCTCTCATTGATAGTCTCGCTTTACAGAACTTATTCACTTATTCACTTTGCACTTACTGAAGAGACGAAAGACTTCATGGTCTGTTCCCTTTGAACAACCAGCATTCTATCAAAAACCTTCATTGTTATTCTCTCATTGTTAACCTCGCTTTACAGATTCATTCGGATTTAGTATGAAAATATATTGATTTTTATTTCCTTGAATTTTTTCATTTCCTTCCTTGAATTTATGGGTTTGAGAGTGAGACCCCTGCAGCTTGCCTACATTATTCGTTGTGAATGCATGGTGCGGAGTACAGATTATTATTGGTGAATACCTCAATTTGAACATCAAATGCCTTGCTGAAAGCCTCAATCTCAGTTTAGTCGTCACATTCTTTTGAGTTATATCATCTTTCTGTAGTGGGCCCATTCCGTTGCCGTTTCTACATGATGGAAATGTTGGGTACCAAGCGATTCAAAATGCCTCCAATTCTCGAAGACGCAAATAATGGCCTTCATTCTGACATATTGCGTTATACAGGCTCACATCCTACTTAAAAGCGTTCTTTATGACAATCCGAAATAACCCATTTCAATTCGGAATTATCCGCGCCCCCTGTCCGAAAAGGTTCGCCCCCCCCCATTCCACATTAACTATATCACCATTCTGGAGATATCAAATTCGTTAAAGACTTATTTTAGAATTCAATTGGGAACAACAAGGTCATCAGCAGCCACTTCAATTAAGATGACATCCTGGATAGAAGTCTCCTGTATTTTCACGAAATTTCTATTGGACATCTCTTGAATACGGAACTGGCGAATCGGCAAATGTAGAGTTGAATCGAATCGGGTCGTAATTCGCGAATCGAATCCAATCGAATCAAGGAAAATTTGCATAGACCTAAAACAAAAAATGAATGAAGCTTTAACATCACTAGACGTTAACGGTGCTGACACAGCCAGACTTTTCTGGAGCGCAGTACCTTTAGTCCGGTGCCCATGCTGCCGATTGCCAGTGACACTTTCGGGAATAGAACACGACCAAAATTCATTGTGCCATGGAGACAGTAATTACATAAACCTTACTTTTGTACAATTTTAATATGTGCGATTTACTCAGTTTTTTTCATGTATGAATGATTCAGGAAAGGAGGAACACTTTCTCTATAAACCATGGAACAAATCTCAAAAGGAAAAGTTTTAGTCAGCGTACTAAAATTGGTCCATCACTAAAAATTGATTAGTTTCATTGCTTATTAAGTTGTGATCGAAATTTGGTAATCTGAGTAGATTTTTTCCTGTAGAATTTTGTCTATGATCGAGATGAAATGCTCCCCTTCCCCTTCCTGAAACATCTGTGCCTCAAAGAAGAAGTCAATCGAGTGCCTGGTTCAAAAGTTATCGGACTTCAGTGCAAAAAAGCCTGTACATGCAGGGAATTCCGAGTCCGCAAATATTTTTTCATTTATGAGTCTGATTATGAATTCTGATTGACAATGAGCCTCATTATGAAGTCTGAGTAATGTCAAAAGATCAGTTGAGGTGCTTTTTGCATAACACAATCTTTCCTTTTTGACGAGATATGCTGCTCGAGTTTTGTTTTTTGCTTTTTCACACCAGGGCCTATTTTCAGTAAGAGTTCCTAGCGAAATACAGTCTGAAAAGTCCGTCTTACATACAGGCTTTGTAGGATGGAGATTTATGAATCTGCCAACACGCTGGTCATCTACAATTCTGTATTGAATCATCTGTATATGTATATCGGTCCCTTAGACTGCAGCACGTGATATAGTTGCTTCGACCAACTCATGTTCAGCAATCGTCGTTTTTTCCCTTTCAGTGAGAATGCAACACCATGATTTTACTACAATTTCATGCTCAAGTAGTAATGAGCAGCAAGAGGTCATGAAAATGACGATAGAAGAAATTTTTGGCAAGCCGAATTCGAACCGATTCGAATTTTCTCTGATTTGCGAATCAAATCGAAGCTTCGCAGGTCCTTTTTCCTGGATTTTGATGACATTAGTTTAGGAGGAACCTTTTATAGTTTTAGAGAGTTATTTGACATTGTTATGATGATAAGACAACCATCAATATCAATTTAAAGTGAAGTATCAAAATCTGGAGGTCATCACAATTAGCATCGAATGAAGAATCTATAAGCAATTAGATCTATCGGAAGTATCACATGCAGCAGAACCCTCGTAGAGATCTATCAGAACGCATTGAAGCACTAATGTCTGCACTTATTTCGATATTTAGCTAAGAATATGGCCAGAACAGTTAAAGTTGTTCACTGAAATCCAGCTACCGACTTGAAAACCTTCCGCCGTCTCCTTTCGCTGTCGCCGCAAGACTTCAGGAAAAAAGAAAAGAGATATGGGGAAGGACCCTGTCGATATTTCGACATCTATGTGCTGTTACTTGCATGCTGATATGTACGCGTGTATGAAATGTATATGAAGTGTTGTTGTATCGACAGTGAGAAGCCGTAAGCTTTTGATAGGTTTATTAGCAGCAAACATGTTTCAGTAGGCAAGCTACCATCATCAGTGACAACGGTCAATAAACAAGGATGCAATATATACAGTGCGAATGAGACAAGAAAAATCAATATAGGAAAAGCGGCTGTGGTTGGCTGCGGTTATTCATTAGGTACTGTGAATGAAGGAATGACTTTATGTACAATGATTCAGCAATTTTCGTGTATGGAGTGCGAATGAGAATTTTAAAATTATCTTTATTTGGGATGTGAACATGAAGAGATATTTCGGATGCTGGTCGACCTTTCACGTGTTCGTTTATCCTAGTGAAAATATGGCGACGGGTTTCACCGACGTAGCATTGACTGCAATGCTCACAAGTATACTTATACACTACGGAAGATAACTCATTGAAAGGAATTTTATCTTTATTGCTTATCATGTTTTGTGTTTTGTATGTGTTCAAGGCAATTCTTAAAATACTATTTTCTAAAGCACTATTTATGTGGCAAAATCCTAAGACTAAAATAGAATCTAGCGAAAAAACTGAAATATTTTGGAAGCTCCCCTATGTTTCAACTCTTCTTTCTCGAATAAAACGTAATATTCGCCACATAAATAGTGCTTTAGAAAATAGTATTTTAAGAATTGCCTTGAACACATACAAAACACAAAACATGATAAGCAATAAAGATAAAATTCCTTTCAATGAGTTATCTTCCGTAGTGTATAAGTATACTTGTGAGCATTGCAGTCAATGCTACGTCGGTGAAACCCGTCGCCATATTTTCACTAGGATAAACGAACACGTGAAAGGTCGACCAGCATCCGAAATATCTCTTCATGTTCACATCCCAAATAAAGATAATTTTAAAATTCTCATTCGCACTCCATACACGAAAATTGCTGAATCATTGTACATAAAGTCATTCCTTCATTCACAGTACCTAATGAATAACCGCAGCCAACCACAGCCGCTTTTCCTATATTGATTTTTCTTGTCTCATTCGCACTGTATATATTGCATCCTTGTTTATTGACCGTTGTCACTGATGATGGTAGCTTGCCTACTGAAACATGTTGTATCTTTATTGAATTCTATGTTTTATGCGGTTGCTATCACTGTACTGTGAATTTCAAATTCCGGTCACAATTAAATGAATACTTGACCAGCAAGGTGTTTCTGTCTCTGGACAGACCCCTTGGCAGCGTCAGTGCCCCTTTGGTACCTGTCCTTAGCGAGAGCGGGTAAAACGTAGGGATGCGTCGTTCTTACTAGGGTGGGAAACCACATTTCACAAAGATTTGGGCTTGACTTAAAAAATGGCATGCAATGCAGCAGGTCATTCTTTTGATATCATTTTATAAAAATCTTCTACAGATATTCTGCTCACTAAAAACGCGTTTCGACATCGGTCTATGTTATTGCTCGTGTATCCACTGCACATAAATGTATTTTTCTGTCAAATGTTCCGCATGCCATGTAGTCGGATATTCCAAGGGAGAGCTCAATTGTAAAATTCGGTACCCTCAGCTTTATGAACAAACAATTAAAGTTAACATTCTTTTAGTTTTTAAAGCGTGTTGCAGCCGCTCTCTGTGTCATATCTCTGCATCAGATGAGATGTTGTCTCTTCTACCGACATTTCGTAGGTAGCAGCAGATTAGCAGTAAATGAAAATGTGGCCTCCTACACTAGCTCCTCCAGAAGCACGCGCAATGCAAAAACATAATGTGAGCTGAAATTATTTCCGTGCCGTAAGTCATTTTGTTCTATTGACACGACACACCTTTGTAGCTGGATTCCTTAGATATCTTCAGATTCTTTTTGCGAACACTATCTAATGGAGTGAATTTTGAGTTTCTTTCTTTCATTGAGTAACTGCTTTCTTCACAATGTCTCCGTGCTTTGTTAGACTTAAGATGTTTGTAAAATTATCGAGTGAGAACTTTAATATCCCAGTGGTATTGTTTTAAATAGCTCATGAAGCTGCGACCATATTTTGTGAACTTTCACATGTTACTAATATCTTATTAGTCTCGCAGAAGTCACTGTTGAAAGATAGAGTTTCATAAAAGGAAAGATGCGATTGCAAGATGTAGTTAACTTAAACATTATTGAAAATCTAGATCCGCACGTCAGCGACATGTGAACAATTTCGAAAATATTTCATGACCTCGAGCCGTTTGTGTTGCGGCTGCTTTCACTTCGCGTTCATGTACCGCATGCTATGTCATCACGAATACCTTAATTCGCTGAAATCAATTAATTGCTTTATTTCAGAATGAGTCATGGGTCGGGTGAAAACCCGAAGTGATCGCAAGGTTCGTCTCAAATCAATAAACACGTTCATTACATGTCAGATTTGCAAAGGATATCTTATCGAAGCAACCACAATAACAGAATGTCTTCATACATGTGAGTATTTTTTACGTTTTGCAATTGTATGCCATTGATTGTAATGGGAAGTCTTGTTTTATGTATTCACAGGTTTTCTATAGCTTAAATGATAAAAGTTAGATTTATGGTAGGAATTAAAGATGAGCGATCCTACCCGACCTGATCCGAAATCCGAATCCGAAAGTGCGGGTTCGGGTACAATTTTGAAGTGGGGTCTGTTTGGATTGTCGCTTTTTCATAAACCCGAAAAAACCCGAACTCGGTTTTTTCGGGTTTGAGCACACCGATTTCAGAAATCTGTCAGAATCTACGCATATTTTTCTCAGACATGCTGATATAATATCATTCTTACATGTATAGTACAGTAAAATTAGACTAAATAAAAGCGTAACCCGGACAAAATTAGGAGAAAGCTGAAATTTGGTGTACTTAAACTTCATGCTGTGTTAATGAACGTGTCCGAAGTCCCAAGAGATGCGTTGTGTGCTTTTTGAGTAATGTTGTCCTAAAGATGCCAACTTTCATTGTGCTGTCCACCGTTTTCTCTCTCTAAATCAAGTTATTTTTATCACATTATTGGTGAATCATCCTATGCGTAACAGCCATCGTAGCGATGCCGCTTGACGTTCAACGGGAAAGGCTCTATCAGCTCTCTTCTCATTGGTTCCTCTGATGGAATGACGTGAATGCAATGTCCAATGCGAAGCTGCTAATTGAGCGCGGGAATTTGATCTGCTACAGATTTCGGCTTTCGATCATCTGTTTCACGTGCATTTGATCTGGAATCATTATTATAAATCATATATGGCATGTAAATTGTAAATCAATGACATTAGCAATACATGACATGTATATTTTGTGGAGATTCTCTAGATTTATTGGATACTGTAACTGTTAGAAGAGGCATTGCGAATATTATTGAACTAAGTAATAGCAAATGTGATGGAATAGGCGAGGCTCTTAAAAACGTTAGTGAAATCACGGTTCATATTGAATGCAGGAGAAAGTACACACGCCATGTTGATAGAGAGAGAAGTAGAAGTCCAACAACTGCGCCATCTAAAACGGGTAGACCCGCTACTGTTCCACGATTAAGATCGACAAGCAAAGCGGTGTTTAATTTTCAAACATATTGTCTATTTTGCGGTGAACTTGCAGTAGCTGACAATTCAAAGCATGCCGTTCATAGAAGAAGAAAAGTGCATCTGGCACGCACCTTGAGTATAAGAGACACAATCTTAAAAAGAGCACGTGATCGCCATGATGAATGGGGCAATGATGTTCTTCAAAGAATTTGCCATGTTATTGATTTAGTGGCCTCAGACGGTCGTTACTACCACGACTGCTACGTTCAGTTCACAAAAGAGAAAGCCAAACGTGAGCCAGGTAGGCCTGAGAATAGCGTATCTGCAGATAGCTTTCATAAGTTATGTGAATATATTGACGAACATGATGACTGTCAATTTACTATCCATGAGTTGCGTAGCATTATGGCAAGCTTTGCTGATGCAAATAAATTCGTTCATTCCGAGAGACATCTAAAGAGGAAGCTTCTTGAAGTCTATGGTCCACGTATTACTATAACTGAGATCCCCGGAAAAGTAAACGTTCTCATGTTGAAAGACACAGCGCATAAAATTCTTTCAGACAAATGGTACACTGACAGAGATTTAGACGAACAAAAAGAGCGCGAAAGAATTGTGAAAGCTGCAGCAGCGATAATTTGTGAGGATATTCGCCAAATGTATTTAGACTGCTCAAAATACCCTAATGTGGATGAGATAAACGCATCACCATTGCAAATTGGTTTATCTGTTTTCCTACACAGAACCTATGAGTCTAGGCTTCTCATTGACATCTTGTCGGGTATGGGATTCTGCAGCTCATACTCAGAAACCATGAAATATCAAGACTCAGCCAAGGTCAACTCAATTTAAAAAAAATAAGTGAAAATGGCTTTGTTCAATTTGTATTCGATAATGATGATGTCAATACACGAACATTAGATGGAATGGGAACATTTCATGCATTGGGAGGTATTCGATGCGTGACTCCTTCAGCTGCCGTAAGTGTAGGCACTGATATTCCACGAATTACCAAAGAGACAAAGACCAAGTCTAAGAATGAAATACCAATTCACCATTACAGGAAACCGAAAGTTTCAGGTCTCTCAACTATCTTTGTCGAGGATCTAAATGTCCACGCAGCCACTGAATACGCTATAAAGAAATCCCAGGCGTTCAAGTTTGACATGTTATGGATCCACAATATAATACCTAAAGCTGATACCGGAAGCTCAGGAGTTGGTTGGAATGGCTATATGCAAATTGCAGTTGACGACGGCACGATTTGTAGTACCAGTCGAGTGATGGCAGTTCCCTTCATTAACTTGGAACCTGGAAACTTGACTACCCTTTTCTCGGCTCTCAGATTCGCGGCAAAAGAATGCACAGCTAAAAAGCAATGCTGCATTGTCACATTCGATCAACCTCTTTACTTGAAAGCCGTTGAAATCACTGCGTCCGCTGACAAAAATGATATCTTATCCTCTGTCATATTTCGTTTAGGAGGCTTCCATCTGCTTATGTCTTACTTAGGAACGATAGGATATATCATGGAAGGAAGTGGAATTGAAGAAATGTGGCAAACAGTTTATGCAAAGAACAGCATATATCAAATGATGTCTGGTCATGCTTACGAACGATCAATTCGGGCTCATTTACTTGCGCATCAGTCATTGGTTATACTGATCACATCAAATTTCTGTGACTTTCGAACGGACTTTCTTGAAGGATTACATAATTTATCAGAGAACGCTCTGTTAAGTAAGATAGCAGGTAAAGAAGCATGCTCATCCCATGCTCTGACATTTTTGACTTATCAGAATTATCAGACAACCAACTAAGTCCAATTCTGACTCTGTCACTTCCAGCCCCTGAAAAGGTGCTCAAGATCATCTCTTGCAAATGCAAGACATTATGCGGAAAAGCATGCAGTTGTCGAAAACTGGGTTTGCCGTGCTCAGTTATGTGTGGTCACTGTCTGGGCAACTTCTGCCTTAATGCACCACACATAGAAGTTTCAAGGGAAATACATCAGAACCTCAGGACACTGTGGATGATGAGTGAATTATGAATTTTCGATTATGATGACATTGAAAGCAATCCTTAATAATGACAATGGACTTGATTTCCCCAATAAAGGATTTCTATTGTGAAATATTGACTTGTTCTTCTTTTTTAATGCATGTACATTTCATTGAGATAATATTTTATGAGTTTGAAAAATATAAGTAGTATGATGCGTATTATTTTACTTTTTTTTATTTTTCTCGAAAAGCACACAGTATATTTCTTGGGACTTTTAACCTAAAGTTGAACACGTAAACCACTATCGATATGCAAAAATCCAGCTTTCTCCTAATTTTGCCGGGGTAAAAATCTAATTTTCCTGCACTAGTAGTGCAACGGTCTGGGCAATTGATTTGATCAATACTTTCCCCATTTTGCATTGCTGTGATAAAAACAAGGGGAAGTATTATTTCTTGTTTGCATATTCACATTGAGATTAAATTTGTTATTTTGTCGTTTTTTATTGAAGCTGTTTCACAAATATGATAAAACGACTTTGATACGACTTCGTTAGCTGTACTATAATTTAATTTATCATTGTGAACTCATTAAGTGGATGCATTAAAAACTCACATTAGTCTTAAAATGGAGTGAGCAACTTATGATGTCGATGCTGCTGTTAAGTGTTAATCACAAAATGCCATCTACGTCAATGTATGGTAAGCATGCTGATCATTACCAGGACTGTTGACAATTATGGTTTCGTATTTGTTTACTTTCCTGATGTAAATCTCTTATCTCATAAAATGGATAATTTAAACTTAAATCAATATCGAAATGAAGTTAAAGTGATGTTTCACTGTTATGACAAAGCTATGAACATAAAGCATACTTAGTTAATGCAACAGAAAATAGATGAATTTTCTAATACCTACAATCTAAAATATGGTACAAGTTTTAATAATTTCATTGAATATCTATTTGAAATTCCTCTCATATTTTGACGGTTTGACTTTGGCTTTATTCTATCGAATTAGTCAGTGCAGCGTTTACCCCTAGAAGATAGTACCATTCAAACTGTCCGATTGCCCCTCCTGAAGACTGCCTGCGTTGTTTAAATAGATCGATTTGACTCTGGGGTGAAGCTTTTATGCAGCTCTAAAATTTCCCGGACTCCTGTAATACGATGACTTACAGGTCACACAAGTATTCTAATCGGGTCGGGTTCTGGTACTTTTTTTATCGCTTTTGGGCAGAATTATTGTACCCAACACGACCTCGGGATCGGGTTGGCTTTAAGTTCGAGTCGGGCTTCAAAATTCATGAAATCGGACCCGACGCTCATCTTTAGTAGGAATACATGTAGTGAAGTACTGATCAACAGAACATAGGGGTTCAAATTTTGACATGTATGGGTGGTGTGTTATGATCTGAATGCATAGATTTTGAATTTTTTGCTTATGTTTGATTGACTAGAAAGGCTATTGATATTATCAAAAGTTAATCATCGAATCTTTGAATTCATCCTGATGATATATTTTGTATCCATATTTTTTCAGTTTGCAAGTCGTGTATTGTGAAATTTTTGAGCAATCATAACTCCTGTCCTGTGTGCCAAATTATTGTTCATCAAAGCCACCCTCTTAACTATATCAGGTGAGAATCTGACTAATTATTGTTGCTTGTATGACGATATGATCATTTATGAAGGCTTCATGTGTACGTTGTTTGTTTGACATTTATTGTTATTGTAAATATCGTCTCAAGATATGATAGCCTTTCATCTAAATTTAGCACATTATTTGTATCGGCATTGAAGAAATTACTGACTTCTTTTATGAAGTTTTTAAACGACATTGCGCCCACACCGGTGCTTCATGCGGTGCTGATGTGGTTGAAAAAGTAAGATTACATTCTCATGGGCTTCTATAAGGGCCCCAAAAGCTGATGTGGTTGATCTTTTAGTTTGGATAACTTCCCTGCTTTCCCAGCTACAATTTTCATTTCAGTGAGGCTCGGCCACTAGATCAAGTGATCTCAAAGCTAAACCATCAATTAGAGTCATGGAAACAACGTCTTAATGGATTTAATGTCTTAAGAATTTAATTTAATTTAATCTTCTTACGGACTTAATGAAATTGATGTCTGGTTGAAGCGATTTGCGATTTTCAGAGTGAAGCACACCTTCGAGTTGTAATTAAAAAAGAAAAAAAATTAATGAATCTATTGCACGGAATCATTGCTACTCAAACTGTTGAAATCATTGTTCCATGGATGTTCAGTAATAGACCGACATCGAAGTCAATGCAGTAATTCAAGTTCAGTTTCTTGAAGACTACAGTAAACGCTGTCCTGTGTATCAAAGTAGTATCAAGCAGTCTACATTCAACATACAAAAAGTAGTTTCTTCAATTACAAATAAAGCCATTCCATCGTTTTGATGCTTAATCGGAATGGAATCTGATAAATGTGTGGCGCAAAGAGAGGTCTGGAAGATTTTGATTCTTCTCTCCGTTGAAGCTTTCTCTGGCTCTACTGAAAAATGTCTGGTGTTTATGATCTATTACCGTATTATGTTTATTCGTCGCTATAAATTGAAGCACTCTGACATGTTAGTTCATCTTCCTATCTTTAATGTTTTCAAGAGTGTGTAATTGTAAGTCGTCATTCTGTGTTGCAGCATTGACCGAACATTGCAAGATATTGTTTATAAAGTTGTACCTAATCTCATTGACCGTGAAAGAAGGAGGCAAATCGTTTATTGGAAATCCAAAGGACAAGAACCGCCTGCTTTCGAAGGTTTGATACTTTTTGCGTTGTTACCTTTTGATTATTTGGTCAAACATTTAGTTATCTACAGTTGACACAGCTTATTTGCACATTATTAACCCAAACCAAAGACAAACATGTAGCCAATTAGGATCAAATTGACACAATTCTTCGATAGTAATTAGTAACATTTAGCAACGACAAGCTAAACAGTGTATGCATCAGCAGTCTACATAAAATACAAAAAATGATGAAATCAACAGCTCTATTGTGTCATCCAATAATATCCCATCTTTGTTCAGTGATATTTATTCATAAACGCAAAATTGGGTAGAAACATTTTCTTATAAGCATTGCCAAATAATGATTATTTGTCTCTGAAAATTTGTTACGGCTAATGTTCATAGCAGTTTGTACACTTATGCCCCAGCATGACTTTGATTTAGTATATTTTTTAATTGACCATCTCTGATTTCGACATCATATTTTAGATGACCATCTGAAGCCTTACATCAAGCAACGTGGAATCAAGGGAGTGGAGAAGGATGTTTCGAAACCAGTGGAATCGAAGCCACTTGATCCAAACTGTGACTACCATCGTTCAGATGAGCAAGTGAATGTGCAATTAGAATCAGCTGATCCAGAAGAGTTGGAGCCTTTGGAAAGGAAATTTTTACGACTGTCATCTTTAGCAACTATCACGACATTAAAGAAATACATTGCGCAACGTGTGCTGAAAGATCTCGGGAAATTCTCTGAGGTAATGTACTTGAGTTGTCTTGTTATTGTATATATGACACGTTATGTACAAAAAAATAATTGGGACTTATATGTAATACTCGTACTATCATTGAGATGGATTGCAATTCATTCATTGTAATTTTGTTTATATTTTTATCTATTTGTTAACTTTTTTCCTTGTAGATTGATATAACGATGGATAATCAAATATTGGGAAAAGATCATTCCTTGAAATTTATTCATATCACAAAATGGAAAAGAATGGTAAGAAAGCCAACAGCATGGAATCTCTTACAAACTCCGACTTTGTCATCGAGCGTTCTATTCAGACATTAATACAGTGTAATTTGATTTTAAAGCTATTCAATAGTCTTATGCAGCCGACTCTACTTTTAAAAGACATTTTTACTTTCTAATAGGGCCATGCGCAGTGTACCGGTTCTCGGGTCTGTGCACCGAAATGCGTGAAATTGATATTTTTGCTGCATATTATCGCAAATTTGTTGTGTTTGTCATTTTTAGACAAAACTAATTGGAGATAATAATACAGGGTGGCGCACGTAAACCGCCGGATTTTAAACTTATATTTCTTCTGAAATATTCATCCGATCGTCGTGAAATTTCGACGCATACTAGTTTGGAGTATAGGATTTATGATGATTATACCTGTTGTACTGAGAATTGTCAGAAAATTCTGATTCTATTGACCGAATGACATGTAGTAAAATTGACATACCAACAATGTATCTTAACATGTAAAATTTAATGATAAACTTTTCCCTTTATTTCCCCTACGTCTTTATCAATAATGACCAAAGCGAATTAAGGTAAATGTCATAGAAAACATTTATTAAATGAAAAACATAAGAAAAAAGTGTTAGTAGTCATCGAACTTCAACGTGTCCTCCTCCATTCTCGAGGCCGGATTCGAGTCACTTTTGGTAGACCAGAGCAGTTTCTCAACACATCTCAGTTGTCACTTCTTGAAATGCTTGTATGATGCGGTCCTTCAGGTCTTGCATGGATGTTGGCCGTGTATGGTAAACCTTGGACTTGACAAAACCCCACAAGAAGAAATCGCAAGGCGTCAGGTCAGGTGAACGCGGTGGCCAGGGTATGTTAGGAGATCCACGTCCCATCCATCTGTTAGGCATCTTCTTGTTCAACCACTCACGCACAGGAAGTCCCCAGTGTGGAGGTGCACCATCCTGCATGAATATGATGCTCCTGCCTCTTCTGTCCGACTGCACCGCTGGCCAAAATTCCTCCTGTAGCATCTTGAGATACCGATCCTTGTTGACGGAGGTGTCGAAGAAGAACGGTCCGTAGATACCTGATTAGCTGATTGCCGCCCAGACGGTGGTGCGTGGCGAGTGCATAGACGTGCGGGCATCCGGTGCTCTCGCGTTCTTGCCATACTCTGAATACTCTGATGATCATACTCTTGCCTTTGTACCTCCACTGGACTCTTGAGCCATTCGTACCAAGCCGCGCATTTTGCTCGTTCTGCAACTGAATAATCATCCATTCTTCTATGTTCGATTCTTTTCAGATAATGATTTAATCGTCGAATGGTATTTTATATGACATGGAAGTAACTGAACAATATTCACTTCAAGACTGCGCACAATTCGTTGTGCAGAATACGATTCATGTTAAGTTAATTAACTTGATCTAGATTTTCGATGTCAACAAAATGAGTACATGTCATTCAGTCAATAGAATCAGAATTTTCTGACAATTCTCAGTACAACAGGTATAATCATCATAAATCCTATACTCCAAACTAGTATGAGTCGAAATTTCACGACGATCGGATGAATATTTCAGAAGAAATAAAAGTTTAAAATCCGGCGGTTTACGTGCGCCACCCTGTATTTTAAGCATGCAGCATAATTAAACCAAGTAGGAGAACATTATTCAATTCTGTTAGCCAGTTCAATTCAAATTTAATTTTCTATATCATGAATATTGAATGTTTTGAAAATCAGGGCTATCATAAAATGACTGATGCATTCACTGATGTTGATAAAATAATGTAAAAAAATAAGTGACGAAAATAAGATAATTCAAGTTCATGATAAATTATTTTTTCACGAAATCTCAATTCCTGTTACCTCAGAATTTAAGAATCTCATTGTGAATACAGGGTAACCGCGACCGGGGAAACCGGGAATTTGACACTGAGATTGGCGCGGTCATCCTGTGAATACTGTGCACCCTGTTGTTGCTCCTATTACTAAGATGCAGGCTATCTCGGCATTCCAGCGGCCAGCGATCCGTCCGTAAAATTTTTTTGTCTTTCCGTTACATTTCGAATCAAAGAAAGACTACTTTCTTGATGTCTTACTTTACTCAAAGAAAGACATAGCAATATCTAGATAACGGCAGCATTTTTTCGAATCATTCTACATTTTCTGATTTTGAGGTTTCTTTAACTTAATCAAAAATGAGCTCTTTGCTACAAATGTTTTTTTAAAAAGTAAAAAGTAAGAACCCGAGTTTTCGTCCGACTTAGTTTAGTCATTGCAACTTTTTTTTCATTTTTGTTGCCTGTCTTTATAATTTCTGTTTTCATCCAGTTTTAAAGAATTCCATTAGAACTGTCATAGAGATGTACGGGTTGAGTATGATGAGAGTCACTTACAAGCATTTTTATTCAGTGTGGTATTCAGCACCTGGGCCTACCTCTACTCAAAGTATTTTCAAACATCACAGCACATTGTCAAAACATTATTGTGCTCATTGCGCCACCTGACCCAATGAATGTTAGTAAGCTGATGATGCTCACAGATAACACTTCAACTCTTTTATTCCAATGAGTGACCTGTAAACTGTTCATGTCAACCCAGCAGTTTTGTAACGTCTCTACTTCTGAATTCACATAGGTTCCAAATAGCATGATTCTTTTGATACCTCCAAATTATTCTTCACTCTCGATGCGGGCTCCACACGAGTGTGCAGTATGGAAATTCATTGGTTGATCAAATTTAATATAATATCAATCAATTCATTCAGTTGTGTTATATCAATATACTGCTTGTTCATTAATGTATTTTGCGAATATGGATAATGCAGATCATTTCGCTAGCAGGCAGCTTAAACGAATTCAAAATGATCTTCACGAGATGTCAGAGCGTCTATTTGCAGCATAAAGCCAAACAAAAATGTAAATGGCTGATGCCATGTTGCTTGATCAAAGGGCAAATGTTGCTTGTGTAAAACGGCTTTCTGACATGTTGCTTTCCTTCTCATTTAATTTAATGCTTCTCACCATGAAAGAACTGTATTCTGTGTAGCATTCTAGCAACTTTCAATTACCTACATGCATAATCATTTTAACTTCTTAAAATTATCATGCATCAAATGATTCAGAGCCAGGTTTTTAACTTCACTAATGAAAAAGGACTTGTGATGAATAAGCAAGAAGGACTGGGAGATGAGTCAAATTCTGCTGTCGATTTCTAATTTGACACGCAAATTATTTGGTGATCCCATTCGCTGAAACGCCCGTACTGCATTTTAAATCTAGGGCAATTTATAGGGCGGCTAACTGTCCCGAATTTTTACCGTTTTTGTTGACTGTTCCAATTTCCCGGGATTGTCCTGGTTTTGCATCTTAAATTCCTGATTGACCCCATTTGATTGGATATTTACGACAGTATTTCTTGAGGAATCAGGGAATAATTGAAGTTGATCATTTTCTGATATCTTTGCACGGCTTCGAAGCCTCACACGAAAATTAAAGTCGCTCATAACTTCGGTTTTATTGAACTTATTCACGCGGCAGAATAATTTAATCCTCAATATGGTGTGAGTTGACTGAATAGAGCTATTATATTAATGACTTTTTCCACTCTCTCGCTGAATATACAGAAGGATATTCCATTGATGAACCGCGAGAGCGATTATCAACAATCCTGATAATTCATGTTTTGACGATTTCATTTTTTTATCTTTATAGCTATCTAAAACCACTTTCCGCTAACCTGAGTTATGGCGTCCTATTAATAACTTTGTGGACTTCGAGCGTCCCAGCTAAAAATTAACTGCGTAGTAACTAAGGGTTACTTAGTAACTAATCAATGACCGTTGTCACTGATGATGGCAGTTTGCCTACTGAAACATGTTTGCAAATAAGCCTGTCAAAAGTTAACTGTCTAACTGTTAATTAGTAACTACGATTACAATCAATAAACTTGCTCGGTGCAACTGTGATTTTTTCAATATTTTGATATTGTTGGATGCAATAACATAGCTCAAAACCATAAATTAAGTTGTGAGTACATTGCAAGCAGAAGTTATTGTGTCCCCTTTCGACATGTTCTTTAAACTGCATACAATATAAAGTGCTGTTCAGTATGCTGACGATCAAACGTAATGAATGTTACTGTATGCGCGGAAGCCTGACAAGTGATGAATCATAACATATTTTTTGGTTGTCTCTGGTGAAAGTGAAGACATTGTATATTTTTCTGGAATGGTAAAATGCTCTGGACTGAAAAAGTTGACAAAGCTTCGTTTAGGCGTCCCAGCTTTATTTGCAGAGCCCTGATTTATGTAGATTGATGCGCTTAAATGTACAGGTCGCCCTAGACGTGTCATTTCAGACAAATTTCTCGTTTTTTACATAAACCGTGAATTTTAAAGACATCCATACAGCACCTACGTTATATATCTGATGGTTTTAAATTTTAATTTCGGTTCAGTTGCGTAGAAAGTAGTTGTGACAAAGAACCAAAGTCAGGCACACATAGTGAAGATAAAAAATCTGTTTCACAGCTTTTAAATAGGAAATCGAAGCTTAATACGGTATGAAAACGTCTTATGGAATATGTCTGCACATTTCACATAATCAGAGTGTCTACTAAGTGTGTATCTACTAGGTGCTCTATTTGGAGACTTGTGCTCTAGAGACATTATTCTTGCTCTATTGAGAGTCATTGTGCTCTATTTCTCGCGATTATAACTAAAGTGCTTATGGTCCACTAATCCGAAAGTCTGTATGACAAGAATTTCTTCTATGCTTCCATATGTTATGCATGCATTCTACACTTCAAACACAAATTCATGCCGTACTGCATCTATGGTGCAATCAGCTGATACTCGTATTTTTTTCATCAGACTTCAGCACATGAACTTTTGTGAATAGACTGCAATAACAAATGAAAAGATAGACGAATAGCAACATGATCTTTATTGAGCAGATGCACTCCCTTGAGCTTTTGATCTCCTGCCAATAGACCGGATGTCTACTAAGTGTTCTATGAGCACTATCTGGAGATTTGTGTTGTAATGAGAACCATGTGCTCTATTTCTTTCACTGTTTGAAAATACACACTTCACTTTTTAGGTATTCTAATATTAAGGCTTTCCTGTTGTATAACTTCCTCACAAACATTTGTACTGATTCAAGTACTTATTGTAGGGCTGTGCGGTACCCGCTTCGCTGCACCGAAAATTTTCAAAAGTTCCGCTGAAGCATTTATTGAATATAGCTGAAATATAATTTGCTTCGTGTTCGGGAATGTCCTGTGACAGTTAATCAAGACTTCAAAATCGTAGAAATTAAGGTCTTTATTTTTGATGAAAAATTTTCATATTTTCTAGAATTCAATGCGAATTCTATAAAGTACTGGGAAGGTTTTAACTTTTAATAGTGCTAAACAACTCGCAATAGACATGGATGGGCCCCTTTTAATTTAATTTTGCCAACTCTCATGTTTAACCCTTACTTCTCCAATCATAGTTTTAACCGAATTCTTTAAAGCCAGATGAAAACTGAAATAATGAAGATGGTCAGACAGCATCGGAAAAATATATACATTTCAAAATCATGAAAAATACAATCCTGGAGACATCAGGTAGGTAAAAGGATCCGAAACAATGTCGCCGCAATCCACAAATTGCTCTGCAAGAAGGTCACCATTTCATTTACTCGGACTCAAGCAGTCTGTGATGTCGCAATGCTGCCGTGTGCCGAAAAAATCTTTCGTGCGGAGCGCAGGCCCCGTAAAATCAAAAATTTATCTAAGCAAGAAGGGCAACGGCAGGGTACGCAGTATTCACTATGGGACTCCGAAATTCTGAGGTCGCGGGAATTGAGATTTCGTGGCCTAAATGATTCTCATGAACTTAAATCAACTGATATAGCCGTGACTTGCAAGAAGTTTCCTTTTCATGATATAGAAAGCAGAAGTTTCAACTGAATTTATATAAAATTGAGCAGCATTCTCTTAGTTGGATCAATTATATTGCATGTTGAAGAAAATATTTTTCACTCTATATTTGCTGTGACTGAGAGAAAAGATGAAACTTATCAATTATAATAATTAAAGATATACATTAAATTATCAATTTGATTGAAGTTAGCGCATTGCGGTGCACCGGTCCGAGAACCGGGTCACAGCGCTCAGCCCTACTTATTGGATATATGTTAATCTCGAATTTTCAACTAGGCTGCCTTACTTCGGAACAGTTTTCAATGTACTCCGATCTCTGAGCTTCTCTTGAGACATTAAAGAAAAATTGCACTCTTATTGAATGACGCATAGCATATGTTGTGCACGCAGTTGATGGATGCATGAATTTAGAAATTCGTGCGTACGGCATGACTTTGTTCCTTATTTTGAATACAAAGCTATCAGCCAGTTTAATTCACTACATTTCGTGTGAAAATGTCTGGATTGTCTCACTTAAATTTAGGATCCAGTCTGAGTGTTTCACCAATCGCTGTCATGCTGCAACGTTATCATCCTACCAGCCGCACATCTTTTGTCTGGCAATTTGATCTATCGGTCATTTAATTTCATTGTTGTTAATCACTACAATATAAAACCGCAATGCGATGTTGTCTACGCTTCGTTGTTCATCTTTCAGAGGAAATGAGAGAGTTTTGACCAAATTTCAATCCGAAATAGTATTTGTGCCCGATTTGTTTGCAGAATTATCATCATTGTTTCGAGAACATTGTTCTGCCATGCACCATGAATCAACTTCTTTATCGTCAACTTCTTTGAGATCCAATTGCCGACGTTAACCCACATTCTTAAGTCCCAGGTCTTCGGGGCTTGTCTATTCAGCTTTTTCTTTCATGCTGTCTCCACCTAATCGCTGTTGCTTTTCCACGTCACATTGAAGCCTGCAGCACTTCATGGTTTACTCGATTGTCTATCAGTTCAAGCATTCCAAGAGGTCTTTGCTGTCCACTCTGCCATGCACCATGAATCCATTAATTCCTCCCTTTGTCTTCTACATCCCTTCTACTTTCCTTAACCGGTACAGACCACATATATTTTCTAAATGTCATACACAGTCGAGAATGGGTGTTACGCACGAGTCAAAACCTTGCATACAGAGACCTTATCCCGTATAAAAAAGAAATTAAAATCTGTAACAGATATTATATAAGATCTTATACAAGTTATGTATAAGAATCGCCACCAGTAAACCGTACTTTCTTATACCGTTTTACATAACTCCTGATACATTTCTTACTTGTTTCCTAGACTATTCTTATGCTTCCCTTACTAGTTTCTCATACTTTTCTTTCTAATTTCTCATACTATTCTTACATTTTTCTTTCTAATTTCTTACACTATTCTTACATTTTTCTTTCTAATTTTTCATACTATCCTTACACTTACCTGTCTAATTTCTCATACTATTCTTACATTTTTCTTTCTAATTTCTTACACTATTCTTACATTTTTCTTTCTAACTTCTCATACTATTCTTTTATCTTCCTTTCTTACTTCCTATACTATTCTTGCACCCTTGTATCCGTCAACTAAAGCATGATTCTACGAAATACACAAGACTTGTACATAGAACATATCCGCCTATTATACAAATAAAAAACCGTCATCTTAAAAAAAGAAAGTCTAACATGTCCGGTTCGGTATATGAAATCATCCTTTCCGTAGTTTCTTCCTCGTGTCTGTGCACTTCTGATTAATGAATTTGTGTATTTCTCCCGTTTCGTCGTTGTACAGTTCCTTTATGAATGAAGTGATCGCCTCGACTTTTTCTGGGTTTAGACCCTCACGAATTCCTTGACCCATACAGTTGTGATTGGCAAGTTCTTCCTCTGTGAAGACCTTAGACACTACCATCTTCATCACTCTGCTGCTGGGTTTTCCTGTTCTTGCAATTCCCCGCTCCTCCTTCTTCACTTGAGCAGGTATCGACGGGTACTGCTCATCGTCATTCGCCTCCGCTGACTCAGTCATTTCCTTCTGTTCCTGCATTCGGACCAAGCGAGAAGACACGTTGTCCAGAGTCGAGGTGACAGCATGTAGGTCGCTTACCTCGCGCAACCTCTTTCGCAAGTTCCCATTCTTCGATTTCAGCTCTTCTGCAAAAGAATAAATATTCAATTAGGGAGAAAGATAATGCGTTGATATTTCCTTGATCTCTATGAACATGCTTTATATCTTTATGGTACACAAGCATAAGTTGTAGTAAGCGAAGGTGGGGATGTTCCATTTCCTCTTAGTGGACAAAATAATTCTATATGTGTAGAAAAAAGATGAACTATGTGTCATTGATACAGACAAATAATAGTCAACGTCTTAATCGTGTTGATAGATGCTCCTACAATTAGCTAACTAATTTGCTTCTATTCCTCCTCCCTCATTTTGTTGTCGACTCACACGAGTGTTGTGCGATCAAACATACCCTAACTCGGTGTGACTAAATTTGACGAATGTGGTAAGCTTGGAAATGTGGGGGGGGAGAATAGAAGCACCAAATATACTTATCACTGTACTTTTAGTTTTCAATAATTTCAAGATCTGAATACGACTAAAACAATTTTTATCTATTCATTATGCTTGGTAATTCGATTTTTTGTAAAATTTGGTTTCAATTCATGTTTACAGTATGATTGATTGGAAATGGAATCGTTATTCGGCCTAATGCCCTTATGAAATGCTCTTAAAGAATCGTTTCTTCTAATTTCATCCTAAAATCTCCTCCTTAAGAGGTTTTTTAACGGCGATTTATCAAAAAACATAAGAAAGGAAGTAGTAATCAATGAAAAATTAAGTATTGTTTTAGATTCTGATAACGTACTTGACGATACATGAAAATAATCCAACAGAAAAATCTACCCAATTTTCATTGGAATGTTGAATCGAGAGATGTGGTAAAGATAAAAGCAAAGGTGTAGCTACACTACATGATCACGATGGCTGAACCTTAGACGTATCGATGAAAAAATTAAAACTCTAAAAAGTAGCCTAGGGTCAAATATTGATCATTCAAATAATCAACTTGGTGCCGGTCTTATTATATGTATATGTAAATGCATTCAATACATGTAAATTTGGTTAGAAAAAAATCCCTAACAAGTGTTTCATGGCTTGTGTACATAACGTTATCAAAACACTGAACAACTCATTGTAGATTTTAAAGGCTAAGTATTGATCTGAAGGTAGAAAAGGTGCGTTCTGAATAGAATTTAGAATACTGATATTAAAAGGGTAGTAATTTTTCACATATGAAACAACTTTATTTGTTTTTCAAGTAGTTTTTATCCTTGTTTTTTTTAAATGTCTTGGTCAACATCTTGTGTTGGACCTTTCACATTGTCAGTCATCTTGCGACCAACTGGGCAAGATGAGGCTGAGTAACATCGAAAGGAAAAAACAATACACAACATCAAGACACAGTTTTGTAAGGATTCTGTTCTTACTGAGAATAATGGAAAAGGCTCATATCTTTTACTCATTTAAACATAAATTCTCATTAGATAGAGTACATGTCGTATTATGTAAATAGAACTGGAAATCTCTAAGAATTGGAAGCATTCAAAATGCTATATATATATGCATATATAATATTCGTATTTCTACATATTTTCTAAATTATCATCGATCATTTTCCCCATATTTCAAAACAATTGAAAATGCGAATATCGATCTCATAGTTTGGAAAAAGACAAATAAATCTCATTGAGATGATGTGAAAGGTAAATCAATTTTTGCCACTTTAAAATGGCGAATTCACATGTTGATTAGGAGAATTATGAGGTACATGTACTTACCGACTTCATTCTCCAAATCCTGAATCTTCTTCTTCAAATTCTCTTTCTCGTTATCATCTATTGAAGTTGAAGGTTCACCTCGTGAGTTGCTTGCTGACGTCTTTCGATCATTTGTTGAAGATGTAAGAATTCGATTCCTCACTCTCATGTTCTCCATACTAGTCTCCGCTGCTGATCTGTCTGCCACTAGTATTGTAAGGACTGTAGCTGCCCACTTCGATTTTCCTTTCCCCCACAAAACAGTAACTGTTTCTTTGAATTCAAATTTGCCTTTAAATATGGCTTCCTTGCTGACAACGGCGAAAGAGCTATCTTTCTCGAACTCGACGACTGCGAACATTGCTGGAGGACCAGGGTGTTTCAGAAATGCTGGGCACAACTTGATGAATCATAATTCCCATTTATGCAGCCATTCGAACGAGGTCCATTTGAATCTATAGAAGTAGGAGTCACACTATGTCTATGCAAAAGTGAGGGACTCCTCCTCCATTAGAATTCGCTGCTAATTTGCTCAGACAATCAGCAAATATGACTGTTCATAGTTTTGCATTTTATACCGCTGTTTTAGTTGATTTTGAGCTATGGTTATGTTAGATAGGCTATTCATTCCATAATCAATTTCAATACTTGAATTGAATACTTGACCTCAAATCACAGTAAGTTTACAAGCATACTCAATTTCTATGATTTCAAATGTTAATACATTGTTTCCCGCATAAATTCAAACTGATATTCGTTCACTGATATATCGATTTCTTCATTTTGCACTGTTAGGAAGTAAGAGTTTTAAAATACTCGCGTTATGGCTGAAGATGACAGACTTGAGCAGAAGATTAAGGCTGTACGTTTATATTCTCTTTCTCAAAATGCTGTTGAGGTTGAAAGACAACTTTTACGTCAATATGGAGAGAATGCAATCGATCGTAGAACGATTGGACGCATCAATAAACAGTTTGATAAAACTGGTAGTGTTCAACCGAAAAAGCCTACCGGTAGACCACGGTCTATCACGACTGATGAAAACAAGGCAGTGTTGGTTGAGCTGCTTGTTGACAATGGTGCCGAGCCTATGTCAAGCCGGAAATTGTCAAATGCCTGTCATCTAAGCCATTCGTCCACTTACAGACTTCTCAAGGAACTGAAGTGCAAGCCGTATATTCCACGCTTGATAAATGAATTGTCCGAAGACGACTTTGATCGCAGAGTTGAAACTTGCGACATCTTACTGGGTATGATGGATAGAGATCCCGAGTTCACGAATGACATCTTATGGTCTGATGAAGCACAATTCAAACTTTCTGGAACAGTCAATCGACACAACTGTGTAATCTGGTCGACACAAAACCCTCAGTGCACTGTTGAAAGTAATGGTCAGGCCCCAGGCGTAATGGTATGGTGTGGCATTCGTTCGAGTGGAATAGTTGGTCCTGTATTCATCGATGGAAATCTCAACGGTGAGAAATATCTTGACTTGCTTCGTGAACATGTCTTCTCCATCAATGATGACAATATGTGGTTCGTGCAAGATGGTTGTCCGGCACATTACGCCACATCAGTCAGGAGAAACCTGGACCAGCACTTTAAAGAAAGATGGATTGGTCGTCGAGGTCATGTGGAGTGGGCCCCACGTTCTCCGGACCTTACACCTTGTGATTTTTTTATGGGGCTTCCTCAAAGATAGAGTTTTTGCACGTCGACCTAGGAGTCTTCCAGACTTAAGGAGCTTCATCATCGAAGAAGTTCACAACATAACTCCAGAACTGTGTCATAAAGTTTGCCAGTCCGTTTCTTCCCGATTTCGAGCGTGCATTGCCAAGGAAGGCCAATAGTTTGAACATGATCGATAACTTGTACTTTGACTATGCTCTCATTGTTTTCTTGTTAAATGTCTATTTTTTGCTTATACAAGTATACCTTCATCAAAGAAAAAAGGCTTTTTCATTTCCCGATTTAGTGGTTAAAATGATAGTAGCCCTAATTATATAAGTTTACTAAGATCTGCAGGTGTACATGAATACATAGGCTGTATAACATGTTTACATCAATATGAAGTTTTGCGACTGTCAGGGCACTTTTACGATGGTAAATATAGATAAAGATCATGATATAAAAATTTTTATGCAAAGTGTAATTGTGTAACACCCTGTATAATTGTGAAATTCCTATACTGCGAATTCAGTCCATTCTCACACAACCAAGCAACAACGACCATTTATGGCAAGATGTAGAGAACGATGATGCGGTATGACGCGCAGACGTCATATATTAGCCAATAGAATTGCTGTGCGTCGAAACTCACTCATCTCATCTTCCCCATCGAGGTTATTGTGTGCGAAGCGTTGAATCTTCATTCGAAATTGCCACACACACACCGCCGACGACAAAATCAATGATCACACACACACGAACTCTGCGGCTGTTAAGTATTTTTGTAAATCGTGGTCGCTGATTGCTAGACGACAGTACAGCTTCGAGAGACTGCACCTAATTTCTACTTAGACTAAATAATCAGCCACAGACACACTCAATTATTTGTGCAGTATCAATCTCCCTGTTATAACATGGAGTCAAAATATTCGCGGTGCAGGAGGAGGGGGAAGTTGACAGAAGATATTGATCGAGATACTAGTAATAAATATAGTACGACCCCGTCTCAACAGATACCTGCGTCTTCATCTATTGACAATGTGCACATAAGCGATGATTCATCTCGTGCATCAGATTTAGAGGCGCGAATAATCGAAACTAGTAAAAGCTTTCTTGACATTTATGTGAATACAATGGGACTAAAAATACCGCCGATAATTTCACAAACTCCGATAGTGAATCTGAAGTAGAGTATTACGACGAGGCATTCGACTTCGATGTTGATTGGAATTCTGATCGTCTGATTTTTCCAAAATCCGACTTAACAGTGAGACAATCAGTTTTGAAATTTTCCGAATTTCTTATTCGCCATAAACTCAAGTGGTCTTTGTTAGATGATCTTTTGTGTCTCTTACGCCAGCATTCTGTCAGTGAAAACAACATCGTTTCGAGTAAGTATCACTTTACGAAACTTTTGACAAAATTTAAATCTAAAGAAGATTTGACTTCAGAACACTATCGTTATTGCTCTTCCTGTAAAAGCACAAATGACATAAATTGTCATTCATGTAAAAAATGCAGCAGTTTGTTAGATGACAAAAGCCCGCATGTTGTACGGTTTCGGTTAGAAAACCAAATTCGTGTTGTTTTGGATACCAATCCGGATGTACTAATTGAGAGTACGGAGAGCCGTCAAGACGATTTTGTTACTGATATCACAGACGGTTATCATTACAAAGAAAATATGTGTGGTAAATTGAATGATTTATCTCTATTATTAAATATCGACAGTTTCACTTTATTTACTACATCGAATGTTAGTGTCACTCCGATTCTCTTTTGTATAAATGAGTTAAAATCTAATACACGATTTAATATAATCCTTGTTGGAGGTTTTATGTACGGCTCTAAGGTAGACGTGGCGGCTATAATTCAGCAATTATTTGTCGATAGATGGCGGTCGTTAGGAATAGAAGGATTTCCATGGTTTGACGCTTCGACGAAAACGTATCATACAATTCGTATTTATGTAAAACTTTCATCGGTTGATGCACCAATGCGTGCTAGTTTGCAGGGCATGGTTCAATATAACGGCATTTTTGGCTGCAGCAGTTGCGAACCTCAGGGAAGGAGAATTTCACACATTACTACGTATCCTTTCTGTGCCGAACCAGCTCCAATGAGAAACGATGCAACAATCCGGCTAGCAGGAGATATTACTGATGGTATTGTTCCAAAACCTGATGCTTTCCAATCAAAAGGTGTATTGCATCGTTGTTCTCTCAGGAGACTAGATCACTTTGATTTAGTTTCTTCTTTTGTACCAGATTACCTACATTGTATACTTTTAGGTGTTATGCGACATTTGATATCGCTGTGGTTTGATAGAGGGAATCACTTAAAGGTCTGGTATATTGGAAAGTATTCCACTGTTATTGACTCGCATATACAGTAGAATTCGCATATATCGGCTTCGGCTATATCGGCGGTTTCTTTTTGTCCCGGGAGAATTTCCTATCTTTTCCATATAATCGAGTTCGCTTATATCGGCTTCGGCTATATCGGCGATTCGCCTATATCGGCGCATTTTCGCTGTCCCTGACAGAAAAAAATTCGTTTATAACGGCGGATTTCCTGGAAATCCTCAAGCGATGTGTTTTGCCTAGAAGAGTCACTAGAATAACAGTATATGTGGACGCGGATGGCTGTAGATTCTGTTAGGACTATCCGATTCTAACTATTCTAGTGGCATGTGAAAATTTAGATCTTCCACAATTCATCTCGATCATGTTTGGGGGTTTGATCAAAATTGTAGAATCTAGCAGCCGAGGAAAGATAAGTAGGCTTGCCACTGTATCTCACTGATAATTCTCACATAATTAGTCTTTCATTCGACGTGATGATTGCATTGTTAACGTCTTCACCTACGATGCTATTGTCAGACCTGACTTAGTGACTGTTGCGTCATCAAAGGAGCACAAGCTACCGTCGAAAACATTGTTGAGTTCGATGCATGTCCTCTCTCTAGACAGAAAGCGGTTCGCCACCCCATCCATCGCTATGGTTTCGCCTTCACGTGACTCTTAGCAGCGTCTTGATTGACTTAGATTGGCTGGCTTCGCCTGCACGTGACTCTTAGCAGCGTCTTGATTTATGCATACTCTTCTTTGTTTTGTGCTTCATATAGCAGGTAAGCATGTAGGCATGAAGAAGCTTCAATCTTCTTGATTCAAAAAGCATACTCAGTTTTTGACAAACATAGTGATATCCGGCTTGCGATACTTACGTTGCAAGCATCAGTTCAGAAAGGCACAATTTTTAGATATCTATTGAATACATAGACACAATTACATGTGCATACACTGTATATGTTGGACAATAAGTCAACATGTACATGTATTTAAGTATAGCAACGCAATGATTCATGAGTCAATACACGTATATACATTGTATGATGCATGGCATGATCTCAGAGCTCGTGTAGATTTCACAAAACTTCAAAATTCTGGGAGTTCGCATATATCGGCGGTTTTCGTCTGTCCCTTGAGGCGCCGATATATACGAATTCTACTGTATATGAAGTTTACATTCCGTCTGATATTCGACGAACTTACCGTTCAATTTTGACTCGTAAATTTTGAATACAAATCTTTTCTTTTATACTTTGGTCCCATTGTCTACGGTCATACTTACCACCAGATTTTTACAACCATTTCCTTTTATTATCAAACAGTACATTTCTCCTTCTTAAAGACAAGATTAGTGAGGACGATATTATCAGTGCAGAATACGCTTTATACACATTTTCGCAATATAATGAAATTCTTTATGATGGCGTTGAGCATATGACATGGAATTGTCATCAACTTCTTCATTTACCACAAGCTGTGCGAAATTGGGGCCCATTATGGGCGTGGTCGACCAGACCATTTGAGTCTTTCTTATATCAATTGAAAAAGTCTGTCACCGGAACTCAATACGTACCTTATCAATTATCTAGAAGAATACTTGGTTCATGCGAAAGCAATCATTTGGTAATTTTAGGCATGGCGATTCCGGATTGTTGCATGTGTCAGGGACTAGAATTTTAAGCCCACTCATCCAGAAACCTGTGCAAATCGGAGACAATCCAACTGAAGTACATGTGTTTACTAAAGTATTAATGAAAAATAGTGTGTTCACGATGTCATCATATAGTCGAATGGCAAAAAGGAAATGTTATGCGACAGCGTATCTTCAAGGAGTTTTCTTCATTGTGAAATTCATTTATTTTGCTTTATTGAAAACATGTGATTGCGATCAACCATGTTTGACACACGGGTAATTAAAGGCTGAAGTTGAGCTTTTTGAGGACATGGGTCCTCTTCTTTATCTAACAGGTGGAAATCTTGATATAAACAACTTGCCAGGATGCCAACATCTTCGAATTGTGACACCTGTTCACGGGATACAATTTATCGACTTAGAAAGTGTTCATAGGTTATGCATATTTTTTTGAAAATTTTCTTGATATGAACGTAATTGCTATTCAGCCAAATATTTATGAACGGAACTTCCGAAAAGGATCTTTAGTAACATCATAGATGACATTCTACAGACTTTTCTTGACTAAAATATCTTTCAGCTTGGTATGTTTCTGTGTTACAATCGTTCCTTGTTTTCAGTCAAAAGAAAATCGTACCCATTGTCAAAAATAGTTTTCGCTTTTATGCGCAATTCATGGGACTTTAGAATCATTAGATATTATTTGTTTTACATGTTCATTGCATTTCGTAAGCACCACACACGATACAGCATATGAAGATGCTCATATATTTCTCTGCATCTAACGTCGGATTGTTTTAAAATAGACACTTTTAAGGAAATGAGGAACATTTGTTAATCAAATGAATTTTGATTAAAAAATACTCTATGAATATTAAAACCAATAGTTGAAAGAAAATTTAAGGCC
The DNA here is from genome assembly GCA_907163375.1 of Prostheceraeus crozeri. NCBI lineage: Eukaryota > Metazoa > Platyhelminthes > Polycladida > Euryleptidae > Prostheceraeus > Prostheceraeus crozeri. The sequence goes on along the minus strand of CAJQUW010000421.1, from coordinate 460,838 downwards.
TTAACGGTCTAGACAGTTGAACAGATAATGACAATACTACTAAATGATATTTCATGAATTCAATATATAAGATATATTAGCAAGTTATAAGAAAACATCTTACATAGTGAAAGTGTAAGGTTTCATGGAATTTATTATATAAGATCTGTTAACAGGTTATAAGAAAAAATCTTATGTAGTAAAAGTGTAAGGTTCAATGGAATTCATTATATAAGATCTGTGAACAGGTTATAAGAAAAAATCTTACGTCGTAAAAGTATAAGATTTCTTGTATTATTTATTATATAAGATTTAGTATCAGTTTTTAATTAAAAATCATAACATAGTAAATGTGTAAGATATGAAGTGAATATTATATAAGATCTTATATCAGAAATTAACTTGTTTCTTACGTGAGACATGTTTAAGAATTTTTATAAGATCTCTCTTAAGACCTTATAGAGATAATGTTAATATTCTTATAACCTTAAATTCTTATAAAAAATCATAAGATCTTATATAAGATTCTTTTAAGATTTTCAAACTTTTTTCGTACGGGAGGGTGTAGCTCCAAGAATGTCCACTGGTTCCAGCTGATTGGATTCATGCAGCTATGACCGCCTCCCTCCCAACACCGGCATCCAACATGTCTCCTTAACGGTGGCGCTCATTCCTTGCTACAAGGTTATCGCTTTCACTTGTGGCTTTTCTCAACATTGTGGTGAAAGTTGTATTTTCTATTACAATTTGTTTTCTACATAATTATTTTCTGCATTCTGTTTCATGTGATAGACGGTATGCATGTTTTGATGTTTTGTGACAGTTTTACAATAACTTGACATCAAACAATCAATAGATGCACAATATGTAAGTACCGTAAGTAGGGTAACACAGTACCCGATTCATATTATAGTAGAATTTTGATCATACTTGTGCTCTATTTCTCTTAAAATTGTGCTCTATTGCGCTTAGAATTGTGTTCTATAGTGCTCTAGCACCACCTCGAAATTCTAGTAGACACCCTGACAATAGTGTGGGGTTGCGAAATGTGGCGATAGTGACGAAGAATTACGGAAAATCGATGGTCGTATCGCAAGTGCTGCCAGAACTTGTTGCCCGAGCTGTTCGTGTTTGTTTCTTCTCAGAATATATTGGGATGATAAGCCAAATGATGATAAAGCACAAAATATACGAATGTACGTTCTGTTCTAGGTACTAAAGAAATTGGCAATCTAGAACGTGATTTTCTGGTTGGTTTAGGTGCTCTCAAAACTTGTATCAAAATGCTACTATACACTGTAATAAATTATCAGATATTTGATATTGATATCAGAACTAATTAAGTAATTGATGTGTTATAGGTTTTTGGATAACCGTCCATAAATGACTCAAATAATTCATCATGTTTTCTTTGTAGCCTACACCGATGCGGCTTTCTTATCGACCAAGAATTCAACTTTGACATCACGTTAATGTCGGTAGTTTAACTGGTCCAAATTTGCATTTTCAACTTAGGAGATATTCTTTGCAAGTATCAATCGTGGAGTTTGATTTTTTACCGTTTGAATGTTCGGATTGTGGATGTTGGCTGAGGTATTATCAGATTTGGCAATGTTTTCGACAATCTTGCTTGTAATGCTGATGAAATGAATGGACCCTTCTATTTCAAACTCAAAAGAACTTGTACTGTCAAACGATTCATTTACTTAAAACTTCTCTCAAATTCACGTTCCACTGTTGAAAAATCCATTTAGGATTATTCGATATTTGTTTTTCCTTTCTGTTTTTAAATTATGAATGAAGCTGTTTCTAACATATGTGATTTAGTTTGCAGTATCTGTTAATGTTTAAAGAATCTTCAATGTTCGAATACCAAATATTGTGAAATTATTACTTCATATCCGAGTAACTTGCCTTCGCCAGTGACGGCCTTGAAAGAGTTGAGTTGTTGAGAGCATGATACTTAGTACTTGTTCTAAATTGTGTGATGTGTGGGATGATATGTATTAGAACTGTGCAATTCATAACAAATCAAATATATCTAATTCGCAAAAATATGAAATCGGCAAAAATTATGCGATTAAAATATTCACTTGTACAAGCTGTTTATGTGACACAAATACATGAAATAAAAAATCGCTGTATCATTGTATATATCCAAAGAGATTTTCGTTCGTTTCTTACTAATTTGGACGTATTCCGTAGAGACGAATGTTCATGCAACAATTTTCTAATGAGATCCATTATTTCAAAACATTGGAAATTCAATTCAGTATTGTGTGGTTCTCATTTCAATTATCTAGCTGAGTTAAGGAAACATTAATTGATACACTAGTGGAAATTCAATTCAGTATTGTGTGGTTCTCATTTCAATTATCTAGCTGAGTTAAGGAAACATTAATTGATACACTAGTTTTGATCTTTTGCCGCATATATAGTGATATAATGAAAACAATGAATTCCATTAGTTTCCATTCCTCTGATGCTAAATTGAGAATGACATAGAACAGATTAATGTCTTTTCTTAAAGAAAATATCTTAGGTACTAATTTAAATAATGTTGACATTGTAGTTAGTTGTATCTTTTCTACGCGAGTTTTAGAGTTTAATGTGTCTCCACTAACCAACTATAGAATTAGCATATGTAAACCAAGCTGTGTTGATGGTACAGTCAAGTTTTCCATGATCCTTTTGTATTCTTTTATACGTATTTCAGCGTTCTGATTGATGAAATATTTTGTGTACATAGCATCGTCAATGACAGTCACTGCGTTGTTGTAAATACTGGCCTGCATTAAATGTACTGTCATATCATCACTCATTATTTTGCTTAACATCCATTGATGCTCTGCTGTCACTTTTTCAATTTGAAATAAATTTCTTCTGACTACATAAATTTCTTATTTTCACAACAGCATGTAATGTCAGCTTCAGTTTTGATTGTAGAACTTCGATCTATTTTCCATTTTCACACATTCTTGATCAATTGGATTGTACAACAGACTTCTGATTTTAACTGAACATATAAAGCAAGAAAAAATAAATACTGTGCACTGTCCACGACTTGAGATGCCAATAAGACCAAAGCACATCACGCGGGGTTACATCTGTCTGTTAAAAATGCATACATGTACATTCGTACAATCTGCATACTTCGTATAAGTAAACTAAATTCGAAAACAATTTATCAAGTATTTTCTAAATTTGTTGTTCACATCTGATATTTTATTACAATTTATCTCAACTAATCATTTGGTGAACGTCAGAACGAAATATTTACAGTCAGACAAATCAAAATTCATGTATCAAGATAGCAAAGTTAAGAGGGACGACTTGGAATGTTAAACCATATGACATCTCTGCATAAATAAGCAGAGCGATGGAAATCGTCGTTAGATGAAAGGACACAGTGTAGGAGCTAGCCTCATGGGCCCATTCGAAGTAAATGTTACTCCTAGGGAAAGTTTTTGAGAGTCACTTGCCCTTCCTTGCGATTAATTTTTGGGCCGAAAATTTTACCTCAGATGTCTAATGTGATTCTTGCTCAGTGTAGCTGGCAGCAGTGTTTTCTTTAAACGTGAAGGCGTGCGTAGGGAAGTAAAGAATAAAGGAATGAAGTATAATTTTCGATTGGATTGCTTCACAATGAAGTATTTCAGAATACGCTAATCAAACACCAAACTCCATTTATCAACAATTCTATCACCTCACTTAATCGACTGCATCTCGCCTTCATACGAAAAGAAATTACAGAACTCGATGAAAGTGAGATAGATGATGCTGGAAGTGATATAGACAGCGATGAATTTGACGCTTTCAACTCATGATTGTTCAAGTTGACTGTTGAAGTTTCTAGTACTGAATTTTTTGTTAATGAACATTCACATAGGAGCGCATTGACGTTTCACTTCTTCCACGAAAATGAGGAATTCAAAATGTATATGATATGCATACATATTTGTTTTACATATTATAAGAATCAAATATACAGTGTTGTGCAGCAAAATTGATCACCCAATCAAATTTGTAAAAAAGTGCGATTATCTTCATTACACAATATTAATACAAATCAATATTGAACAGGTATTTTAGTCTCGTAAGAATGATCAGAAAGGCGCAAAAAAAGAAACAGAACCAATAAGCGCATGTAGCCACCTCCAGACTGGCAATTTTGCTGAACAACACTATTTCAAATGAAGTAATTTCCTCTACGATTATACTTCACAATGAAGTAATGTTTTCGCACACTAAAAAACACTGACTGGCAGTATCTTCATTAGCGACGATTTCCATCGCTGTACAAATTTGAATTCAACAGACTTAAAAATACGCCCCCGAACCTGAAATGTCCCAACTGATAAATCATGGTTTGAATGCAATTTTGATGAATAGCATGTGATGTTGTGAGTAATGAAATATGCATACATCTCAGTTAGGTTCTGCAGGAATTAAAGGAATCAACAGCATCCATTGTCGCAGTGTCGAATAATGCTACAAGAACAGTAGAGACGTCTGTTTACCTACGCACGTAATTATCTTACAAGGTTCTTGAATTATGTCTCCCTGCAGATCCTTCCATTTGACTAATCATTAAAAGTTCTTGTTAGGCAAAGTCTTCTGAGATGATATCTAAACAGAATGTGTTGATATGAAAAGTTTGCCCCTATTAACATTATCCACGCTTGTTAAAATATCTCACTGGTTAAACAATGTCAAAAGTTTTCTACTTCCCTTCTTGATAGAGAACGCGTGTGGTGGACCAATGCAAAGAGTCACATTTCTTAAAATATACAACTGCATTTCAAAGAGGTGTGAGCTTCTTAAATGATTAGTTCTTTCATCAGCTTCATCATGCCATACGGTCATGCTGACAGCATCTCAGATGGTAGGCCTGTGATATCCCTATAAGCACCTTTTGCAGTTCAACATTTCTCCTCAATCATCACATTATGTAACAGGTTATTCATCGAACGACTGGAACGAAGTTAGTGTTCTTATGTTCATGAAATCATTTGTATTAAATCTAAATGTAACCATGCCATGCCATTCCGTTTTTTACAAATGCATTTTTTTTGGTGATAGCGGCATATTGTTACCTCTAAAAACGCCTTTGCAGTACTACGGTATATGTGCTATTCCCATGACTTGCAATTACTAATGTGATAGCAGCTATACATGATCTTCCTACAAACAAATCAGCATGCCCTTTTTTGCCATATTTATGCAATGTTTGCTTTGTTTTCTAAATGATAACTTTAACAACAAAGTTCAGGGAGAGTTCCGGAATTTTTATATCAATCTTGATCATGCTGATTGTACTGATCTTACATTTGGGACCCTCCACCACGATCGCTTCCGGATTCTTGTATTTTTGAACCCTGAAGTCTCCTTGCTAAGTCATCTATATCTAGATGATTATTCCTAATATGCCATAATTTTTCTCCTACTCGCCCTTTTGAATGTTTGTCAAGACAGAGCAAGAACTTGATATAATTTCGAATGTCATTGAATCATGGGCGGTGACACCGGGTGAGGGGGGGGAGATGAGGTTAGAGCAGGCCAGGCTGATGTCTTCACAAACTGGCCGGTTTTTGTAATTTTGTTGCTCAATAAATCTAAATGCATTTCATGCCGAATTAGCATTTTGAAGAGACCTAGCACGTTATATTTTCCCGAATGTACTAGGAAATATCAAATCGATAATAAATTGTGAAAGCGATAGTATAAATAACTTCCAGACTATTCTGAACCGAATTTGCATGAGTTAGTATCTCCAGACACTTCATGCTTTCCTGCATCACTACAGCCAGTTAATGTGGAAGCTTTAACAGAGACCTGTGAAGCTCCGAGATTTGATTCGATTCGCAAATTGGCTGCTGATTCATTGGTCAGCTTCGGCTGGCCAAAAATTACTTAGTTTTCTTTTGATTAGTAGCTTCTTCCCGTTTGTTGCTATTTGAACGTGACATTGTAATAAGCTTGTGATGTTGGATTTTCACTGAAAGCGTTGAATACGTTAGTTGTAGCACAAGAGCTATAGTGCGTGCTACATGCTTCTCAGATAAGGGTTTCTGAGAAGCATTTTTCTCGACTTTTTGCCTGAGTCCGAGTTCGACATCCATTGTTGATTTAATCAGAATTGTAAATGATCCATATATTAGCACTTAGCAGACTCTTGAGCTTATATCCTACACCGGCTTTAAGATGGACTTTTCAGACTGTTTTCCGTCAGCAGCTCTCATACCATCTACACGTAGTTACTTAAGCAATCAATTACAGGCATACTACATGTACGACGTATGTCCCCTCAAATAAGAACTCTTGAAAAAAGTAGGTCCTCCTGACGAAATGAAGCAAAGCTCAAACAGTGTATCTTGTGAATAAGAAAAAGATTCTTCTATGCATCAGTGTGCCATCTGATCTTTTGACGGTACTCAGACTTTTTACTACTTTTTCAACATACAGCCACTGGATTCCCTGACGTTGCTGATCACGAACCCTGTCTTTGCATCGATGACGTTTGCTACTTGAGGGGAAGTCATAAATCCCACTCTAGTTTATACTCTGAATTCTGCTATGTTAGTTTGGAAACCCCTGTATCGTGTATTGTAATATATCGGATATCATTACAATGATTGACAGTTGCAAAATTATTGAGATGGCTTTTCACTTTACCGGTAAAACTACCAAGTCCGCAGCCCCGGTTAAGATGAGTGTTTGGTTGCAAGACAAGACTTCAGAAAGTGTTCAACTCACGCTGGATCATGAACAAGAGCTTTTGTGATTTTTCATGTCTAAACTGCCAAGTCCAAGCTTATACAGTAATTAGTCATGCATTACAATTCTTAAATTCTTGTCTAATTCTTTACTTGTATGACTTTGAGTGACGAATTTATGTAGAAGTCTACATGTTCATAGGCTATTTAGTAAATTGCTTTAATTCAGATTTAATGATATTGAGCACGGACAGTAAAAGTGAGGTTAGTCATTACAGACAGCGATGAGAGTTATGAGTTACAAGGATCATCCTATCATTAAAAATGTTCTATCATTGTTCTTTTAAAATTAAGATGACTGGTTAAAAACACTGCTAGCATTAAAATGCGAGATGTGATACATTCATAGGCCAAAAAGATATATTATATATGCCTGAAGATAAAAGGTGAATTAGCAATCCTGTATGTGCATAATGCAGGTGATACAGCTGCATTAAGGTCGCATAATGCAGGTGATAGTCGAATACAGTATTTGCTTTAGCTAATTTGTTTAGCAATAAATCAATTGCAGTTTCACATGTATGCAATTCCGTTGTAAAAGCAAAGGACGTATGCAATATTGCAATTCTGCAATTCATCAAGCTCAAGCTGTTTTTTTCATCTCATTTTGTTAGAGGAAAATCTGTAGATTTGCTTTTGTCCAGATTTTCCCACTAATGACAAAATTAAAGAATCTGTGTTACCCCCGTCCTCTAACAAAAACTCGTGTCACCGCCCATGAATCGAATATGTCTCCTAGTTGACCTGGTATCTTTTAGTAGGTAATTCTGTCAATAGACAGAACAATTGCTCCATATTTTTACAGAGAATAGAATAGTGCTACAGTGCCAAGATTTTGCATGATTTAGAATAATTAGTATATTCAAGACTGCTAAGGAAATAGTCAATACATTTTGAAGTTTATCACCTATGTAAATTATGCCTGTATTAAATGATGGTAAATGTATAAATGTCGAAAGTATGTATAGTTGAGTGATCTATAATGAGAAGATTGGGCAATATGTTGAGTAAGCATTCTGCGACCTCATATTGCGACCCACGGTAGACGATTTTTCTGGCCATATGTAGACTAGTAATGGATGCTATTAGAATTACTCATGATTATATTTCTTATGTATTTACTTCGCATTAACCAGCATGAGTGCATGATAATGTTCAATAATCGCACGAAAATCGTCATTGTACTTGATATTATATCATCAGGCAAGGATTTGAGTAGCAAGAGATACGAATGCAATATATTGCGCAGTCTCATCCAAATGGATTAACTCCACATATCGTAGGCCCCTGTGTGCGGAAATGTAGTTATCTTCACTTTCAATTCAGCACAATTTCTAAACGATTTTTGCTATTTTAATCTTTATGGAGGTTCCATTAACTTAAAATGGCTTATTTGAGCTAGCCCTATGCGCTTCTGATAAACTCAAGAACATGAAACAAGGGAATATAATCCATAAATTGAATCATGGTTGCCAACTGGTCACTTTTTAGTTACCGGTCATTATCTTTTGTCATGTCGCTAAAAAATATTAACCATTTTTTGTACATTCCACCATTTTGTAGCAGACAAATATTCTGTTCGTCCCATAATTCAGACATGCTCAAGCCAACCTCACTAAAATCTTCGATGCTAAAACCCTTCATCAATGTGTATATCACACTCATAAAACCCAGTCTACTTTTATTTGCATACTTCTTTCTGCCAGGAGCATAAACTTTCCTTTAAGGGCAATTTCCGGAAACCTCTCGGACGATGGGCTTGCCCTTCCTGCCCCCCCCCCCCCCGGCATTAAATATAAAAAGTAGTTAACGATTTCACAGTACCTCCTGCTAACAGAGCCTGTCGTCTTTTAGCACGTGTATAACTTTCTCCGAGCTATTCATCCGAGTCCTAGCATTTCCGCATTGCGGTTCCTATTGCAAACAAACATCACACGAGGATCAACCCATCGTAACAGAGGTTGGCACATCCATTCGGTCAACGTTAACATCTTCAAGAATCTAATGATCATGTTTTTTGCCCAATCAAGGCAAAAGTTTACTCAGGTTAGTGTACTTAAAAGATAATAATACACAATAATGAATATATACACAACAGTTAGTAATATTAGTCCTAAAAAGGACTGATAGGTGTTCACGCCGGTCAATGGGTATAATACTTGTACACTCCTACACATAAAAAATAAAGCATTAAAACAATAAAACGTAATATACAATATGTGAACAATCCAGAAAGGCTAGCAAAAATCGAAAAGAAGGGGCTCATCAGAAAGATGACCAGCTGGGTCGCGTTTCGGGTCCTTTAGCATCTTGTACGCTCAAACCCTAGCTGGCGGACCCCATACACAATAACGATAAATTTTACCAAAGCCACACAGGATAGACGACTCCTTGGCAGAATATAAACCAAACTTGAATAAAACAAAAATATGCATATTTAACAATCTCTCCATGCACTTAATCAGTTTACAAGCTTTATAACCACGCTTCACGAAAATATCAAAAGTACTTTTAACTTCAACAATGGCATACTGTAAATCCGAACAAATTCTTAGATACCTTAAAACTTGACTGGCAAATACATACGCACCGATATGAAGAGGAAGAAGACTTTCCCGAAAAGTAAATATTATAACATTGAAAGAAAATTGTTCCACTTCACGAAAAGCGGAGGTGTGCAATCCATCATGATTAACGTTCAACTTAACATCAAGGTATTCGACGGACGTGTTATTGGTCCCCAAGAAACTTAGTCCTCACATTACTATTTCAAGTTCGAAAAATGCACGCTTGATTGAAGCAAAGTGTTGGCTGAGTGACAAATGTTAGTTCTAAAATATGAACTTGGTTGGATGACTTTTGACTTCTTCAATAATAAAAATTGTCATGCAGCAATGCTGTGCTTTATAATTCTAGAATTGCAACTTCTCATTTTTGTCACCATTTCGTCACATTTTCTTGTTAACATTTTGGTCACTATTTTGACTGATTTTAGTTGGCAACCATGCATTAAATGGTTCGAGAATCGTTCTGGTTTAGAGAAATGAGAAAATAATTTTCTCGCAAACGACTCCAGAGGCGACCAGAGAGGATTATATATTCTCTTTTTATCTTAGAAGATTGGTCAATCTCTGTTATCTTGTTCCCAATTGAGACCGGTAGAGACTAATTAATTATTTCATTTTTTTGATTTTTGCGACGTCTTCATCTTTTAAAAAATCGAGAATCGTTATGTACATTTTTAAGTGCTAGTTATACTAATAGTTGACATTATACCAACTACACGTCCCCGTTTATCAGCTGTACGTTGAGTCGCACACACAATTGTATTTTAATTTCACTGAATAATGCGGCAGGTTTTAAGAAGATATTTACTTGCAATAATGCACATGTATTTTAGAATTTTGGACAAATTTTTTTCTTCTGTGAAAGTACTTCTCCAGAATATCCTCAACGCCATTTTCAGCACGAGATCGACCTCCAACCGCAATACATGCTCACAGCACCTCAGTATTAATCTCCATGCAATGGTAGCAACCCATGAGCTCAAACTCCAATCTGTTCCACCTGCCTATCCTGTTCTATCCAAGAAGAGACGCAACACAACATTCTGCCATGGGATAAAGCTCATGTCAGCCCTATGTTTCTTGTTGCATTTTGTGTTCATTGCCATTCAGTGAGCCCATCGTAATTAGGCCAGATAACAAAGGCTTTTTCTTTATGTAACGGGGGTCACTCATTCGTTGCAACAAAAGTGACAAAACATTCTGTCTGAACTGTTTCCAACTCACTTCTTCGCCATTTGCTCAGCTATTTTTACGAAATTCTAGTTACGATTTCTAGTTTTACGAGATTCTAGTTCTCGTATTTGTTTTGTCTACCAACTCACACTCAATTCAGCATAGTAAAATTCTTTCGGTTTCATGTGTCTATTAAAACTTGCGTGATCAAAAAGTGTAACTTAAAGCTTAGTCAAAGCTCTTGATGTCTTCAAAATAATTTCTGACTCCTGTACTTGCTCGCATTTTCTGCATTTTAGCAAGGCTTATGTATTTGTAGCTAGATTAGTATCCTCTAAGTTATTGACTTTTTATTTGAGTCAACGATTGCTGACACAATTGTCTTATCCGTGATGAAATGCTGTCTGATATTTCGACTGATAACACGATCTATATTTGTATTAACCTACTTCTGTTGCATAATTATTGCTGCTGTCCTCTGATTGCAACCCTCTGTCTATCAGCATATGAGTTTGACAGCTTTGTCCTGGAATACTTGGTAATTAGTGGCACATATGGGTAGCTATTATTGGCCTACTTGTTTGGTTACGGCATCAATTTGAATTGCGCGTGTCGAGTGTTTCATTAGCCCTCAATTGCATAAACAGCTTTTGTTTAATCTGATGCACGCTTCCGTTACGTATTTGGTTATTATGGCTCTTGATTTCTTTGCAGATTGTTGACGTAATACTTCGAAAACCTTTTGTTGTTGCTTGGAATACATCTTAATGATCGTGAATCTTACTTAAAAAGGATATTTGACTAAAAATCTCATGTGAAAACTTGTTTTTCATCTTGTATATTAGTACTTTGTTTATGGCTGGTCATGATAATTTTGAACGTCTTATTGGTGTTGGAGACACATCAGATTCTGTAAATAGCGCAGCGCTTTATCAATCAATCGGTCCAACGGTGCCTTCCGACATTCCTCATCGACGTGGTATTCAATTAAGTGCCGAATTGGCGACCTTACAGACACCCCCTTTCCTCGGCGAGGACGATTCGGTGCACCACGACTCCGCGAGTGCTCCCCGACTTGTTCTCGCATTGGGAAACGAATCGGATGACGAGATGATCGATCTATCATCGGAAAATAATCCCTTTGCCGACCCACGAGCCGCCGGTGGTCCGTCCTCAAACTCTCAAAACTCTACCTCGGCGAATCATTCGGCTAACAGAGGTAAGTTACTTAAATGATGATACTTATTGAATCCAGGATTTCGATTTCATGGTCCAATCATATATTTGTAAGATCATGATGGGTCATGCCTCTCAGAATTTTTAATTTTCTTGTTTAGTCTCTTCAGATGTCAATTATCATAACAAGAATTCACTTCTCATCCGTTTCGATTTTCTTATTCATAGATTGATTCGAGCGATATCATGACATATAGTTCAGCTTCAAATCTGCGCACAAACGATATTCAGTCCTAGAGTACAAGAATATGACAATAAATATGTGTGTAGGAAACCAAAATGTGGATAGGCTTGTACAGTTTTAAACTATTTGAAGCATGTTATTGTTGTGAATTAATTCAATTCGTTCTATGGACGTTCTAGTTTGGACAAGAAATGAATAACTGAATATACGTGAAATATGTTATTTTGCTTTTGTTTGTGTAAAGTAATCCAATACGTTATTTTCTTTTTATTGAGTAATTCCTAGCTTCATTCATGGCTCGCAGATCTACTTGGGGTGAAAATTATGTAAAAAATCTGAAGTCAGTAACATATATCGGAATGACTGATTTCTTTCATGTTCTACCTCCCGATAATGTTATGTTGTTGTATGTGTTACAGCGAGTCACTCAAGGGTAATTCAATATTAACGTATTCTGAAACTCTGTCGGTCATTTTGATTTTCACTACTTCCGCCTATGATTAGTAGCCAAGAGGCTTAATTACGTCATCATGTGTTGTGCAGAGGTGCAGTCCAACAGATTGTGCAAATCAGTGGCGACAGTGAATGCAATGCGGATATTATGAATTGTGTTTCTGTGATATTTCTGTTGAATTATGGAGAGTGAAGATATTTCTGATGGCTCGCTACCACTACTGTCTTCAGAGGAAAATCAGACAATGAAAAGGCCAAGAAGTAAACGACACAGATCATGTAAGTTAGAGGGGACGCTGATGATATTATGCTAATTATGAACTGCCGGAATAAATATTGCATCTTCAAATTAACTAACAGCTGAACCTTAATGTATGAAAGTACGAGTAGCTCAATAATGTATGCGAAACATAGAATTATGCAGGGTGGATCCGTTGTCAGATATCCAACCGATCTTTTAGTGGCCTTATTGTGTGTGCAATTGGGTGCTGTATAACCGCAAACAATGTGGAAAGATGTGTATGAAACAACGTGTTGGAGGACTTCATAAAAATATGCTGACATCAACTTATGCGAAATTAGGGAAAAGGTCAACACTACATGTACATTGAAGCAATAATTGAACATAATACTCGTAGCTTTGATATGGTTTAAGTTCGTCAAACCTCTGTTGATTAGTCTGACCGCTGTTATTTGTATCGGTTTTATCCTATAACTCAAAATGAAATGTTTTTAACTTTTTCTTTATACCGTTTATGGTAATGTATTTTGATGTATTGCACTACTCTTCGCATGATGATTGTTCAATAGCCGAACTAGTGAGAGGCTGTTCGATCTTCGACGGGAAGCGTCTGGAATTTTGTTTTTGGAAAAAAGACATGCATTCAGATCATTGCTAAAATACACTTTATTCCTCATTTACCGAGAAGTTGAGAGCCAGTACCTGATCCGAAATTCCTGTCGAACCGATGATCGACTGCCGGCCGATATCTCAAATATTTCGCAAGTAGCATATTACCTGGTCCAGCCTTAGTTATCCTCATTTATATTTAGTAATAATGTATCAGTGAACATTCAGGGAAGGAGAATTATAATCAACCGTGTGTACTCGTGATTCTGAATATCCATCATGCATTTCCTTGAATCTATTTGTGGAAATATTTATACGGAGAAAAAGAATTTCAATGGCATTTGATGAACCTTTTAATGCAAGAGTTCATATTAATAGTCTTAACAGTTTACATCAAAGTCGGAGGTTCAGCGCAGATCATTCGGATTGATTAAAGCACCAGTTCTGGATGATATTAGCGTTCATATGAATATGAAGGTGCATCATTTGCAACTTCTTTCGTCTTACTTGTCCCCTTAATCATTTACAACCATGACGTTTACAACAAATGCACGGAATTAGCCATTTCTATTATTCCTTCAACCCGATTCTAAGTTCATGTAATTCTCCATACACAGTTTATAAATGTCTTGATTCAACTCGTGAAAATGTTGTAACAGATTGAAACCGATATGAACATTTCATGATTCATTGCAGGATAAAATATAATCAGTATTCAGCCATAGAGAATAATCAACATTTTCAATTTGCAAAGATCAACTTTCAGTCACTGTAATGATTGTAGTTTACTGTAAATCGTCTTATCTCAGCACATGTAAATAGGAGCGCTTTAACTTTGCCTTACTTAGTGATCTAGAATAAGAACTTCATCACATATTCAAACTTACATTTAGTTCTAGTAAAACAAAGTGATGCTTTGTTTTCAGGATTAACTCTCACGGAAAACTACGGTGACTGAATAATGCCTGATTTCTTTGAGCCGATAACTAAAGTCCCTTTGTTTTTGGTTAAAAAAAATGTGAAAATTCTATCTTAGGCTGATGGAGTTTGTTCATGTGATAAATGTATGTCGAAGGAATTAATATTACTGACTGTAGCTTGAAACCAGGTTATTGAATATTGATGCTCAGCTAGATCGTCCATTTACTTCAATTGCTAATATGACCGCGTTGTATCATTTATTACCAATAGTCCTAAGAAGTTACGGAAGTGATCATTGAGAAAATTTTATCGGTGGTTCTTGACATTGTATGCGATTATTTTAACGGAAACATGCTGGTTATGGTCCTAAATTCGAATGATAGTCATGGGAAAATCGCTGTTCAAAAATTATTGCGTTAATTCATGTATAAAAGACAATTAATTTTGTGAAAGTTTTCGCATGACTTAAGCAAATGATTATTCAAGACTGTTTTCAGAATACCTTCCGGTGTTAATGCAGGCTTGGGGTCAAGTACTTGTACTTAAGTACATTTTCATGGTACTTTGTACTTGTACTTGATTTATTTTCCTTTACATGTGCTAGTACTTGGTCAAGTACTTTTATAAGTGTACTTGGAATTTCAAGCACTCAAATTCAAGTACTGAAGTACTTTTTGGCATTTTAAGATTTTTCGAGTAGGCCTATATGACAAATACACCAATGCATCTGCCTGAGAGCGCTGACTCCCTGTCCTTTGGGATTCTCAAAGTTGCAAATATCCCACTCTGGCTAGTTTAAGATTAAAGTATCTTACCTCACCCGCATAGAGAATACCGAGCAAAATGTTGCTTGTCAATCTCAGGGAAGAGAATCTTCCGGATTTATCCGGAATTCCGGATTTTTTTACGGCCATCTGGGTCATTTCTAAGATTCACCAGAAAATGCAATGAAAATGGAGGGGGTAAGGTACGTGGGCCCCTAAGATGGAATGACATCTTCATGATGCGTTGCATATAAGACCCCTCTGATCACAAGTTATTACAATTGATATTATCCATATTTCCCCTTCTGACGATCAGTGGGCCCCCTCCAGTGTTCAGTTATCCCCCTCTGGCGATCAATGGGTCCCTCTGAGTTGACGATCAGTGGGCCCCCTCTAGCGATCAGTAGGCCCCTCTGACGATCAGTGGGCCCCCTCTAGTGATCAGTTTCCCCCCTCGGTTGATCAATGGGCCCGTCTGACGAACAATGGGACCCCTCTGACGATGAGGAGGCCCCTCTGGCGATGAGTGGTCCCCTCTGACGAAACATGATGCTTTTGAGGATGTTGGACTTTTTTTACTAGACCATGCATTATTTATGTTGTTTACCCGCTACGTGATTTATATTTCCTTGCTCCGTTTTTTTTTACTCTTTAGGAGGTCCCCTCTCCGACACCGCACATTTTAAAGCAAACAATTCCATTTGTTCTACTGTGTACGGGATATATTATTACTCGTACATTGTGAAACTCATCATACACGCCAAGAAATTTTGATTCACAAAACCTCCATCATATCATGACATTTTGAAATAACATTGAGCTCCGAAAAGTTGTAATTCCTGCGTGATATAATTGCCGAGAAAATGCTTTATACATCCTAGGCGCTTTGAAAAGCTTGAATGCACACACAAAAGGCTGGAGGTTTCGCCTGCGGCGCTCTATGAAACATCAAAATTCTACTAGTTACACTCCTAAAATGCTGGAGGTTACGCCTGCGGTGCTTTATAAAACATCAAAATTCTACTAGTTGTAGTCTTTTATAAAACATCAAATTCTACTGGTTACACTCCTACTGCGGCGCTTTGAAAATGTCAAAATTCTGCTAGATACACTCCCAAAAGGCTGGAGATCTTGTCCCCGGTACTTTGCCTCAATATGGTGAGCTACAATTAATTATTATCTGTGGCCTTAGTGCAATCAATGTATTTTTAGTCGCAGCTACAGGGTCTATAGTGTGTAGGCGCATAAAGATTCATAGCCATTTAAAATTTACTCTTTGATTGCTTGTTATCATATCAAAACTGAAAATGGGCCCCCTAGAAGAGATCCTCCGGATTTTGTGTGACACGGCGTTCTCATCCCTGCAATCTATACATGTCACATCATATGTATTGATATCAAGTATTGATTTCATACTGCATGTGTACAATATTGTGTTTCATGGTATTTATATGTAGGTGATGATAACTAAATTCCAGTCTTAATTATAGAATTTTGGTAATAGAGCACATACTGCGACCCTGAAAACCTGGCAGTTTAGTTTCGTTAAAGCCGCGGATACCCTGTACGGACAGAGTTTAGAATTGTTAAATAAAAGTCGACTCTCGACACGCTCTTATTTATGATAATGGCTTTATCAATTTTCACAGTAAATGTTGCCTATGATTTGAAATTATTGTTATACAAAAAATGTTCCTACTCGAGCCTCTAACATTGTTTCATAGTATAATCTAATCAAATACAGTATACAGAATCGGTCACATTCTTTCTTAAAACTGATCCAATGCTGTTGAAACCGAATTTCAAGTCAATTGATGATTTGATGATATCTATTGATTTATACAATAGCTTGGATCCATTTTCACTGATGAAAATTTACTGGTACGTTCAAGTAAGACAAACCACTTTTTGTCGATTGCAAATACTGTACTGTATCTACGTAGTAACCTGAAGTACATAATAAGAAAGCAATGCTGGTATATAAATTAAGTTGTCTTCATACAGAAGATTCTTTACCATTCCCATCCTACTTTTCCAAGCACACAATCTATTAAATATTCGAAGCAGTTTGATGCAGTTTTCAAATGACCCGTTTCTAATGTTGATAAATAAAAATATTGGAACAAATCTTCCACATTGAAATTTATTTCTGTGCATTGTTATAGGACTACGAGGATTTCTATCGTCGTTGGGTATCACTGGGGATCCCCCAAATCCCGGTATGAATTTCTCGTGGCTTGATTTCTTCATGATTGGTGGTGTCTGCAGTTTTATTAGATTCAAAGCATTTTGATGGCTTCGTACACATGTACCATTTATCACATTTGATGTCATTTTCAAGATGTGACTATCACCGAGTTCCAATCAGTTTCGCGTGCTCTTCATTTTTGCTTATTGATCGTGTTAGCATTTATTTTTAGTCCTACTGTTTCGCAAGTTTATAATGAAATCAACATTCAGTATCAACACAATATAATTCATATGATTATTGAAGCATGGCTTCCTTTTGTAAACGTAAACTGATTTGAATTTTCGCGAGGACTTTATGCAACACAGCCTGGTGATCACAATGGTTGGATACCGCATACTTAGCGATTATCAATACGTACCTGTATCTTTTATTATTTTTATCACTGATGTCGACTTGATTTGAAAACGGAGCTCGTTTATGTATGGCTTTGGACTCACCTCTTTACGATGTCAAGCCTAGTTCTACTAAAAAAATAATGTATCCTTAATTCTATTATTCACATGGGGCACATAGTTCTCAATTGCTCCGTTATCAATGCCTGACATCTTTCTGTACATCTGATATATTTCAACTTTGACTGTTGTCTAGGCAGATGAGATAATTTTGTAGTTCAAGAGAAGTCCAGAAACTATCCTCTTCCAATTCGTAAATAGCTGGATGTTACTCCTGAAACCTACATAATATTTGCATTTTGTTACTTTTTTAAGCGCAAAAATGCAAAGCGTCACCGGCCGTCAGTAAGTAGGAAGTATAGACATTTTTTCTCAGATATTGGTTATTCTGGAAGAAATCATCTGGAAATATTTCTTGATGATTCAAGAAGTATTATGTCAATATTGCTCATAATGATAATAATTTTCAGTGAAGGCTAGTTTTGACTTTTTGTAGGGAGCAATAAAAGCAATTTTCTCCGACCGTATAGTTTTATATTCCCAATAATCAAGGGATGCAGAATAAGGAAATTGTACAAAATGTCATTAAGAAAATTTAATCTAAGCAAGGTTCTAGGTTGCATTCCATAGATAGGTTAGTTTTAACTTTCTTAATAACATTCAGTACAATTTCCTTTTTCTGCATCCTTTGATAAATGTTAAGCCGAAAAATTGTAAATATAGAACTACACGGTCGTAGAAAATTGCTTTTATTGCTCCTTACAAAATGAATGAATCCAGACCGATGGCAACGAAAAATCAAATTCAAGCTAGTTTTGACGTTGATATCTGCACACCTTAATGAAACCAGCGTGCTTATTGCTTATTCTGTAGAAAACTTGATAGAGAAGTTTCACTAATATCTCAGGAATCAAAGGTCAAAGATCAGGGTGTGTTAACAAGGTGAACATATTGCTGATTTACCCGGAACTCACTTGTTTTATCAAGGTCGCTTTCAAGTTCTCCTTTTGTTAACCGCATATCCTAATGCTCATATATCTAATAGTGATCCAATTATTATCGTGATGACGAATTTTGAATCTTTTTTTGAAAAGGAGCCAACAAAATGCTTTTGAGCTTAGTGTATTTCATGTTTTGTCAGACATGCATTTCATTGCTGTGAATGCTACATTAGCATCAGTGCTCAGCGCGTTTAACCATCAATATACTTAGCTATTGGAATACGTGAAAATGGTAGGATATTTGATTTTCGCCTCTTTGTGACACTCAAGTTCAATGTCTTTCTAATTTGCTGTTCGGCATCATGCGACCAACATCGAAGTCTTGCTAAGTCGCAAAGGTCTTAATCGTAATAACTTCCAATGTCGGTCAATAGATCTTCACTCTTGACATTGTTTGGTCATCTGCTGTTACTTCTGACAATCAAACTTTCGACTACTGATAAGAATGTTTCAACTGACTGCTTTATGTAGTTTTATGGATATCTCAGTAAGACAGTTGTTCCGCAGTATTTCAATTTTTTAATTGAAATATCAACCCGTCAAATCATGCTTCTGTGAGAACTATCAATAAATTCTTCACTGAATCTAAGGTTTAGTTCTTTCTTTTTTCATTGTTGGTATTGTCAGTAGATAGATACCGTGATGTTTTTTTGTTTGCTTGTGATGTTATATTGTGTGCACATCGTGGTTAATGGTATCTCCTATATGAGTTTTGTAACATGTTATTATCATTTTATTACTTTGTGCTAGCGCAGTATTCTATGATTTTGCTTTATTGTTATGTTCTTTTTCATTTATCAATGTTTCAGATATGGAATCTGTAATGCTTATTGGTAAGTGGGGAGATAACACACGGACATTGATCTTATCGTCCTATCATAGTAGGCCTACACTGTTTAATTCCATGCGATATAATTGGTTCATGCTGTTGAAGTTTGTCAGCTGAAAGGCAGATTTTTGTGATAAGGTTGCAATTAGAAAGTAGATAATGGAAGCAGGCTGAAAGAAAATTCGTTTGAAAGAAAATGAAATCGATGCAGAACATGAAATGAAATTCTGTCTAACAACATATAAAATTCTGCGCTTGTCAGAAGTAATCAACGCTGAACCGATCACAATATTGATGTAGGTTAAAATGCGCAAATTTTAACCTGAAGTAACATGCATGATTATGTGATATTTGAATTTGCGTGAAATTCAAATATCAAGTATTGCGTGAAAAGTGAAATAAATATAGCGCAACACTTCGAACTTTCAGTTGTTGAAATATTTGAATGAACGTTTAATGATGATCATGTGGAAAAAAGTTGGATCCCTTGGATACTTTGAATATGAAAATCAAAGCCGCTTTCATTTTCGCCTGTTCTTGTTCACGCTACACACCAGACTGTAATGCAAGTTACGTGTGTCAGTGTCAGAATTCCGCAATTCTGTCTTGATTTGTGCCTAAGATTCATCATCCGTAACTTGCATTTAAGTTGTATGTAGCGTGAACAAGAACAGCGAAGCATGTCGCTATAACAAAAATGAAAGCGTTTAGATTTTCATATTCAAGTGATCATTTGATCTTGTTTTTGAAGACGAAATCAAAATCAATTCCATTGAAATTTTACATACGAATGTGAATCAGATGTGTTGCATTAAATATGCTAAAATTTGAGGAGAAATGCGAGTCAGTACATATATATTCTTGCTAATTATATGTGACAGTTTGTTACTCGTAGTTTGATTAATTCCGGCAGTTATATATTTTCAATACTATGAATATCATTAAAAATATATTGACTATTTCAATGAACTTCCGACTTTAATAACTGCAACTTCGTTATAAAGATCGGTTTAGATTACACCTATCGTTCAAGGTTAATTTGCACATTAATTGACTTACAGCAGTACAGTACAGTACGTGTGAATGATGCATCAAACGTCAGAGTGACCATCAAAAAAAAATACAAGTATCCAAGCAGTGGATAACCCAGCTACATATAAGTGCCAGGTTTATATTATTTCTACATGTCAGGAATCAGAAAGTCAAATCTCGAATAACTTACACACCGGACTCCCTTACCGACTTTATATGTAAAATGTCAATGATAGTGCTGACTTCATAGCGAATACATTTTTATGAATAATTCGGTGTGCATACCACGACATAAATGCGATGACATCAGCTGTGATAGATATCCGAAAGTATTGTTCACTTTGGGAGGGACTTGATAATGCTGACAATGCCTATCTGTGTATATCAAACACTGACCACTAACTTGACTTCACGCGTCAACTGAAAATGATCTTTTAATGTCACTTTGTGTCCATGGCTCCATGCCTATCATTCCGTGACCTCTGATATTACGTCGACTCTCCGCATCACAATTGTAGTAAGTCAGATTTTGAAGCAAGTTAAATCAGAAATTTGTGTGAGGCCTATATACTGTCTATATATTCCGAACTCAAATTTCTGAGATGATTCATGGTAGAATTCCATTCACAGTGCAAAGGAATGTAGTTAGTTTAAGATCAATTTTCAGGTGAATTGGTCACCATAAGAAAAAGTTGATCCTGAGCCGTCAGGGCAATGAACACCCAATTTCCATAGGAACCCCACTTTTAATACTTACGAAATTAAGTTTCGCTGAAGAAATGGTAATAATCGATTGCACTCCCACTTTTGCATCCTTCACTTCAATTCATCCGTAGACGACTATAACTGAACAAAAATATGATATATTACTTTCAAAGTAATATATCATAAGCGTGCGCTTGCTTCATATGCACTGTGCTCGCATGTAGGCTACTGTGCCCTCTTGACTAATTTATGTCCTGAAGCTTCTTAGGCGCCCTGTTGCATCAAATCAGCCCTCCCAACTTAAACACCATATTAGTCTCCCTCACCGTTTTGATAGACTTAATTATTTCCATCTCTTTAACTAAAAATGCATGATGCTGGATAAGTCTGGTAGATTATATGTACATAGAAATGATATTTTGTATCCCCCGCTTATATGTACACGGAAATTTCACTATACATATTGAAAATGATATTTCATGCCGATTTAGAACAACGTCCGGGAATGTGATGAAGTCTCCCTGGAATAACGCAGGAATTAACTGCCTAAAACCTGCTACGAGCATGTTTAGATAAGGGCCGCTCAATAATTACTTAATTAGATTTTTTGATATTACCTTTACATCTCTGTAATACGAGATAGCTTCCTAAGCCTGCACACAGAACCACATGGCTCCTCCGATCAAATAATCGGTTTACTAACTTCCACCTTTATTGTCAGTTACAGGCAGGGCTGTGGAGCAGATGCGTTATCTCATCGGCTCTGGCTCCACGACACTGATGTGAAAGGCTCCGACTCGGCTCCGGCTCCGGCTCCGACTTCAAATTCAGGTTCTATCTATGCTGGTTATCCTGAATCCGTTGAACGGGTTTTTTGGATAACGGTGTGGCCTTTAGAGTCTTGCTACAATCATCAAATTAGTTTTCATTAACAAGCAACGACTTAAGTTAATAATAAGAATGATAATAGCCTAATATAATGACAAATAACATACTTGTCATATATTTTTGCATGAATTGACTATCTCTGAAAGATAAAATAAAGTTATAGCCAGGATTGGTTAAATTAGATAAAGATCTCCCGCACTGGCTAAATATAAATTGGCCTAGCCTGCAACCAGTCTACTACGAGGCTACATTAAATAAGACCACATGAGTGATGATGATATACCTAATTAGCCGTCACAGGGGCCGAATAGTAGTATAAGCTTTTTAACAAAGCTTGAATATGAAACTGATAGCGTATGCCTCTAAATAGCTTATAGGGCGTGTATCTACTCGAACATGGAAAGGGTATCGGTTATATAGCCAAATATACCGTATCAATAAAGATATCAATTGCTTTATTGAATATTAAAGTGTATATAGGCTAGCTTAGGTTGTTATTGTTATTTGTTATTGCCTTTATTCAATAGTCTGTTGGTCCATGAATAATATGATCGGTGGGTAGCCCACGACTCATCATCTGTAGAAATTGTAATTTAGATAGCCTCATTGCAGTGTAGGCTAGAAATGTACAATTGAAAATTATACTTAAAAAATTAAAAATATCTAATTTAGGACAAGTTTTGTAATTCTATGCAGCATACTTAATAAGTTAAGGCCTAACTTACATTATATTAATTTCGTATTTTTCATTATGGCGTAAAGTTGCACTAAATAATTCATCAATGATTCATGTATATCATTATATTCAATTTATGTATAACACATTACCACTATTCCTCTGATGATGGCTAGGCTAATGAAACTGAACTCGGAGTATCACACAGTATGTTGCAGGGTGTTATGCATAATAAAAATTTGACTGCGAGCACCGAGCAGAAATCCCATCTACTTTGCTAGCTTTCGAATGCGCGTGCGGTTTAATGTCACAGACAATAGAAAAGGGAGGTCAAGAGGCGCCTTTATTGAGAGCGTCTCAGTCTTTTTTTTATTGTTTACATATAAGTCAGCATGATATCAGCATAAAGTGTTGACAGACGGAAAAAACAATAATGAAAATTCTTGAAATCCACAGGTCTATGACATTTGGGGAAATATTATTACACGATACGGCTCTTGTGCAGTCCTCCCCCCCCCCATTTTTTCTCTGGTCAAAAGATGCAGCACCATTGGATGTCCGTTTCAGCATCACCGGTTTGAGTGAAGCATTCCGTGCTGTTGTAAAAATCTACGTGGGTAATTGCGATGTCAATGTCGCAAACTTCGTCAGCAAGTCAACATTGTAATTTGCCTTCGGGTTTTTCGCATTGAAATATACCCTTTGAATTTTGAAGTCAAAGGAAATTCATTGTGAATGAGATACCTTTAAAATAATAGGGCGCTACTAGAAGTGGCTGGGTCGCTTATTGCTATAGCCATGTGAGGACTTGTAGTCAGGTCATTCGTGTGAGTGTGAAGAGTTATCCCTCCAATCAAAATTGATCAAATTGAATAATCGATTGTTTTGAAAAATGTAGGTGGGGGGGGACTGCACAAGAGCCTACAATACAATCTAAGGAAATTGGCATTTTCACAGATGCCAGTAGCTTCTGCCAGGAGCCATACCGATAGATGATAGCCTACATAGTAACCATATTAGATTTAAGACATTGCGCAAGAAATGTAGCCATATTATCTTTGCTGACTGAACTGGAAATGTGTACATAAACGACTGGCGACTTGTCTCTAGGAATCTACAATCATCTAGTTAGCATGCATATAACAAGTCTTCAAATCAATGGATTTTGGAGAATACGTTGTCAATATGGAAATTAGTCTTACGAAAGATATGCAATAAAAAAATATTACACATGCGTGTAAATATATAATAAATATAATACAAAAGAAGGCGGCAACTGCAAAGAAAGATATCGTGGAGGACAGATCATTGGTATACTTAAAAGACATATCTTTAGATTTCAAATGATTTAATTTTTTTATGACGCCAATTAATAACTTTCAAAATTCTAGATTTATATCAAAGCTCAAACTATCGGAGCCGGAGCCTTTGTGATAAATCGGCTCCGAACAAAACCATCGGCTCCTTAAGGCTCCGGCTCCGGCTCGGCTCCGGCTCCACAGCCCTGGTTACAGGTACGACGAATTTCAGTTTCCAGTCATGTTGTATTTTTCATTCGATCACTCTTCGAGTCTTAATGTTGACTGGGTGATATAAATAGCCAATCTTTGCGCTCTCTCTGTTTTCTTCAACCATTTCTTGATGAGTTAGCGTGTATTTACCAGTTGGTGCTCCTTGCAAAACGTATCGACTTTTTTTAGTTTAGCGCTCATCCGTTTTCCTTTTCGTCAGTTGAGGAATGCAATCGACAATGCTTAAATGAGAGGATCCTTGTCAGACCCTGGAGAACGAACGAAATTAATAAAACTATGTCAATGGTTATTCATTCAAAATTCTAAGTGATCATAAAGGTGGCAATTTCGTTAATTAAGGTGACTGACCAAATTTGATTTCATAAATCCATCAATTTGTGAATTCGTCGAGTAAGCTTTAGAATTAAAATGTTTTATATCTTACATGTAATCTAGATAAATGTATATCTTTAATGTAATCACATGTATTTGATAATCCATCCCCTTGAATGTAATCGTTGAACGGCATCATGAATTTTGCATTAAATGGCATCATTCGAATCATCTCCTATGATGCAAGCTCATGACAACACTTAAAAAGAAAATTGATTCAAAAGATGAATATTTTTCCTTGGCTGTTGAGATGATTTTTGAGTTTGACTTGCTTTTATATCAAACTGCATGTTTCAAACTAGAGATTTGTTTTATTTATTCCTTTCGCTTTCTTCCGAATTCGAACAATATTTCACCTCATTTACAAAAATAATCAAACATTGGCGCGAGATTGTTTCATGTATGCATGACGGATTCTTATCATCAATTATGCTCAACCAAAGTTCGTATCCCGACCTGAATTCTCGATTATCGGGCTGGGCTTAGTCTGGGCTCTCGGAGTTATCTCGAGCTGCTAAAAGATGGTTTTATGTAATACTCTGTGAAATGTTAGCGCAAAAATTAACAGATGCAACATTCTCATTCGTCCGCCAATTGAGGAAGTGCATGAAGGTGGCACTGCCCAATACGAATATGGGCGCAGGATGCGTTGTGGTTTGTTGAAAAGATGATCATGCTGATGACATCACATTTTAGGAAATTATAGCTCCGTTATTTTGATGATTGAATTAAACCTCCACATCAGTTTACTGTTCGGCTTAGGAGCGTTTCCAGAGCATAAAAACAACTTCAATAGTTCATGTGTAATTTTCATGATGAATAATTGAGATTTTAATGCACTCATAGTATCGTTACTTCGTTGTTATTAGGTGTGACTGAAGTTATAATGCGTTTGTTAATTTGGAACGATTATTAGTTATACTGTATAAGTGTTGCTGTTTTGTTTCTACGTCGTTTGGCAGCGATGTATTGTAAGATTCTTGTTAGGACTCGAGAATGAGTAGTACATGTTTCTTCTTTACTGGCACTTGTTCCATTTAGAATTCGTTACCAAGGGATGCGGTCATGTGCATCGATAGGCACTGGTTTGATTCATTTTTTAGTTGTACAGCAATTGCCTCCATGGTCTTCTATGCAACTCCATGTTCAAAGTGTCTTGCTTTCTGAAGTTGACACGAGAAAATATCTCAGCGTTTACATTTCATTCAAATTCAATTCAGAAATGGGACTCTCAAACAGCTCTGCAGCCAGTGTTGTCGCTGATATTATGGTCTTCCAACATGTATATCTGTAGTGTATTCTACCTGAGCCGGTAGAACTACTCTTCTGTTATTGAGGATACTAGAAACCTTATAAGCTATGCCATCACGCCTGACTATTTCTCTGAAATTACTTAACTTTCTTATCACTCATCAGAAAAACATGGTTAGACGAAGACTGCAACATTACCTAAGCCAGTGATTCTCAACCTTTTGCTGCCCTGATCGCACGATCTGAATTCTGCGACATCCCGTTCGCACTCGGTTTGATTTTGTCTGCTCATGTGTTACTTTTCCTTTTTCTCTGCCACTTCAATGTGAGCGACATCAATATTTTAAGTAGTTTACCCGTACCGTACCCCTCCCGCACTGCGATAGAGTGTTACTTGAGAACAAACCTTTGTGATGAAAAGAAGCGTGAATTTCGTTTTAATATATGACTGTGTGACAACACTAACAGGGCAAGCGACAGAAGAGCCAACGCTGCATTTATACACTACAATTGAGCAGTCACTTTTATTAATGGCTCATTTGCTGCTGGTGAGCTTGACACAAACGCTCAAAGTTTGGTTCGATCACTTTCTCCAACGCTGCCCGCATTGCGGCATCAAAGGTTTCGTCCCCGAGACGGTTTCGCTTCTTCGTTTTGATCTCCACCAGCACTGAAAATCCTGATTCGGACAGCCAGGTTGAGGGCATGATTGTGAGCAACTTCACTGCCCGCTCGGCGTACTCCGGATCATCCCGAAGCATTTTTATCCAGAATGATTCGTAGTTCCCGCTATCGAACAGTGCTTTCTTCTCTAGATCGTTGCGAAGGTTTATGAGTTTTTCCGATTCTTCCACGTGGTCGGCTATCGTAAACGGGTTCAGAACCTAACTATTCTTCAATAGATCAGCGGTTTCCTTTTCTGGGAAGTAGAGAAAAAGCCTCTTGCTCAGAAATTTCAGGTGTGCCAGCACCAGTTTCTTGACTGCTTCGGGCAATTTCGGCTCCAACGTCTCCCATTCACAAGTATGAAGAAACTCATTGAGCTCGGCGAAGCTGGAGAAGTCTGATTGCTCCGCCTTCGTCTTCCAAAGTTCCACCTTCGTTTTCAGAGATTCTATGCGTGAGTTGAGAACGAAAACATTCTTTTTCTTTCCCTGAAGACTGAGGTTGGCTTTTTTGGAGGTGTTGAAAGATCGAAGACAGATACTTTAGCCTTGCCATCCAGTCCAGTTCTTCAAACTTTTTGGCTTTTGAAGGGTCTAAAAGCAAAGATTTAACGTAGTGGGGGCATCAACTCACGTCACAGTCATAAAATGCACTCACCCGTATCGGCAAAGTAGCAGTGAAGCTCTTCCTTCAGCTCAATAAAACGGTTTAGCGTTCTTCCTCTGCTCAGCCATCGAACTTCGGTCCAGAACAGAAGTTGGCCGGACTGAACAGAGCTTTCCATTTCTTCACAGAGGACTTGGAACTTACGGGAATTTTTCGGGCTTGACTTAACGCTGTTAACTATTTTCACGACATCTTGAAGTGTCGCCTTCAGGTTAAGGTCTCTCTCATCATCTGGCTCTTCCTTTTTTCCGACATCAAGCTTAGCCACCAGAGCTTCTCGGTGTATGACGCAGTGGGTTACCGTTGCCTCCGGAGCCACTTCCTTCACTCGGCTGGCAACCCCCTTGTGCTTGCCCAACATTGCCGCTGCGCCATCCACTGTCACCGAAGTACACTTTTCCCATGATATTGATACTTTCTTGATGCTGTCATCGAGCTTCTGGAAGATAGCTTTGCCTGTCGTGGAAGTACCCACTGGTTCGCACTGAAAAAAGTGCTCGACAAACTCTTCCTTGTTCATGTCTGGAAACCGTGTGTAGAGAATCAGTTGTGACTTGTTCGTCAGATCCGTCGTTTCGTCCATCTGGATTCCAAAGCATGGCGCCTTTTTCATTCTCTGAACGAGTTGCTGCTTCAAATCTTCGGCAATTTCGACAGCCCGACGAGTGCACGTGTCATTGTACAGAGAGATTTCTCACATCGTTCACTTGGCTTGTTGTTCCAAGGTTCCGAGCTGCAATTTCTAAGCACGGCTTTATGACTTTCTCCGCCAACGTGAAGGCTTGTTTTTCCTTCAGGAGCTCGTGTGTAATTTGAAAGGTGGTTAGCAAGAAAGGAAAGTCGACCTTCGAACGAGTGGCAGCCTTCATACTCTTTTGAACTTGGAAAAAGCGGTCTCGCTCCTGGGCAAAAAACAGTTTGGACTTGTTTTTGTGTTGCCCATGCCTCTCGTGCAAATGCTTCTTCAGTTTGTCCCGTGACAAGGACGAATTTCCGAACTCGATATGGCAGAATATACAGATCGTTGAAGTGTAGTCGGAGTTATCCTTCCGGACGAAGCCAACGTCAGCGAAGTCTTTCGACCACTTTCGGTTCTTTTTGCCTTGTTTTTGTGATTTCGAGGGATTGCCAACAGATATCGACACTGAAGGAGTATTCATAGTCACTGCCAGGTCTTTGTCGGCGAGAGAACCAGTATCGGAATGGGAAGCATCAGGTGCAGTTGATCTGTGTCGCTTTGATTGAATCTGAGCCTGCGTGAGAATTAAATTAGGATTAGGGCCAATACTGTAAAACTTTTAAAACATCATCTCACCTGAGGAAAAAAATCTAGCAATGTTCGTTTTTGAGCCCATGAAAAAATACAACATGGTTTCTGTTATGAAAAGTCACTGCGAGCACGCTTGTGTTAGGGAGTTTGACAGCTACGGTCAGAGAGAATAAAGGGAATGAGAGACTACGTAGCATATCTTCCCTGCAGTGCCATTCGACCGCAGTCATCGGAGCGCTGCGCGCGCGCATTGACTACAGCGCCGCCGACAATCGACACAGTCACTCAACAAGCGCAATCGCTTTGTTCACACATAGCAGGGACAATTTCTGCTGTCCAATCTATTGAGCGGTACCCCGTATATTCGATTCTCATTACTTCGACCTTGTTTGCACTCGATCGCACTCTCATCTCTGATCGCACTTCTTAATTTTTCAATCGCACAAGTGCGATCAGATCGCACTGTTGAGAAACACTGACCTAAGCCCTCATATCGGGGAAGAGTAATTCGGTTTTATCCATGGTAAAGGAACAACTGATGCCATATTAAATGTGATAAACATTATTCAAAAGTCTCAAAGAAAGAAGACAAATGAGGATTTTGGCAACTGTTCATGGATTTGAATGTTTTTTTAGATTGCGGGATCGCAGCATTGATTGGGTTAGACAATACGATAAACTATAAGATATTGACGTTTATGTTGTTTGAGTGACAAGCTGGAGGATGGAGACCTTATGTTTCAAGAAGGTTGTCCGACAAGGCTGCCATATTTCCCCACTACTTTTTCGTACCGTCGGAGAGATTGCAATACGAGAAGTGGCGGACGAACTTGAAAAGCTCATGGGAGACGTCGTCGGTGGGCGATCGATATGCAGATGATACTACCTTGATCGCGGACATCAAGAAAGAAATCGCTGTCATGGTAGATCATCTAAAGTAGGCTAGCCGGAGGCAAGCAGGACTTTGAGAAAATGGAGATGGAAATGATTGAAACCCTCGAACTGTAGTTATGGAGAAGATTGCTTCGAAGTTGTTGGAGAGACCAACGAACGAATGAGTGGGTGAGGACGCAGGTAGGCGTCAATGAAGTTCATGGCATGCGGAAGGAAGTCCAGAAGAGAAAGATAAGAAATACGATCAGAGGAGAAAGTCTTGTACTAACAGCATTAGAGGGAAAAGTGCATACTGAAACACGAAGAGAACTGAGAAGACGAGAATCGATAGATGACATAGTCGAATGAAGAGGAGACATATATGCCAGCACGGAGAGCTGCTGTGGAAGGGAATGCCCACGAACCTCCACTGGTCATGGCTCACTGAGCTGAATTGATGACTCATCAGACTGGACAATCGTTCCTAGGTACATAGTTAGTATAAACTTAGACGCTGCCGTGCTGGTTCATGTTGACGCACATTTCTTTCACGCTGACACTCATAATTTTGATTCTAATAATTCCTTTTGTCGTTCTATTTATTTTCATCTCTCTTTTTGAAAGGCTTTCCACTATTTTCCATCTTTGTAGACCAATGATTTTCTGTGCATTAGTAAGTAATACTGAAGAAGCTGAAAAAAGAATATCGGCGACTATGCAACCCTGATACGCTTGTTTTAAATTCAATATTAGCCAATTCTCTTCCCTCTTTGAAAGCCAAATGAAGGAGACTGAGAAATTACATGATGTTTATATTTTTCAATGCTAATCCTTCGAATATGCGCTACCGAATGTGGTCAATTGCCTATGTTTTCACAATTTTAGTAATACAAAATGTTTGAATTGATATTTTTAAGTCGCTGCCATGATGATCAGTTCATTATTTGAGTACTTTCTGAGGTCGGTTTCTCACATTATGACGCAAGTCAGCATTCCACAGAGACGGCCTTACTCAAAGTCACCAGTGATGTTTTGTCAGCAATGAATGAAGGGTTAGTTTCTCTTCTCACCAGCATTGATACATCTTCTACATTCGACAGTGTTGATCACACCTGTTTGCTTCAACGCCTATCTCATTCATTTGGTGTTCAAAATACAGCATTATCATGGTTTGCCTCCTTCATCAGTGGTCGCTTACAATCTGCTAGGTTCAATGGTACCCGCTCCGATCCTCAGGGGTCCGTTTAATTTTTGTTCTGTTCACATCTGACATACTCAGCCTTATTCAGCGCCACGATTCGCGAGCTCATGCTTATGCTGACGACATTCTTATATATGGCTCCACTTCCTCATCTAATGCCAATTCTCTATCCACGAAAACATCCACTTGCGTTACTGCCGTAGACACTTGGCTCAAATCTAATGGCCTCCGACTTAACATCGATAAGACACAAGTGATGTGGTGCGGCACGCGACAGCGAATCGCTGAATTCATCATATACCTATTCAAGTTGGTGAGCTGCAAATTTGTCCTATTTCCCGCCTGAAGTATCTGGGTGTGACAATTGATCCAACGTTGTCTTTCTCTATCCACTTCGCAGCTACATCAGCCTCCTGTTTTGGTCGTCTCAGACAAATCCGCGCAATTCGAAGGTCTCTGCCTCGTTCCATGGTGAAGTCATTCATTTTTTCACTTGTTTTCCCTAAGCTACATTATTGCACATCAATTCTCAGCGGAATTCCAGAGTGCCTCATTTCTCGCCTTCAATCTGTCATCAACACCTGTGTGCGACTAGTCTTCAACCTTCGCCGATCTGATCACATTTCCTCAAAGTTAGAGCAGTTTCAGTGGCTACCTGTTCGGTCGAGGATTGAACTCCGATTAGTTACCATCTTTGCAAAGTGCATGAATGATCAAGCTCCGACTTATCTTCAAGATTTTGTGACTCCAGTGTCCGATCTTCCTAACCGATAGCATCTGCGTTCTGCGAACTTCCAGCTCCTCATCATCCCACGCACGAAGCTAGTTTCTTACAGTAGAAAAGCTTTCTTTTCAAGCTCTCCTCGTACCTGGAACAACTTGCCTGCCGAATTAAAATTGCCGCACTCCCTTCGTCATTTTAAACTTACAGTCAAAACCTTTTATTATGAAGGATCACTGTGAAATTGCTTTGCTTCTTTACATCGTTTCCTTATATCATCTGTTCATGCATCTTTGTAAATGGTCTTGAAGTGACTTGCTCCGTCACTTAAGTAAAAATTCGTGATTAGGTTAGTATGGTGAAGAAGACCTATATGCACAGAGATGGATTCCTTTGCGTCTACCTGGGTTAGTCTAGACGTGACATGATTCTGTCTCTGCCATGGTATTCAATGGTGACAAGTGATACAGATTAATATGGAGAGTGCTCGTCTATCTTCGGCTTACTTGATTGGCCAAGTATACGAAATGCATGCAGCAATTCGTATTAGTGATCATACGAGCTTCAATTGTCACATTGAAGACCAACATCTGCCGAATGAAAAGTACATGTACTTATCTGCAGTGACTTGTGATCTTGTGCATGTCAGACGTAACGTATGATGTCGCAGACAATTCACAGAAAAGCTTGGCAGATGATCATTGAATCTAGCCTTCTAGTGGATTAAAGAATGAACTGCGGTATTTCATTTCCCTCTGATCGTTATCATCCAACCACCATCTGACAGCGTCAAAGCACCATAGCGGAATTAATGAATTAATCTGATCGATATTTCGAAATCAAGGCAAGTTATATTTTCAACTAGTTTCTAGTCTATGGATTGCAGTATCAAAGGAACTAATCGTGTGCTGGTTCATAGACAATGGTCATTGATCTTTCTTTTCATTCATCCTCGTAGTTTTCACCTTCAATGAATACAAATTTCTCTTTTCATTAATTTCTTCTCTTACTACGTATAACGCTTGTAGCGGTGACACCTCTTCAACGCAAATGCTCAGTTGCCTTTGATTTGACGATTTAGACACAACTTCCACTGCAACCCATTTTATCTATAACCATTTACATTCAAACTAAATTTTAAAAAGTGTTCGTGTTAAATGAATCATGATAGTTGACAAGAAAGATACGGAGTTATTTCTCTGTGCGGGCAAAATCGTGTAAAAAGTGATCAAATATTATGTTACACAAGACTATTAATAATGGCAGGGTATCCCTACCAAAGCTGGCTGCGTGACTTGCGAACAAAGTGCACAGCTTTGAGAAAAGTTTTCACCGTGAACAAAACAAAGAGATAAAGAACTTGTTTCCTTAAATATGAATTGACGGAAGTCAGGATGACTTCACGAGGGCTTACTGCGATGATAACGAATACTGAAGCGGAGGACTTCTGTTGGACTATATTTTCGAATATCTATTGTCAATGTCATCGTATTTCATTCTGCAGAAGTAATCTACCTTCACATCGTATTCGCATTTCCACAAATCGGCTCTTAACTTCTAACATGTGTCAAATAGCAAGGTTCAACGGTAATGCTATGTAGCTGTCTTTTTTGTAAACCAATTTTGCCATTATATTTTTTTAGTCTATTTCACGATGTATGCATTAAAGGGCTTTATTCTTTAAAACAGACAGAGTTCTCGAAATATTAGAAAGATTGGTTTTCACACTAAATTAAGATCATTTGGCACTTCTGTTTTCCTCAAAACATCTTTCGTGATCAAGCAAAAAAGTATCTCGTGCTTTTATATTCATGCAATAACATTGCAGCTATTGCTTCATTTGCTATTCTGCTCCTCAGCATTCACAATAAATACGCTTCTAAAATGGCATTCACAAAATGTGCTGTTTTTCTCCATATGTTGTAATCTGAGTGCTAATAATTATTTTGATATGTTTTGATTATCTTATCGTGCATATCAGGTAACCGATAGTTTGCTCATGCGCTTATACATTAAGATTTGATTATATTTCTAGCTTCATAATATTATGTTTATTATCAAACTGTTGCAGCAGTCGTTGGTTCAACCAAATCAGATCTTTTTAATGATCCTAGATGATGTATTCACTTCACATTTCCTCTTAATCAGAATTCTGCCCGGTCCTAATGCTGTACCATGTGCATAACAACGTCATTTATGTGCAAGCTTATGCAAAAATACGTTATTTTGTTGCATTAGTGGCATTACACGTACAGTAATAGAAAATTAGCATTTTACGTAAGTTATCATTATAATTACTTGAAGTTTCATATCGATCGTTTCTGTAAATATGAGCGCATCAAGCATGCAAGCATGGATAAATTACGTGTATATATTGAAAAACGGAAGTACTTATGTATAATGGCGTATATTATCGTTTTCAGACTTAAATTGTGTTACTCCTAAATAATGTATTCAGTAGTAGAATCTATGGAATATTTCATTTACGCAGAGTGTAACGTTGTAGGTAAGTACCACAGAATTAGACTGCTCTTAAACCGCATTTTCGGATGTCAATACGAACCTTGAATGCATTGGAACTGTGATTAGACATTATTAGTAGTTTTTATTGAAACATGTCTAAGAACTTTAATGTCTTGATATTTAATACTTACGCTAATTCTTACATTCTAATTCTATACATTCTTAAAGTCAGGGAAGATTAAACCTGACATAAACCCAGGTGCCGTTATGTTATAATATACCTCAAATTATAGCTTCCAATAAGGTTAGAAATTAGGCATTGATAAATTCGCCGTGTCAGCAAATATGAGTTCAAATTTTCTCAACTAAATATTTATAGAAGAATATTATCAGGAGATGATTGGTGGAACCAGGGATAAGAATTTTCCGCGAGGGCTCTGATTAATCTGCCTAATGTATTCTTCATTTTTCGATTTGGAGTCTCTTGAAAGTATGAATTTCCGCCGAGGCCCCCGTTCCCACATTCACATCCCTGTAGAACTACAGCGTGTCATAATGCAGCAGTGATTTTTGCATTTCTGTAGCTTAAGTTTTCGGTACAAAAGCACAATTGAAACGAGATCAATCGTAATTTCTTAATCATCTGGATTGAATGATCACAAATAGCTCTAGAAAGTGGAATTTGACTTATTGCGTTCGTCCATGTATAGAAGAGAGAAACTCATCTTATGACTTTCTTCTACATGTACTTACCAATCAAACATTTGAAGGATATCTCATTATGTATGTTTCAAGAATGGTCATTTGTTACGCAAGCTTCCCTGAAATAATCCTTTTAGCGACTATGTAATGCAATTCGTAAATCTCTGATGTGAAGACATTTTCCCGCTTTTCCAAAAATATATGAAATATCCTAGTAAACATGGGGTCTATTGTGTTGACGCATTTAAAATGAACATATTTGAATAATAATTTAGTAACAGCACGTACACATACATCGTTATCGTTGAATTCATTGACATGATCCCTCATGTCCTTTCTGAAATCAGCTATCTATCTTTGTTGGAACATTCGGTTTCAATTTCGTTAATTACCATTATGACTGTCTATTAGTACCGGTATTTACTATCAATAATGTTGTTTTTACAGACCGAGGGAGGCGAAACGGTAATTGTAATCTTGTTATATCTCAGTTTTATATTATCTCGACTAATCTCGTGTTGCATCTAATACGTGTTGGCATCTCTAATCTTGAACGGTGTGCAAAGCTAACTGCCATGTCAAAAATACACCGATGCACTCACTTTTTCGTGTTTTACGTTCGGGTACTTCAGGAGGGATTTCAAAATTGTATTAACCTTCTCTCTAACGGCATGGTGTTGACTGTTGAATCACTTGCCTTTGCGAGTCCTCCTGTCTAGAGAGTCTCGCATTGATGATCGTAGATCATTCTCTGATAATATTGTGTAAAATATTCATACAAACTTGATCATGATCTTCCTCAAGTAGAGAGTTTAGCATGTCTTGTCTTGAGTTTTTCGGATTAAAAGAAGCAAGTCATTTACGATGATATTTTCAGTGATGTTAAAGCATTCACTTAAGGCAAGAGTCTTGATGGTTATAATATATGATTTTTTGAGTAGATATTTGTGACGCAGCACCAGTTGAATATCAAAATCATATACCTAAGTTAAATGTCATCAGTTTTCGTGCACATTGGTTCCTACCTAGTGTTAGATCCGATGAAAGAGTCGTACTGCAAACATAAGCCTATCCTACTAGTGATATCAAAGTTAGGAACCCAAGTATTTGAAAAAAATTTGTTTTTATAAACCTTCATATATTTCGATCAGCTCTTTGGTCATTATCAGAAGGAAGATGATCCCTCTGATGATGACCAAAGAGCTGGTCGAAATATACAAAGGTATATAGCAACAACAAAAGAAATATCTTGCAAATACTTGGATTGCTAACTTTGATATTTAGAAAAAATGACACACAAGGCCTATTTACACATGCATATCCCACTACTGGTTTTCTTTCGCTGAGTCTCGTTTCTTAATGCTTGCACGAGAATGAAAGTCAATCGGCTTACTTTCTAGTCAGGATTGACCGATCGTATGACGACATGCGCAGTTGACTGACAACGATATTTTCTTGATCGTAATTACCCGTAGAACAAGTCAAAACAGGTCATAAGATCTCAATCGAGCTATACCGTATGGATTGACGCATTCATTCATGTTCCCGAGCTGACAAAACATTACTTTTGCAAGGTGTCATTGATAAAGGCCATGAAGGTACCGCTTCTTAATCAATCAAATAAGCTTTAGATGCTGACATGTAGTTTAGGAAAGCCGGGCTTCTGTTTGGATGGTTATATGATGCACCAATCTGGTTAGTTGTGAACCATCTCCACAGCTCAGTCCTCTATTACCACGTTGGTTGTGATGACTCAGGAAAAGCATGTCCAATTGTATTCTTTACATTTGAACATTCTAAAGATTCTGTAGTTACTGAGCTTAATGTCTTTGCATGCTTTTCTAAACCACATATAAATGCTAACTGATGTTTAATTTTTTCAGAAAGATTTATAACTCACTCATAAATCACTCTTCGAATGTATATATATATATATGGGATTTCCTGATCAAATATAGCACTTGCTATAATCAAATACAACATGGATAAAAGCAAATATAGCCCGTTAACATTAGACAGTTGCCAAATATAGCCTGTCATATGAAATGTAGCTAAAGGTTGATATCTAATGTAACGTGTCAAATCAAATGTAAAAATGAACGATTAGTCAATTGCCAATTTAACAATGACGAATCAAGTATAATTGCAGTCATATTGAGTCATTTGCAGGTAGATCATATTGAGTTAATATGCTACAAAGAATGCAACTTCCTCACATTTCAACCTTATTCATTAATTAAATTTCATATTGCTGAATGTCTGCATCATAAAAGATGTGAAAGAGAAAGCAGTTTAATTATCTATGCATAAGTATGAACTTAATCATTTCCATCAAAATGTCCCACCGCAAGAAATAACCTGGCAACTTAGTTTACTTAACTTTTTCTTTTTTTGTCGCTTCTTCCCGATTCCAACCGGGTTGTACGTGCCGGGACTGGCAAAGGCCGCTGTAAATGTCTGAAGTGATACCGCATACAGAATGAAGACCGACACACTGCTCCGCAAGTTGGCATAGTGGTTGTATTTTCTGATATTGCTCGTGTTCTCTTACTTCGCTTCACGGAGGCCTCCTAATGTGAGAGGCAGTTAACCACAATATTCAGCAAAAGTGAATATGATGGGAACCACTGTAATGCAATTGTCTCCAGATGGATGACATCATCAACACTTCAATGAGCTTCATCTAAAAAGAGAAGGCCTTTGTACATCACCTGCATCTGCGAATTCCCCTAGACTTTGACTTCCATCGAATTTTGTTGATCAGACGCGTGTTGGAAGAGCTATTCGTAGTTCCATCGTAGTGTATTTGATCCAAAGTGAAGCCTGGATGTTGCTTCAGTGGCAACTGCGGCCTCCACCAAATCTGGTGTCGCACGCGTCTGTTGTGGACGAGTGCCATCACGAGGAAAGGCGGCGATGCCGCTGTTATCATTCTTCGAATGTAGGCGTGTACTGTTGACTCGTATTGATCAGAAGTTATCATAATGACCCTCGCCGCGATTATGAGCGTCTACTACCAATAGCTTTTTGTCAACGGAAGATATTTTCTGACAGCGCATCATTGATCTCTAACAGTTTGGTCTGCATTTGCCACTTATAAAATGAGTATTTGACATTTGTTCTATCCTAAGTTTACAATAGAAAGGTAGGCAGTAATTGGAATCAACACCTGATCAGACTATGCTTCATCTACCTACTATTAGATTTATTTGCAATCGATGCGTCCTGTTGAATTCACATTTGTTCTGACTTATTACAAAGCAATAGTCTATTGTTATATTTGGCTTGACCAGTTGTCATATTTTATCGGGAAAACCTGTATTTTCCCCGATATTTGTATTTCTAATTTCGTTTGATGTCATTAGAGAAAGTTATTTGCAAGCATCATCAAATGGAGCTACAGCTTTGCCGCTTCATGTATAATTTGATATATATGTTGTTATAGCTACTAGGCAATTAATGGTATACATCAATCAAATATTCGACATTTTGCACTTTAGTTGTATCTGTGCATTTTGCAGGACTACGTGTCTCGCACATAATACATGAACACGCTCGGTTCCCCTGATATGATTATGTGGAAATTTTTCCAAATTGTCGCACCAAGTAACAGATTTCCAACAGAAAAGCTTATTGAATCAAAGCTGAGCATGCTTCTACCTGCACCGAAGGAACGATTCCATTGTGCGGTAATGTTTTAGCAGTTGTTTTCCTCCATTTACATAGTCTTCAAGCAGTATTCCGAGCATTTCGATGTCACATTATGCGTCTACACGGCTGACTTTTTTGACCGCATGATCGCGAATTGTTGGAGATTGCGTTTGTTAAAGTTAATGACGATAGATTCTACAGTGAAGAGAGTCCTTCGTCGAATTAATAAGTTGTTGTCTTTGTAAATGATCTATTTTAGATTTCCTGTAGGCACAAAAACATGTGCTTATTGAATCTATTGGTCATACATAGGTCATTAAGCAAATATGCATACATGTATCTTTATGGAATTCTATGCTTAATAAAGCATAGAATTACTCGTGCCAGCATTACTTAAAATTCTCATTGTGCTTTTCATAAATAAATCACATCACTCGATTGTGCAAATATTGTAAAGGTGAGGGGTTCAGATTTCGCAGATATTGAAATATGTAAATCTAGTCACTAAATCAATTTCGGCAGCTCTTCTTAGATTTTAAGAGCTTTTCATTTCCATGTACTGATCCATGTGATGAAGGTATAACATAACACATAATTTCCAGGTTCAAGCAAAAATGATACAATCGATGATTTACCTCCCGGTGTTGGACAATATCAGGATTTTGAAACCATCGATTGGCTGAAGGATATTTCGGGAAACCGAAATCGGCACCGTGATATTCACAAGGCAAAACGCAGCTCGCGATGTGCTTGGATTTGGGCACAGTTAGACGCGGTGTCGGCGTGGGTTGTTGTCCTAATTGTCGGGGTAATGGCTGGTGCCGTAGCTGGTGTTATTGATATTGGCACAACCTGGATGTCAGATTTAAAGGAAGGTGTTTGTGCGTAAGTAATCATGAATGATTTGTCGCCATAAGATTTTTATAAATGAAGATCTCTGTATAAAAAAATAAGTGCAAATGAATCAGTATCACACTCACTGTTTCTTCTCATCCAATTGTTGAACCATTATAAAGCGTTCTTCCTTACCATGATAATTATTCAAATGATCATGACTTGACGCTAATATTGTCATGTTCACAATGGAAATTCTCGTTTCTGTTAATAAAAAATTCGAACATAACCACGTATTCAATAAGTATTCGCAGGAAAAGCAACATTTCATGATCTCCTTAGCGCAGTTCTACAGATTTTGCTTGATTCAAATTCTCGGTTATTTCTCGCCGATTGATCTCGGTGCTTCAATATGATTCGAACATCAAGAATCTGTCTACCAAAGTGAATGGTATTTTATGTATGGTCACTTTCGCAAGGAAACGCTCGGTGAACGCTCCGTCTGGAAGAGACATTGATGAACTTTCAGACATAACGGGTTTCGGCTGCACCAAAACCTGATTATAATTCGCTAACTGATTCATTTTGTACATTTGTTCTGTCAAAAAGACAGGATGATTGTGCATGAATTTCGTAGTAATGTACATTTGTTCTGTCAAAAAGACAGGATGATTGTGCATGAATTTCGTAGTAATGTACATTTGTTCTGTCAAAAAGACAGGATGATTGTGCATGAATTTCGTAGTAATGTTCTTTAATGATGTAGGCTTATACAGTCATATGGAAAGGTTTTGACTAATTGGTAAACACCGTATGTCCATGGAATCCATATCTGGATTAAAAATTACATTCAGTCATATTCATTTCTTTTGAAATTTGCAAAACATAGGATTTAAAGACATTTTTTATTTCTATGTATTGCTCTCATACTATTAGTAAAGATTGATGTATATTGTGATCTTTTATTGCAACTTTAATTCTGATGTGTTCTTTTCCTTGGTTAGAGAAGCATTTTGGTTGAATCGGGAACAATGTTGTTGGGCAGCAAATGACTCGAGTTTTGATGAGTTCGGCTGCACGCAGTGGCGTACATGGTCTCAATTGATATCCGGTGTCAAGACTGGCCCTGGATCTTTCATCGTTGGCTACATCGTGTACATAATCATGGCCCTTACTTTCGCTGCTCTCAGTACGACATTAGTGCGCACTTTTGCGCCGTATGCATGTGGTTCTGGCATCCCCGAAATCAAGACTATTTTGTCCGGTTTTATAATCCGAGGATATCTCGGTAAATGGACACTTCTCATAAAATCAATCGGTATGATGCTGGCTGTGGCAGCTGGACTGTCTTTGGGAAAGGAAGGTCCTCTTGTTCATGTGGCTGCTTGTTGCGGCAATGTGATGTCATATCTGTTTCCAAAATACGGACGAAATGAGGCGAAGAAAAGAGAAATTCTAAGTGCCGCGGCCGCTGCGGGTGTTAGTGTGGCTTTTGGAGCTCCTATTGGTGGCATTCTGTTCTCACTGGAGGAAGCAAGCTATTATTTTCCACTGAAAACACTTTGGCGTTCCTTTTTTTGTGCCATGGTCTCCGCTACTGTTCTACGAGCGATGAATCCTTTTGGTAATGATCATCTTGTGATGTTCTTCGTTGAATATCGTACTCAGTGGCATGTGGCGGAATTAGTACCATTTGCTATCCTCGGCATACTTGGGGTGAGTTATTCTTATTCTTGTTGTCTTCATCGTCAGTTAGAATAATGATTAATACATTGTGCAAATGTACATGCAGTTCAAAATGAGTCATTTAAGTTGCATAGGAATTAATTGGATGAAAATTTACGCTTTGCGTGTATAGATCCCTCTACGCCAGTGATAAAATATGTCATAAAGGTCAATTGAAGCTGGGATACTCCCATAGCGAGACCTTCATAATGAACATCGCTTTAATAAATTAAGACATTTGATATAATCTATGGCTTGCCCCTGAGAGAGCAGGTGTCACGTTCCTTCTGGGAGATATTAAATGGTTGCAACTTGTCAACCTTTTTGACTATTCTAGGGTTACTTTACAGCCAAACTTGACGGGATCTGCCTGGTAGAGGACCTTCTTCACTAGTCCATGTTTTAGCGCTTTTTAGATAGGGCTGGACCTTGTCCCTTATGGTCCATTAAACATGTGTCTTTGTTCAAATATTTTTAAGCACTTAGTCTTGTCGGAGGACATCTTCGGGGTCCATAAGATGGCGCAATGCGAGCTGGACACCCTTTATTGTAACAGATCTTACAAGGCCGCTTGACACGTGATTCCTGAGGTCAAAGTTTCAGGCTCTATTTAGTAGGAACATAGACGTTAATATACACCAGCAGTCAATGTCAATCCTATGGAGATCAGCGTCTAAGCAATGGAGCAAAACCAACAAATATAATAGTTGTGAAAAGAATAGAGACATATAAGACAACAGCCAGTCATCAGCAGGTACTCGCCTGATCGCGTTTCAGTCTTGCTACCTGAACACTCAGAACTTAAGGTCGCGTGGCCCCGTCTAAATGCGTCCGGGATTTTGAAAATTCAGACAGTTGGAATGGGATAATACTAACTGCTCTAAAATCCAATTACTAGTTGGAACAAGTTATGCTGAACAGTCACGGAAATATAATCTAAAAGCGATGTACATTATATTAATTTGGAATAAAATACTAAAATGCTTTTTGATAAGTCAGCACTGACTTGAGTGCGTTTTCTCAGCACTGATATTCATCTTCTTCTGCTACCCATCAGAGGAAGGGTTTTATAAATCCTATGAGCAAGATCTTGTAGGTGAGAGGAGATGAAACAACATAAGACTTGCCCGATAATGGCATTAATGCTCACATTTTAGGGTTTGGCAGAACGACCAGAAAATCAAAATCATCAACTTTATGACAGTAGCAATAACATTCAAAGACAGCGTCAACAACTAAGTGTCTTTAAGTCTCTAATATTGCTACTG
Source organism: Prostheceraeus crozeri (assembly GCA_907163375.1). NCBI lineage: Eukaryota > Metazoa > Platyhelminthes > Polycladida > Euryleptidae > Prostheceraeus > Prostheceraeus crozeri. The sequence goes on along the minus strand of CAJQUW010000421.1, from coordinate 418,966 downwards.
TAGTCTTCATGTAATTTAAATCATTGTATATGTAACATCATTATCCCAGACATTTTCCAGACTTTCATGCGAAGCATTTTATTTCATGATGAGCAACGGCGGATTTGGTGCAGTGGAGTATTTGTATCTTTCATTTCATTCAAGCATTGTCATCTTTCCCTTCTCATTTACCACTAACCATATTTCATTGTACCTTTTCTATGTAGCTTTTCATTCATGTTTGTTCCCATCTTGGACAATCAGCTATTTTGAATTTACTGAACCTTATCATCTTCATCTCCACCCACTCCAGCCTCTTCGTCAATGTCTCCATTCCATATACCTTTGCCGATGACCATCGTCTTGACCATTATTTCTTTCGTTCTCTTTTCCTATATGCTATTCGTTGTGTCCTCTTCCGATCCACCATCTTTTTGTACTACCGATCCCAAAATATATGAACTCCTTCGCCTTTGTCACTTTCACTTTCTGCGTGTTTTTTCCTTCCATGCTCAAGTACCGCGCATGTCTCAGCTTTCTAGGCAGTCTCTACATTTCTCCAGAATTTTCATTGTTTCCTTCGACATCATGCGTCAGACCACGAACAACCTAGAACGATGTTAAAGAGCATCAACTCTTGATGTACGCCCACTATCATCAACTGCCTGCAAATGTGTCTTTTGAGATAAAATGAAGAATTTCGTCGTGTGGCACCCCGTGTGCCAAGCTGTGGAACTCATATGGACTCATGCAAATTCGGTAATGCTCGTATTAGCAACAAGTCTTGGTCCATTGACCAAGTTGTTTTCTTGGTTGTAGATGCTAGCGCCAGATTTCTACAGCTTAGGATTGTTTTCGTGCGATTTCTATGTCATTTTAGGAAAAAGGAGCATTGTGATCAAATTCAGCATATAGCTTATATTGATTCTAGAAAATCTGCCGCTAACTTCAGTGACTTAGGAAGCTCCAGCTGATGATATTATTCATGATCAAAACCTGTTTTATTGCTTCAGGGCCTTTTCGGTGCATTATTCATCAGAGGCAACATTTGGATATGCAACATTCGTAAGAAGTCTTGGCTTGGCCGATATCCTACGCAAGAAGTGTTGATTGTTGCTCTCATAACATGCCTATTCAGCTTTCCATTAGAGTATACTCGAATGAATACTAGTGAGCTGATCAAAATATTATTTGGGCGATGTGGACCCGGTGACAATATAGAACTATGGTGAGTTTAAGAAGATATTCATGATTTTACTGACCCTCTTGCGTAACTCATAAGCCGTATTGAAGACCGGAGTTGCCGAGAATACTGAGTACTTTGGTGTGTCATTTTTGACACCGATTTTTTATGCAAAATTGTCTCTTGAGAGTGACATCAAAACAATCTGCTATTTTTACAGGTCTGTGTTTGACAGGGTAAAACTTGAATGATACATTCTGAAGTAATGCATTGAAAAAAGTATTAGAATTTTAATGTAATTATCAATTTTCACCGTTGAAGTTCAGCTGTAAATATTTGAAATTGAAAGGAGTATTGTTTAATAGGCGAAGATCAATTAACTCAGATAAGAATTTAAGAAATTTTATGGACAAGACTTTGTTTGTTCTAGTTTACTTATAATTTCAATCTTAAGTAGTTATTTATCGGTTGAAAATTGAATATTATTGCGTTGTCGTGAACATCAGCTGCAAATTTGTCCGATAAATGCCTATTATCTCGAATGATATTAAAATGTAATGTCGTAGTCTCAGAAGCATACCTCCTTTCCACCTAACGTATTTTTCAATGCTTGTTCAACTAGTGGCACGTCGACGGAGATGGAGCTCCATATGTCAATGGTCTAAGCTAATGTGACAATTGCTTCAAGTGCTTGCTTTCAACAAATCGTAATTGTGGTTGCACGTCTCTTGATACTTTGGTGGCGCAGTATATTGAAACCAATGACTTTAGATAATTACTCTGGTTATTTATTGAAGCACACCGCGCACTAGCAATCTTGACTTCGATGTCGCTATTCCGAGTTGCCCATAAAGCCCCTCTTTTGTCTGCTATAGACCGTGTTGTAAAATGAATGACTCCGCCGCTTTTGGTCTTCAAGTCATCAACGATCGAACGACACACGTGACAAACATGTTTCAATGATTGGTTCTATATCGAACTTATTTCACTGATGTTCAAAGGTTTGCCTTGATACTCATACGATTTTTACTAACCTGCATCACTCCCTGGATGGAAGGGACAATAATAGCGCTCAAGCTGCACACAAAACGATTAATGACACACAGCTTATTGTCACAGAGTTCGAAAATCGCGCTGATGCACAAACTGATACACACGGCTGCAAATAAATTTTGATGTCCGTACGCTTATGATGATATCGAATACCGTAGTTGAAGTTGGATTATAATCGTCCAATCAGCTGCAGACATAATCAGTTGATCTCAGTTAACAGCTGAGCATCATAAAATTAACGAAAGTTGACATGAATTTAGGACTTCGATTATTCGATTTATGAAATGATATATCGATTATCGCCTACCAATCGATTGATCGATAAATCATCGACAGCACTAGCTGGTAGTAGGAATAATGCATCGGTGCTGATCAAAAACATGGTTTTGCCTTACATCAGGTTGCCCTGAGTCCTCCCACAAAACATATGTCTTTTGAAAATTGTTGGATTTTACATCGAAAAAAAGAAGTCTTTTTTACAGGGAAAATCAACACAAAGATATTTAATAACACATTAAAATATTGTTTTTTAACCATGTTTGAAACATGTCTTAAAAATATATTCAAATATCATATTGAAAAATAATATTCGCAAACATACCAAGAGCTGAATCGATACTGTCAAGACTGCCTTCTTTATGTTTAGAACTTGTAATTTTTAATCCTCTAAGTCGTAGGAGCAATTCGACCTACGGATGAAAGTCATCAAGGATTGAAAATCTTCTATTCCATCTCCACTTTTCTTATCCTGTTCTTTAGATCTCCCTAGAAAGCATTCACGAGCATTTCACAACGCAAGTTGTATGTGGTTAATCTGTTAAACGGACCAATTATGACTCTGTCACAACTTCCAAAGCCATATATTCATCAGAATATTATTTTCCTTTCCAGTGATTACAAGAATGTGACTGATCGTGCAGCTGCACTTGCTGGTCCTGGTGTTGAGGCATCTATTTGGAAACTGAGCATCGCCCTGCTAATCAAAGCTGTAATTACAGTCTTCACTTTCGGTATCAAAGTTCCCGCTGGACTTTTCATTCCAAGTTTAGCTGTTGGAGCAATCATGGGCCGACTAATGGGCATTGGTGTGGAGCAATTGGCTGTGTAAGTATTGTTATCTGCACATCCTTAAATCACATCAGGTGATCACATTCCAGGTCAATTGCTACTCGCAAAAATCATCAAATTTTTGTAAATTTACTAAATTGTTGGTGAAACATGAAAACTATGCCTTAAGTCTTATGTATCGTCAAGTGGTCATACTATTTACAATTATTTATTGTATGCCTTTGCAATTATTTTCTTGTTGAGGCTGCCATATCTACCATAAGCTAACATAGACATTGTCTATGTTTCTTGGGAATGTGTCCAATACCTAGTCATTGTAATGTGTTACACTATTGATTACTTAAAATTTTTGAATAATTTGTATAGATTTTATTTAGATTTTTAAGTTGAAAATTCGAAGAGGAATTATCAAAGGATTTCACTTTAACATAGACCCATTATTGCCCAGCCACCAGTCCGACCTTACTTCGTACGAAATTGAATGCAAAATACAGTTACCGGGTCTTCTTATTACAGCCGAAATTTGGATGCATCCATATTCACGGATATTTGCAAATCTGGACAATCATGTATCAACCCTGGTCTGTATGCGATGATCGGTGCCGCTGCTTCACTGGGAGGTGTCACTCGAATGACTGTCTCTCTAGTTGTTATCATGATCGAGCTGACGGGAGGTCTGAATTATATTCTCCCTCTGATGGTCGCGACAATGTTCAGTAAATGGATCGGTGATCGACTGACGGATGGTGGAATGTATCCTTTCTATCTTCCAGTCCGGAAATTTTAAAACATAAATCTTCATTTTTCCTCTTTACGTTTATATTAATAATTGCTTTCGTATTTATTGTATTCATTCATGAAATTCCAGAATTGATTGACACATAGTAGATGTAAATTCCAACAGTTCAGTAATTTCTGCTTGGCCCAGTGTCACATGATATACCAGTGATGAGAAAAGCAAAACGGTGCGAATGAAAATTTGCATTTGTTGCATGCATGTACAATGTACATATATTAATTCATGGTATGGTAGATAAGTGAAAAATATATAAATTAGCAATGTTTGTACTCGGAAGCACATTCGGCACGGAGCCTTTCATCCATGTAGCCGATTTGTCATTTATACCACTCTGATTCTTTTTGTGCTGAGTGTTAAGCAGGAATGCAGAATATACCTATTTTATAGGTTCGAACACGCAGCACGCAGAACGAATACTATACCGCATGGCCACAGCGCCGGGGAAAGCAGATCATTTGAATTTATTGGTATTGTTTTATTTAGTATGATTGTTAGTTGATGAGTAGTCTGTGGGCATGTACATGTATTTATGCATTGCATGATTTGCAGTAAATGCTTTAGCGGATAATGGACTATTCTCCTTAATTTTTGCCGCAGTTATGATGCGCATATCCGTCTAAATGATTATCCGTATCTTGACAGCAATACCGAATTTACCCACACAACCAAAGCATTTGATGTGATGAAACCAAGGTAAGCATATCAACAGAATTTTACACATTTATAGAATGTAGCTGTAGAACCCGCTAAAGTGTTCGTGGTCTAAAGTAGTAATTGGTCATAAATCACTTGCCTTAAAGTATTTGTACGATCGCTACATATGGAAATTGCAAAATTTCAATGTAAATTTTGGAAATGTAATTCAATGTAATTCATGGAAATTCAATATTGAGTTTCGTTCGACCTTTTATTACACTCAATTCACAACGATATCTAACACAAGCGAAACGTTTTGAGGGACGATTGATATTTTGTCTGAGGCGATTATCTTTTTCGCTTTACACATGAATTTGTATCAAACCCCATGAAACATTCTAGCAATATTCTCTCCGAATCAATCAAGTATTTCTGTTGCTAGATTTAAGACTTATACAGCGCGAGAATGAAGAAATTAATTAACGCTGGCGACCTCGCTTAAGGCAAGGTTCAAATCAGAGGAGCAAGAACTTCAGAGTGTTGCCCATGTGAACTCTCCCGCCAGATTGATGTCATTTTTGTACGATTTATACAGATCTAGATTGTTTGGGGAAGAAATGTGCAGTCGTCAAAAGAAATTGACTGAATCCAACCCGACCCGAATTCGAAATTCATCATAGCGTAATTGAACTTAGCGAGCATTTATTCGATAGGTGAATTTCAGCAGAAACACAAGCATGTTTGCATTGATGTCATCAGTGATTCAAGCACATATTCGACTTTGTGCTCTGAGAAGTAGTGACTTCATTGCTACCGTCATCGATAGTGTAGTTTAGCTGTACTTGTTCTATTATGATATTTTCCTAATCATTCTGTTTTAGACAAGAAATACTTCTTGATGTGTAGGTTTGTCATTATTCCCATGTGCTTTTTAAAAAATGTTTTCTCAACAATGCCATTTTAGGCGCACGGATCCACCTCTACAAATGCTAACTCAAGATTCGATGACAGTTGAAGACGTGGAAAATATCCTGCAGAATTCTGATGTCAATGGCTTTCCTGTCGTGGTATCTCACACTTCCAAGTATTTAGTTGGATTTGTGTATCGTCGTGATCTTCAGCTCGCCTTAGGTAATTCTCCTTTGCTAATTTTTTAACCTTTAATTTATGCTAGTGACTAAGATGATCCGATATTCAGGGTAGACACTGTACATGTATTTTTTCTGATAAATGAAGAATTATCATTCCACAGAACTTCTTCTTCGCAAGTATCGACGAAGAGTATTTTCCATCGGTAGGTGTCAATTTAGACTATTTTTCACAGTAATTTTTCTGGTGCTGGATAAGCAGCATTTCTGTTCCACCTGTTGGAAATTCTTCTCAATAAGGTTAAAAATTCAGTCATTTCAATTCTGTTAACAATGGTAATCAGATCCTAAGCATTCAACGCTTGCACATTTGAAGCTTCATCTAAAGTTCATTTTGAAGGTTTTATTTACTAAGATTTTGAGTGAACTTTCATCGAAACTAAAGCGATCTAATATCTACTGTTTTCGTGATGTATTTGGGGACCAAGTTTGGTAACGTGATTCGTACATTCTTAGCATAGTGAGGGCTGTCAAAATCCATGGATTCTAATTTTCACAACTCGATGAATTTGAAAGCGGTATCGGGTTATAATCCTAACATGCTTAACACGCCTTAAACATGAACCGTGAATGAAACAACGCTACATACTCATCGGATGCACTGGGTATATCAAATTGATAACAGGTTATAATTACATGCGCATCATTTACTTGGTTTTACTCACAATGTAATGCAGAAATTTCATACAATTTTCTACATTTAGCTAGATGGAAGATGAATTGATAACATCATAGAAGCATCAAATGGTAGTAAACGAACTTCAGGTTCGATCATTGTGAATTTCCTTTAATGGACGACTTTATCCTCACTTCATTAAAATAATTGTTTCATCATCAACTTCACACACCATTCATGTCACTCGCGCCATTCTGACATCCTTCATGTGAAACATCATTTGTGCTTAGCGTGAGCCTTAACCTTTTCTGGTATAATGAAATTGAGGTGAAGCAGTTTGGAGACTAAAAGCGGTCTACATTGTAAAGATAGATTTCGCGAATGAATTTTCGTATTTGCTTGGTTCGATAAGCTTAATTCAAGTGAATTCAAATAATTGAGCGCAGCCTTCTGATAACTTCGTAGGCTGCGTATGATCTAATTTTCAGCTGAGGAAACATACACGATCTATTCATCTCAGAGAAATGTCGATAATCGTGCTGTGTCGAATGTCGATAATTAATGCGAATTACATAATGTTGATTATGAAAAGAAAACCATGTTAAATTAAATATATTCAAATATTTATGAAACATTCTGCTGACCAGATTAATTACATCAGTTTCTGAGTACCTGCCTACAGCTTTTGCAATAACATATTAATAAAACGGCTTTCTAGCTTTTCCCTTCCTGTTATGGCATATTTTCGAATTATATTTTCTTGAATGTCATCTTATATATGAAGCTGGCAATTAACATAATAACATGATTTTAGCGGAGAAATTCTTTTAAAACCAGAATATTATGATATAGGGCATGAAGAAGTCAATTGATTTTATCATTTTAGAATCCATTAAAGTTATGACTATGTAGGTCACTGTTTCTCAACCTCCTGTCCGCGGCGCGGGACATGTCAGTTTAGCCCTCGAAGTAAATGTGAAATAAAGATCGATTTTGGTGTAAACCGCTTAATCAATGGCGGATTTGGTCCAAAGACGTCTTCCTTTGTCTTTGATTTGGTTTATTAATGCGATGATGCTGTCTCAGAGACAAGGAAGTACAGTCAAACCTCGCTTATGTCACCCTTCAGTTATGTCCCAACCTCATATGAGTCACCAAATTATTTGGAACGGAATTCCTATATGGTTTTGAATGCAATCTTTCAGTTATGTGCCCACCTCTCTTATGTCACCATTCTGACAGGAACGAATGGTGGTGACATAAGCGAGGTTTGACTGTTTTTCGTGAAAGAAAGAAGGCGCTTATATAGTAAAGGAAAAGAGCCACGAGTTGCTTCGAAATCATATTTAAGAAAAAATCACAGAAGAAATATTAAATTATACCCAGATCTCTCGTCTGGTCTTTTCAAGGTGCAGATGATTTAATGATTGAAAACCCTTTTTCATTTTGTATGGGAGTGAAAAGATATATCTTCTATGTTAACTGCAGGGAGGATAAATCAACTTTTCAGTCTCACGGGATCACAAAGCTAACTTTTCCTCCCGCAGTTAACTTTTCTTGTGTATGATCCTGTGTAAAATATTCATAGAAGTCTGTAAACAAGTTATGATTAGCCATAGACTAGCCAGATATCGAAATAGTCCCTGGATTAGCTCATTCATAGATTTCGCGGTATAGCCATCAATTTCACAATGAACAGTAGACATCTAAAAGTCACAAAATGAAAAGCTACATTCTTTCGAGAGGAAATGAACGTTTCCTCTCTTAGCTATCTGTCCATCCCTCGTTGCGCTCGGTCTGCACAACTATTGAATACACCACTTTATTCTAGAAATTCAACAATATATTGCGTTGTGTCTGTTTTCTACAATTTACATGTCCAGTCCGTCGTTCAGCAGATCATTACAAACATTTGAATGTTCATATCACAGCTACATACATACCTGTACAATCTCATTATGACATAGATTTCATAACATACACTTCCACACCTAACTGCCGCAAACTTAGCATTATAGTTTTCCATAGAACTCAACATACTCCCGCCCGTTGAGTCGTACTCAACCAAAAGGTTCAATTGCATTCTAGTGGGTACAACTGACTTGTATTTCGCCGGCACACTTTTCCTTGAGAAAGGACCTCTGTGAATCTCGGAAAATTGCCCTTCCCTTGATACACCTCGAGAACTCGGCCAAGAGGCCACAAAGCACGATTCTTTGCAGTCATATTTTTCGGAACTACTAAAACAATATCTCCGACCTTTGGGATTCCTTGTCCTGTACTGCGTTTTTTGTTCCAGGACCGTAGCTCCATCAAATATTCACTTTTCCATCTCAACCACAACTGAGACAAAAGGTGTTTTCTCTGCTTGTATCCATTTCGTAACTGATCAGCACTCTCAGTAGTTTCTTCTAGACAAGAACCAATGAAAAAATCGATAGGACGAAGAGGTTTCATATCATTTACCTCATCTGAAATGTAAGTCAAAGGACGTTTATTGATCGAAGCTTCAATTTCACATATCACTGTCTGCAATGTCTCCAGTTTTACCCTTTGATTACCGAGAACGCGTCTCAATGATCGCTTTACGCTTCTTATAATCCTTTCCCACATTCCTCCCCAATGAGGACTATATTCAGGTAAGTATTTCCATTCTAATTTGTCTTTCAGGTTTTCTTTTGCAGCCCTAAAGGTGGTAAAATTGTCAGATAGCATAGTTTTCGGTGTCTCAAACCGTGCCTGAAATCGCCGAAAAGCCAATATAAAGTCATCAAGATTTTGACTTAGGCATAGTTCCAGATGAACAGCTCGAACAACTGTACATGTGAAAACCAATACGTGAACTTTAGTGTCCTTTTTCAAATATAATGGTCCTGTGAAGTCGCATCCAGTTATTTCAAATGGTCTGGTTTGATTCAACCGATAATCACATAACGGAGCCTCTTGTTGTAAATATGATTTACAGTCATGTCGACGGCATACTAAGCAAGACCGAATTGCACTTCTTACAACTCTTATTCCCCTGGTAATCCAGTAATCAGATCGCGATTCGGTAAGCGTGGAAGCCACTCCACTGTGGCACAAATAAATGTGAATATCAAAAATTATCAGTTTATTCAAGTGAGAATCACCAGGCAAAACAATGAGTTCATCAAAATCAATTCGCCCCACAGAAAAAAGACAACCATCGCGAAATAGCAAGACCAAATTTTTCAAAGGGCTGTCACTTGCAACAGGTCTGTCCTTTTTTAAATATGCTATTTCTTGGGAGAAATGCCTCAATTGCTCCAATTTTATCAATTCTGTCTTCGCTTCTTGATAATCTCCGGAAGTATTGTTTTGTACAGTTATTTGATTTGTTTTCATATGAAGCAATCCTTTGAATTTATTAATTGCTTTACGGACAAAGGCAAAAACATTGACAGCCTTTTGCAAAGAAGTGTACCTTGAAATGTCAAAAACATTTTTCCTTGTAGTGCACGATAAACTAACAACATCCTTCTTCATTTCTTGGACTTCATCATTTCCCCTATGGTTCTCTGCTGCATTTTCCTTTGATGGCCATTGTGAAAGATCATTCAGTCAAACTGGTCCATGAAACCAAGTCATTTTATTCCACTTAAGAAAAGACACAGTTCTTGTAGCTTGATCGGCAGGATTATGAATACCTGAGCAGTGATTTTAGCAGGAGGGTGGGACAATATCTTGAATATCTTGAACTCTGTTTCCCACAAATTGCTTAAATCGTGAAGAGGGACTTCGAATCCAGCTCAAGGCAATAGTTGAATCAGTCCAACAATATATATGTGTACTTTCAAATTTAAGTGAGTCCAGTACAATTTTTAGGAGTTTCATGCCGAGATGGCAAGCCAGGAGCTCCTTTTTTTTCTCTTCGAATTCTTTTTGTTTCTCTTCGCGCTCTCTAGCACGGTTCTCCCGTTCAATACTCTGTTGTTCGTTAATGAATAATCTCAATTCTTCACCTTCGAGTCCCAATCTCACACCAATCTCAAATATCTGTTCCATTTTCTTAATGCAAAACGCAGTTCCTCACAATGAAATCAATTGTCAGTCACCAGCAATTATCCAGAATCCTGGTCACGGCACCAATTTTATATTGAATACACCACTTTATTCTAGAAATTCAACAATATATTGCGTTGTGTCTGTTTTCTACAATTTACATGTCCAGTCCGTTGTTCAGCAGATCATTACAAACATTTGAATGTTCATATCACAGCTACATACATACCTGTGCAATCTCATTATGACATAGATTTCATAACATACACTTCCACACCTAACTGCCGCAAACATAGCATTATAGTTTTCCATAGAACTCAACATTCTCAACAACAACATAGCTGCGGGAGGAAAAGTTGATATTTCCTCTCTCAAGAAGATAGCTATTGTCCATACGCGAGGCAGTGTTCATCAAGAGACAAAAGCCGATTTTATGTTCGCAGAAAGAATTCATGCTTCGGCAATCACCGCCGTGGCGATTATGGAAAATGTACTCACTTGTCATCAGTTTTCAACTTTGTCGATCATTCACTTTTTATTATCTGGCTCCACCTTGGACGAAAGATCATCAGACGATTATCAGACGAAAGATCTCGCTGCAATTTTATATTTTTTCAGTAATTTTTTCTTAAACATGATTTCGAAACAACAATTTTTCTTTTACAAAATTACAGCTAAGACCGCTCGCATGCAAGCTGCAGACTGCCTCCATATAGTGATGTAGAAAAAAATCAGTCTGTGCAAACATTTATCTGTGATTTTCACTCATCTGCATCTTAAGCGACTGGTAATCAATTGGGAAACTCACTTATCAAGTTGAATATGTTCAAATATGTAGTAAATATGCATAGTAGATTGTTTCAACAAGTGATCGAAAAGGGATGTGAAGCGCTACTTCTAATTCTGCTTGCTAGTGTTGTGGAGCATGCCACAGATGGTGATGGTTTCACAATTGTGATAATAACTTTATTTTATATAAACAATCCTCCTCAAAGGAAGAAGATTGAAATAGAAACCAACCAGACAAATAGACCATCTGTATAAATATCGATTATCCGGCATCTACAATTATCCGCTTACTATCCGATATTTTCAGTATCCTTTTTTATTATCCGGTATTCTAACTATCCGGATAATCCTTAACAACACTACAGCATACTGTTCAAATGACACACATTCTTCAATGTGATTAGCATAGAAGGCATCTACAGATCATGTGCATTCATTTGAGGCTGCGCTGACACAGCTAAGTTCTAATGATAGTGCTTCGTTTGCGCCAAATTACAATTCAGTCAGCGTCAGTTGTCCACCACTAGGGTGGCACACTATGTTTATCGACTTCTCACGGTTGCCTAGAGAATGCGTCATTCCAATTGGTTAACTGAGTTGACGTGCTACTGTATTGTATACTGCTATTGCGTAGGCTATATTAACAATATTTTTCTGCTTTTGTAGATGTTTCGTAATTGCTAGTAACATATGACTCGCGATCATTCTTTCTACAGGACCTACGGGACATCAATTGTAGAAACTGAATTTGAGACAAAAATACGAAATTGTATTTCAACGCCTCTAAATACGCACTAATTTTGTAAAGAATGATTTCTATTCATGTTTCAATAAAACGCTTATTATTATTATTATTAAATAGACGTTGTTACGCATGATAGATCCGCATTTGAATAAGGCTCAGTCCACGTAGTTCTCTTGGGGTGAGCGCTTAGTCCGCGATAAGCAAAGGTTGAGAAACACTGATGTAGGTGACACATAATGGATTGTATTTTTAACGAATTATCTCACAACTATTTACTAACAATGTTCCGATGCTCATCGTATTTCATTATGTCATAGATATTTATTCACTTAGCTACAGTGGTTAACTTCGATTGAATATCCTTGCGGCAAATTACATTTGTTGACTTACCAATGAATTGAGTGTGTAGTGACTATATGAGTAGTTAATGTGCTTTTGATCGTGTGGTATCAATTGCTTGGTTTTGCATTAAATCGAAGCTCGTGTTGATATTACACTAAAATGTCTATCAACTGTTAGACTTAAGACGATTTCTAACATTCAAAGATTAGATTACGTCCATCAGAGAAAACAAAAATTGAGTTCTCCAGTTGTCTAGAAAAGCTCTTACTTTGAGTGATTTGAGTATTCATGACGAGTGGAGTTTACTCGCAAACATGTTTCAGTACCACCTATTGCTATCATCAACAGTACTTAGAGGTAAAAGACAATAAGAGATCACGTAATTGACCAGATGACGGAAGATCATGATGATTTTATGAAAAAAGTAAGTTGAAGACTCACCCATCAGCTTTAAGTCATCGATATAATTAAGAGTTTAAATTCAGACAGATCTTCGGAGTCTATCGCCTTCGGTGGTCGATCTTGCCACGTCGATTTGCTTGGCTGGATAGGCTTAGTTCAAGTGAATTCGAATACTTGAGCACAGCCTTGTGACAATTTTGTAAGTGTGTCCAACGACGCCGATGATCTGTCTGAACTTTGACTTTCAATTACATCGACAATCTTAGGGAGTTTACTTTTTCCGAAAATGATACGAGTCAATTTTTAAGATGAGGTAAAATTGTTAATAATAAGCATCAAGAGGTCAAAGAAAATTTCAAAATAATGTTTACGACACCATACACGAAATTTGCTGAATCGTTGTACATCAAATCTTTCATCAACGAGAATCAGCTACTGAACAACCACACCCAATCAGAGCCATTTCTACTTTATTGATTTCCCATAGGTTGCATATCTGTTCAAATATTGACCCTGACTTTTATCTCCATGCACTACTGAGATGGTAACCATAGATGCTACTGAAACATGTTTGCGAATAAATTCCACCTTAAGTTTACGTTTCCTCTCTTTCAAACATATTCGTGACACTAATGAAATAATGTAAAACAATCTATGCAAAAATGGCAGTGATAGCTGCAACACGAATTCTTTCTGCGAACAGAAAATCGGCTTTTGTTTCTTGATGAACAAACCCTAGAGTATGTCAAAAATTGCTTTCGATCGTGCACATGACAAAATGACAAACCTACCTATATGATCTACTGAGTCACATTCAGCCAAGGAACAATCAATTAAATGACGAGTCACAGACGTTGAAGCCTTTCCTGTTCGACCACGTCTGTGACTCGTCATTTAATTGAATGTTCCTTGGCTGAATGTGACTCAGTAGATCATATAGGTAGGTTTGTCATTTTGTCATGTGCACGATCGAAAGCAACTTTTGACATACTCAAGGGTTTGGTCATCAAGAAACAAAAGCCGATTTTCTGTTCGCAGAAAGAATTCGTGTTGCAGCTATCACTGCCGTGGTGAATGAAAAATGTGCACTTGTCATTAGTTAATGCAAAAATTGTTTGATATGCCTGATTTGGATTATTTTTTGTTTCCATGGCAATTTGAAGCAATTAGAGATTGTTCAGAATTGGTGAAAGCGTGATTATAAACAGTTGACTCCGAATAATATATCACTGCCTAATGTCCACTTCAATGAAATGATACTTGTATAAAGAGGATGAAAACAAAGTGACTTCCCTAACAAGCTTGACGTTTTATTTTATTGGATCAAATTGATGCTACATTCAAGTAGAGACTTAGGAGACTATAAACTCCAGAGTATAACTGACGGGTGTACTTTGGCAGCAGGATCAGCATCCATGCTTTCACACGTCATACAATAGGGAACGATGCCAAATTTCATGGAATCAGCTTCCTCTAAACTTCTCATTCACATTAATAATAGTCCTTACGCAACATTGTATGTTAATCAGTATTCGCAACAATACTTTTATTTCTTACGTAAACGGCCCGTGATTTGATGTGTCCGTGAACGTGTTATCTTCCATGATATGTGCATGCCGCTGGGGAAGAAAGTGTACATTTTTGTGTTTCAAGCTAGGATAGTTGAGGTCAGAAGTGTCGAGATTGGAAAGCTGGGGTGTTATGGAGTGCCAATGTCATCAAAAAAAGTTCTGGATTACACCTAAGATCAGCTGCATGTCTGGCAATGGTAGACATGCAATTGATATCACTGAACGATGCGCATAATAATCTGGAACCCTGCAACTGTTATCCTGTTTATTGTTTCACACTGGTATTGAATTTTCTTCTAAGTTGAAAAAATTTACGATCCTGTTGACCTATTCTGTTTTGTACAACATTGTGTCGAGTTCATTACTGCTCAACGTCTAAAATGCGTGTGAGAGTATCCAAGACTTGTCGCTGTCAGAGATTTTTTATTGATATTTAATGATGAATAGTATTTATACTGAAAATTATTTGACAATTTTCATTGAACGATCGATTTTCTTAGTACATGCAATGACCGCAATATGTTGTCATCTCGAAATTTTGTGATCATTTTCCACTTTCTCGTTATGAACTAATTATGGGTTTGAATATCTAAGTGAATTTTGACAGAATACTACACGGGTTCCGATTTTGGAAGAAAGCGTAAATCAGGTAAGGTTTTGATTGACGAAAGGATTTTCCTAATATACTGGTGAAGGCTGATGAGCGCAGTCGATAGTTACAGGTACCCATTAGCAAATGACACAGCGAATAACTGAATAAAAGTTGATTGTAGGGAAATTATTTCATGACACTGATTTTCCATACCTATAGATGTAGCATTTGATCTTAATCTAATATTTATCTAACTACACAGATGTCATTGACTATAACTTTTGTCTAATTTATTAGAGTTGTCAGTTGCATCCGAAATACGATTTCTTTGGATAAAATACTTTATTGATTGTGTCAAATCTAGACTGCGTACTGAAACATTTAGAAAATTTGGAGTGAAATTCATTGATCACCATTGAAATCGCTTCACTACATTTCACGAGTTTCATAATTCATTTCAAAGAAACGTAGATGCGTGATGCGGTGGTTGACATGGCTTTGGAAATCCTCAGAGAAGGTGTGAATGCATGGCAATGTTCAAGTAAGGTCTGACCATGTCAGTACCGTTCAAGCCCCGATGCGGAGAAATTTCGTTAGGGCTCCAATAACCAGGACAGTTGAAATAAAGTACGTATTACACACTTGCTCATTAATGAAGTCCTGTACGTAGCGGCGAAACTCAACTAATTTTGAACTCATGTAAACTTTCACCATCACAGGGTGGCTCGCTAAATTCGTGAGAATTCGGACTCAAGTTTCATTTCGATCGAGCCAACCTTAGGATTTGATCGGTTCGACGATTTGAATTACTGACACGGATGTGAGAGACATCTCTAATACAAAATAACTTTGCATACACTGCGAAAAAAGGATTTTCCGATGTCTTCGGTGAATCCGCGCTGGCGTTCAGTTAATATTTAGATGAATTTGAACTCATGGCTTTATATGTAAATCATAACATCGTTCAATTACATGTATATTCGCTTGAGTGGTGACGTGTGTAGATTTTTATCAACAGTGTGTCGGGGTTGGTGTTAGTTTAGGATTTTTTGGTGCAATCAAAGTTGCCAATATGCGATGATGTGTTCGCTAGGTTTTTAATTTATTAAAGTATTGCGTGTATAGTTTGCATTCTGCAGTGCATATTTTGAGAAGCTATGGAATTTCCAAATTACTATTTTTATGACAGGTTCAATGATTTACTATGATTCTCATGTACAGTTGCGTGTTTTCCGTACGATCTTTATTTGCCTCTGACTTCATACCTAATTATTCGTCAGAGAAAGTTACTCTGACTTCGTCTGAAGGAAATCGTGTGATTACATAGCGCTTCGCAAGAAAGTTTCAGCAGCTGTAGTCAAATGAAAATTCCGCTCGAACAGTGCTTCTGATTATAGATTGTGATAAAGCCTTGTGGTTATTGTGATATTTCAATGAAGCACAAGTTTTGAATTTTCGACGCCAAGAGCAGCGTCAGGGAGACACGTAGTCACTTGCTCCCTTGTATCCTGGCGTGATATTTGTTTTAAGATGAACAGAATTTCGCAGCATCAACACGGCTTATATCACTAATAAATCATGAGGCATGATTTTATACAAAATGTTCACCTCTAGCACAGCAAAGAGCCACAAAGCATGAAAGAAGCAATGAAAGATCAGTGAATTAGATTAGCTTAAATGAAGAAAAAGTAAATATCAGATCTTCTAGGCATATCAAATTGTCTCAACGTTCAAATTTCGAGATTTTATTGGACATGGAAGCTGGACTAGGGAAATTGATTCTTAAGCTGTGTTTTGCAAGCAAAGGAAAAGTAAGAGCTACTGAATGTGTGAGTTCGCTCTAAGCTCACATGATAGCATGTCGGTACGTCAGCTGTGTGTGTAGCTACTTCTGACGAAGATTCAAGGTTTCTATAAGCACACATTTACTGCAGGGTTGCTTCTACCGAAATAGCGTTTGCTGTGACTGGAACAGATGAAATCAAAATCAATGCCGAAAGTATGGCAATATGATGATGCAACAGCATTCAATAGTAATAGTTCCCTGAAGAAGTCACTTTAGGAGTTGAATCAGCCATTTATGGCGACAGTTACGCTTCGACCCACCGTTAAAAAACTGAAGAAGAACACAAATATCACAAAAGTGTGCAGTTTCAGAAAGCTAATGCGTACCATTTATCGTATTAGGCATAATGAAATGATCAAAAGCAGCTACTGACACATTTGCTTTAGAAATAAATTATACAAAGAATAAGCTGTGATTTCAATATGACTTTCGTTTATGATTTTGCTTCATATTGGAATCTGCTCGACCTCAGCTGTGAATTTCGTTATTAGTATATTATTTTAGCAAGTATCATTGATTTGCGTATATTTATTTATTGATTGATTGTATATTTATTTTCTGTGTTAACTAAATTTTCAATTATATCTGCTTGACATGTTCCTGAAACTTGCATACAGGATGACCAAATAATCGTAAAGAAATGTTATCGATTGATTTGAATATGTTTCATTATGTAATGCTGCTTATTCAAATTTAGTGTTTTCTATCTGAACGCACATTTACTTTCGCTTTCCCTTACTTTATCCTAGCAGCTTCCCAAACTTGAACAGAACAAAAAACACAATGTTGTTGAATGACTTTATGTTTTACAGTAGATGCTACGTATGTGAAGTCGGCAGAGTTGGAATTATAATAGTTCCATTCATTTTATTCAGAAATCAAATTACAAATACGGTAGTCCTAAGTGTTGAACAATTGTAGGAGAAATCAGATCAGTGGATACTATGTCGAGAAAGTGTTTAAGGTATGACTAATTCAGTAAAAATTGTATGTGAAGGGGTTCTTCTAGAAGCAGGGAGAGAAGCTCATTCTCTGGGAACCCATAGAACTGATTTATTCTGTGAACAGTGCGATTCAGTCAGAACGATAAACATCATTATGAATATTTCGCATTGAATAAAAAGGAAGTTTGTAATCTCTCCTAAATTGCGTCTTCTGTTAGCAATTGTGCTGCATAAGAAGCCGTGCTATTAATTCATATGAAATTTGCTCCTGGATTTCGGTGATTGCTATTTCCGTTGCTATCTCAGGCGAGACTCGCTTGCCTCGACCATTTGCCAGGTGTACGGGAAGGTGCGGACACCCGAGCGACTGACGTAAGTCTGTCTTCTGCTATTGTGTTGTTGAGCGCAGCAATAGGCGGGCTGGAGGGCGGCTGCTGCAAGTGGAAAGTGGTGTTGTTGATCTACTCGGCCCCGTCTAGCGAATCGGAGACTTCATTCGGACCAATGCGAAGCGACACACAATGAGCATACAAATGCCTTCTGCTGGCATGAAGTGCCTCGTGGAGGAGATGTCAATTCTGATAACATTGGTATCACCTTCACACACACGGACAAAACTGTTCACACACAGAGGGAAGGCTGCAACCCCAATGGTTCCATCGCCTTACCTTGGAAAGGGGGCTTCAGACATAGTACAGCCAGACATGCCACAGGAGACTTCTTTACTTACACCAAAAGCTAACCATACGGCGACTTAGTAGAACCACCGTGTAAAGGTTGAGGCAATAAGAAAACACCTGACAAGAGTTTTTTCGATGGCTACTGGTCACATTGGTCAAGTGCTACGCCTTGTGATTATTTGGATCAATGATAAATACGCGATCAAATTCACATTATGTGGGAAGGAAAAATTAAATGGGTGCTCATCTTGCTGACCCTTGTCCCGCGTATCCCATGGTAGGTCCAGTCCTCTTCTTCTATTCTTTTCTGTTGTTGACCGGTGAGGCATCCACTCCTTTTGCCTTCATATTGGCGGTCACAGTCGCCATCCAGGTCTTCCTGGGGCGGCCTCTACTTGCCTCCACTTGCAGACAGGATGCCTTCTTAAGGGGATGACTCTCTCCACGACGCTGCACATGACCGAACCATGCCAGCCTTCTTGATCTTGCCACTTTTTGGATTGTGGCTATCTCTATACTTGATCGCATTTCCTCGTTGGTCTTCTGGTCCAATCGTGTGTAGCCCTGCATCCACCTTAGCATCCGCATCTCCGCAACGTATAGCTACTGCTCATCCGTCTAAAGAGGGCCCAACACTCAGAACCATACAGGATTGCTGGCCTCATCATCGAGGAGTACACTTCACTCTTTATCTTGAGTGGCACCCATCTGTCACATTGCACTGGGGTCAGTTTCTTCCATGTGTTCCAGCCGCATCGTACTCGATGTGCAACATCACTTGCGCTGGTCACCTCAGTATTGACCATGGACCCCAGATATTTAAAGCAGTCCACCTTCTTCAACGGCTGACTTTGAATTTCCATCGTTGGTCTTCCTGAATCGGACGACAGATAATGTCTTGGAACGGCTTGCCCTTAGACCCTTGCTCTCAAATGCTTCCCTCCATGCTTCCAATATTCGCTCCACATCGTGATGACTGCTTCCAAATATTACGAGATCGTCTGCGTATAACATATCCCAGGGACCACCTCTTCTGCATTCCTCGGAAATCTCATCCATTATTACAATGAAGAGAAAAGAGCTTAGTGCTGAGTCTTGATGTAGCCCAACCGAGACAGGATAGACTCGACTTTTCCACCTTACCTGCATCTCACTATAGCTGTACTGTCCCTGTGCATGTCCTGTATTAAACGGATGTAACATTCCGGTACTTCCCCTGTTCGGAGACAATTCCATATTAGCTTCCTTGGGACTCCATCGTAGGCCTTTTCGAGATCGATGAACACTGCGTGGAAAAGCTCATTTTTCTCTCTGAATGCCTCCAACGCCATTCTCAGACAAAATTGTGGGTCTGTTGTACCAACTCCTGGTCTGACGGGGTAAAGGTAGAAAATGTGCGATTGCGTATTCACAGCAATCATGTTGTCAGAGTGAGATACATGCATAATGATCATTTGGTGATCATATCACATTAATTTTGATGTATCATATAGTCACTTCATTAAATGACTAGAAATTGACAGTATTGACATTAGCGCACTTGAGTCTATTTTTGGAGTCTTATTTTGACATTATCGCGTTCATGTGGTAATCAGTGTCCCAGCCTATGTACTGGTGTTATTAATGTTCAATGATATTTAGCTGGTATTTGAATATTGATTATGTTTTTGTCACCTGGGTGCTATCCTTTACTTAGTACCTTCACTTTTTTAATATGTAATTTAAAACATGTAAATTTTTCTCATTTTCAATTTTCTGTCTTCCGTAAGCTTCATCTTTTTTATCCTCTGATGTAACCTCAGTAGTAAATTCCAAATGAATCGTACGGCTCTTTGTTCAACATATCTTATTTTTGCTGAGTGATGGTTCTATGAAAAAAAGGCATGAGCAAAATAGAACAAATTCATTATTGTCAGCTGATTAAAAATTCAAGACAAGATTTGACAATAAAACCTCCTTGATATAGCTGAGGTAGACGCATGCTTCAAATAATGACCAATCTGCCATAAGCCATTTAATTGTTTCTTGCGTAGCTTGTCGCTGGTCGTGCTGCTTAAATGCCCACTTGAACTTATATTAATGTCTGAGGAAGCAGCACAGCCTGCTGCACAAAAGAAACAGTTATTGGCAGATTGGTCTTATTTCAACCATTAATTTTTCAAAGAAGTGAAAGCATCAGATTTAAGTTAAATTTACGTTCTTAGGATGAGCCTGCTTCACATATGCATATGCTACTGAGTTTCATGTTGTTTTGAATTTATCACATAGAATTGAAATACAACACCAAAGCACATGAATTTTGAGTTCTGGATGCTGTCAATTTAAGTTTATTGAAGAATTGATGCGGCATAGTAGAAGCTTGTGCGCTGCTTCAATTTCCAGCTGGTTCACCCATTGGATGTTAACTGCAATTGTTCCTATGAGATCTGAAAATCAAGTTGAAAAGTTGAACGAATTTTCGAAAAAAGCATGTCCAATACCTATGCAGTGTTGTGTAGCAAAGTTCCCTACTCCATAAAATTTATAAAAGAAATACGAATATCTTCATTACGCATTTATTAATACAAATTTATGTTGAACAAACATTTCAGTCTCGTAAGAATGTAAGATGGAACTTTGATAGAAATCTGAATTCATCATTATAGATACTGGGCATGAAGTTATTCTTGAAAATAAAATTCGAAATTGCCACGTGCGTTTACTTGGTTATGGCATCACTTCAAAAATCGATTGTCTACACTGGTAGACAGGTGAACGAATTAGGGTTAAGGAAATGGAATTTCATTGGTTTTCAGGATGGTCGGATTTGGCATTGCATGATGAATCTGCGCTCCTGTCTCATCCAGACCAGCGTGATCATTAGGGACGACAGAGGGCGCTCTTAAGCTCAATTGCATTCACCCTCAACCAATGAACACTCTACCGTTGCCCTCAACAAATGACACCTCAACACTAGCCTTCCCTTCCTGCACCGGATTTCTCTAGACAATGAAATTTCTTGAATGATTCTGATTTCAAACTTTTCAGTCTTATAGTAACTAAAATTTTAGACCTTATGTATTTGTCAATTTCTAGCTATGGGTAAAGCGGTTGGACTAAAATATATACGCAAGTGAAGTGACTAATGGTCATTTTGTGAAAAATGTCTCTGAATTTCTCGAATCGAAGCCATGACTACACGCTAGTCAATTACACATGACATAGTTACAATGTTTGAATTACAAGAATGAATTATGATAATGGTTGAGGTGAAATTCGACGAATTTAAATTACAAACACAGCATCTTATTTACAAAACAGGTCATAATTGTCGTCTGCAATTCTGTCCAGACTGTCCCTTCAACGATTTTGACTTGCATGCAGTCAAATTTGGAAAATAGATGTCGTCAAAGCGGCATGTTTAAAAGGCACTCATAATTTTTCAAAAACTCGTTTATAATTATGTCGCATACAGTAGATTCTTCCGTGCATCAGAATTAAACGTTTAGAAACTCATGAAGCTCATCGCACACCATTACAACATTTCTTTCACATGATCACTCGATTTGGCAGTTCTTATACACACAATCACATTTTGTCACATTGCCAGCGATATTTCCTCGTTAATGTATGAAGTTTGCAAGTACATAGCAATTGGAACTATTTTTATCCTCCACATTTGCCTAATAAAGTTATGGAAAATGTCGAATTGTTTTCTAGATGTATTCACTATCATGATGAAACTATTTCAGCACAGCATGGCGCAGTTTTTATAAAAAAATAATGCAGTTTTAAGAAATTGAAATTTTAATGCACACGATGTGAATTAATGACGTAATGTATGTAGAAGCCTGTTTCCGTAAGTTCGTTATTTGTTGTGACTCCCTTCTTTACTACTTCTATCCTCTGACAATTATTTGCATGACATCTCCGCACTCGTTAGCCTCGTAATATGATTTTTTTTTGGAAATGCTTCGGATTGGAGCACGAGCACAGTTTTCTTACAATTTTCATTGGTTGTGGAAAAAATAGTCTAGACAAATTGCACATTTAATTGTGATTTTTAATTGAATGTTTCTCAGTCGGCGCATCAACTTCAAAATAGCGTTTCCAACTTAACACTATTCATTTGGGCGACACTTTTGAAGGTGCATTGTTGCTCAGAGACATTCGTTCTATATAAAGTATGATGCAGCAACGTGCAATTCAGTGCCTAGTTTTTTACTTTAACATCGTATCAATTGCTATGGTGGTATGGAAACAATATTTAAGCTTGCATTAGGAGTTCGATCATACAAATTTCCCTTCCTTAAAGTGAATAAATTCATTCGATTTCTCCTGATAAAATTTCAAATGGTTTCTTAGTGGCTGTCGCCGTGACAAAGATCACTAATCTGAGTTGCTCGTGTAGGAGTGACGTCATGGCAGTGGATATCGAATTGTAATTTATGACTTAACTTCAACGAACTATTCAGATCTCATGATATTTGTATTTGATCAATCAGAAACAAGTAATCAAGTTATTTTCAAGACATGAAGTCAGTCTGTCTGTGTGCATAATATCGGTTGCATCTCATTGACGGTAGCGCTTTCAACTACCGAAAGTTGGAACTTTGTCATGAGGCTCCTCGCCACTTTGAGTCCTTGCTCAGCTTGTGATCCGATTTTTCTTTAAATATATATGATGTCAATAATGGGTATCTCGATATTCCAATAATAGAGAAGTTTTCAGCTTTATGACCATGTCACTTCAAAATCATTTCAATTACAATGATCCGATTGTGAACGCATTTAAATCAAATGTTGTGTATCTCTTCACTTGTGATCGCTGTCCGATGCGACACGTTGGCGTCACTAGACGTCATTTTGCTTCTTGTATTTCAGAATATTTAGAAGGACACCCATGTAAAGCAAATTTCTATGCATCAACATTGTCCTAGACCTGGGACTGTTTTATCAAGTCCTTTTTGTGATCACTGTGTACGATAACCACTAACTTAATACCACCTCAGTACCACTTCATTGTCGTGTTACAAAGCAATTAAATGTGAAGGATTCTAAGCATATTTTTATGTAGCCTACATGATATGAGTATTGCCAGTCAATTGTCATATCACAGGCTGTGAATATTGCAAAAGTACGAGCGTATGATATTTTTTTGGCAATGCATTTCTGTAATATATTTCATGCTTTTATTCTATTCTAATTTTTTCAATGCAATAACGTTCGATGATCAAATGATGTTCGACTTTGCTGCCTCGATTTCTTCTATTGTGAAAATAAAAAAAACTCTCCCACACAATTATTGTTTAATACAGATTGTGACATTTCATCTAGATACAGTGATCTGCAGTCGCTTTTTTTATTTCCCGCTTCTCCGGGGACAAGAAAGGGTGCCAGGTACACATGAAAAGGCATAAGTCAAGAAACGAGGCGTAAAGCCTCCCACATGATTTTTTTATGGTGTGAAGAGGGTTATTTTGGATGTATTTTCGATCCGTAATGCCCCATTTCCTCCGCAGGTTAAGAACCTCCGATTTCTTGCAGCCTTCCATCAGATGATCGATGGATTCCGGGGTTTGTTTGCACCAACAACAAACTTTCCACTTTGCCAATCCGTTCTCGGAACTTTCCCAGCCATCTAGACTCTCCGCAACTGGGCTGAGCCAGAACACACTGGTCCCTTCTTTCCACGCTTTCTTAAGTCGAAGATTCTCTCTGCTGTGGCCCTTTATGTTGAATCTCACTTTGTCTCTTCTAAGTCCATTTTGATGCATTTTGATTTTGTTCCATTTTGATGCAATTTTTGCTTGAGCTTCGCGGGACCGTCGCCTGTTCTTGGTCAACTTTCTCAACCTCTCTACCCGCATCTTTGCGACTTCTTCCTTTCTATCGACACCACAATAAGCCGCTACAAACTGCACGCTTGTGCTCTGCTTATATCTGCAGTCGTACATAAGATAATCGATGAATTCCTCGAAAGATTGTGAGAATTGTGATAGCATGCGTGTTGTTTGTGATGAATCGACCACATTTCAATATCGTGAAGTACGACTGCTTTCATCAGAAACGCATATAAAAGGCAAGAATTGATGAAATCTAAACGCTATTCTCTGTCAAATGTCAATACATTATCGCTTTGAAGTTCGACAGTGAAAGAAATACATTCATGTTATTAAAGTAAAAATTAAATTAAAAATTAAAATTAAACATTTCATGTCCCACCTGCCCCCCTCCTCCCCAACTCAGCTTGGCCTGGGTGCGTACCCACCTGGCACGGCCACCAAGCACGGTTCCAGACCCGGCATTGTTAACAGTACTTAACGACAACATCCTACTATTGTTACCAGCAGATATCTCTCCATTATGAATCAAATGACTACGTTTGAAGTGAAAATAGATGAAACTCCAACCAACAAAACCATCGAAAATTACTCGCCGGCTTGCAATGCATTTGTTTCATTTTTTCTTGCTTTCAATCATTCCGCCTGATTTTTGCCTATTTTCTCCAAAATTTTAGCTTTAGGGCCTGAAGGTGAACTATATTTTGAAAAATTGAGCTAATGTTCGACTGCATAGTGCGATAGACAATCTTCTATGTGTTCTGCACTGTTTTAAAATCATCAACGCAAAATACTGATTAAACAGGCAAGACAACAATAGCTATGGAGCTAATAACGTAGGGATATTGGAAGTCGTTCATAAACTCAAAAATATAGTTTTGAATGTGGTCAATGAAGGGCGTTCAAATAGATCACCACCAATCGATGATGGTCATGTTATGATTATCCGTCCAAATAGTAATTCTCAGACTTGATTTCTTTATCAAATGACTTTCGGGACACATTGTTGCATTATAGGAAGTCGGGACACACTTTGAGCAAGTGCACATTATAAGCTTCCAAATGCTACATTTCTCACAGGCTTCTAAGAATTCATCACTTTTTATTGTGCACCTACAGACACAGCTGCTCACTGAGAATGAACGTGTCTCGGTGAAATATTCCTCTAAGAATTGTTGTATGAAACTGAGCTTACCGATATTCAAGAGAAAAGTGTCAACCACGCAAAACATGAGAAGTTCGATTAATAATTTGAATATCAGTCGAAAAGTTCAGCAGTCTTTTATCCTAGCTTTTGAGCTCATGTCTTGTTTGTTTGGTTCGTTTTTTGCATCCATGCAAATCTTCGAATTTAACTGTGTATTGCTTGAAGATGTTGTACTAGGTATCAATGAATAGCTCAATTCACTTTGGATTAGTGTTATTCCGTGCGTAGGGTACAAAGACATATATTGATCCATGAATATTGAATGCGTAATTCGAAGATTCAGATAATCCTTCTTATCCTCATTAAACATATAGCTTGTATATGCGATATCTGACTCTACTCGTGCATGTTATAGTATGTGAATTTGTGCTGTGATCTGCAGTCTTTCTTACATTCTTTACAGCTTGTACATAGCGGATGATCTGACAAAAGTAAATATGCCTCTAACGTTGCTCGAATGTGTACGTCGGATGCTAGGGTTCGGACTTGATCTGGTACACACTTCTTGATTTCATTGTTGTTCCAATATACTGCTAGTATATGTTTTAAAACTTTGTTTGGAACTTCTCCAAAAAGAAGTATGGGATTTTCGAGATCTCAATTGAGGTTGCTTTTACGCTGTGAAATACTTTTGATTCTACAATTTGAGATGATCAAAATTAATCTTCGTTAATGACTTGCATCCTTCGTCTAACTATTCATTTGATGGAACTATCTTGAGACGGATATACTTTGTTACTTCTGTCAGATAACCACTTGTGAGCTTGTATTTGATAATAATTGATTTCGTTTCAGAACATGCCCGTAGAAATGAAGACGGAGTTGTCAGTCAATCGATCGTGTATTTCACCGATTCCCTTCCTCCGAGGGCTGTCAGTGGTCCGGTGCAATTGAAGCTGTTCAAGATTGTCGATTTGTTCCCGGTAACCGTTAATGATCAAACTCCGATGGAAACTGTCCTTGAAATGTTCAGAAAACTAGGTCTTCGTCAGCTATTAGTCACTCATAATGGGTAAGTGTTACAATAATTTATTCAATCATAGATGAATTGGTGATCAGCGCACCAAATTTGTCATGAAACTTCGAGCAACATTCATCGAACACATACTCGTATGTTAGCAATCAGACTTCCGCCCAGCAAACTGTCGTGAGCAGAAAATAAAGTAATGCAATGTTGCGAATGCTCGAAAATGTCATTTTACTTTAACATGTCCTAGCACGAGTTAGAAGCCACTAATCTAAAAAAATCAAGTTGCATATTAAATGGCATGCCATTTATGTATAGGTAAACGTTTGTTGACATTCTTCGTGTCATTGTTAATTAGATTCAAATGAAGCCTTTATGCTAATTCTGGGACATCCTGTGCTCTATGAACATTCAACAAAATGTGTCACTGCTTGGATATAGGAAGATATACTAACTACTCGTTTGTAGTATTCAAACAGGATACCCAACCTGCAAACATCAATGCAGTAGCAAAACGTTGTTTACAAAACTTTCTTATTGTATAGAGCTTGGAGTATTTTTTATTGATTAAATGCTAAGTATTCAATCGTGAAATCTTCAATTTTGATGAAGATCGTTTTAGCATACAATTATTCATTTATTTTCATTACAATTACAGTATTCTTCGCTCTTACTTCATTAATAGTTGATGCGAACTTGATAAATAACATCGTTGTTTTCCCTTCTCCTCAAATTTTGGTTTGGCTAGCATCTATGTAAATATTATACATCTGTCTCTATATCAGGGCATGGATCTCTTATGTTTTAGGTATTATTTGCATTTATGCGCCCAGGACTTCAAATAATCTAATTTATTCCAGAAATTTCCAGTAGGGTATTTGTTTAAGTTTGTATTCATCCGCTCCTAGGATTCTTCGAATATTTCTAAACCATCTCGTGTTTAAATTTAGTTATCTAAGTATATATGAGTTTTCTTTTGCATTACCCCGATTTACAGATGCGTGAATTTTGACCCATTAAACGCGGCTGTGATTTCTTAGCATATTTCGAATTATATCAATATACATAGATTGACACATCACGAAACATGAAGATTTTCACATATAGCATGGATACGAGCCATTTCGGATCGAATTCGAAGATGGCATATGTATATATATATGCCATCGCGTCCTACCAATCTTAAAAAGTAGTAAATTTTGGATGTGGTGATAAAAGGCAAAATTGAAGCACTGAACTTTATAAAACTGCAGTAAGAACAATTTTTCTACTACGAACATGTTTCTTGTACATTCCAAATCTGAGTTTACACATCCATTATACATACGAGGGGCATTCAAAAAGTTTCCGGACTGATGCCATTGATAAAAAGCTCATGAACTTTATCCAAAATCATTTTCTAAATATGAACCTTCAGCTTCAAAACAACGGTGCAAGCGCTTCATCCAAGTGTCGAAAACGTGATGAAAGCCGCCTGAACTGAGTTCTCTGTTATACCCTGACAGCATTGTTCAATTCCTCATCTGAGGAGAATTTGTGACCTCTCAAGGTGTTCTTCAAGGTTGGGAAAAGCCAAAAATCACAGGGTGTGAGATCGGGTGAGTAAGGGGGATGAGGGAGAACCTCGACATTCATTTCCACCAGAGTCTCCTTCGTGAGTCTGGCCGTGTGGTCGGTAGCGTTGTCATGAAGAATCCAGCCTTGTTCGATCTTGTCAGGACGTTTTGAGCGAAGATGACGAAGGCTGGATTTCAGGACGTTGTTATACTACTGTGCCGTAACAGTTGTGTGTGGGGGGAGAGAATGGTCGTAGACAAGACCACTACGGTCAAAGAAAACTATGTGCATTACCTTTCCGGCAGAGGGTCTCGCCAGTCCTTTCTTGGGAGGTGGAGAGTCAGTGTGCTTCCAGACGCTGGACTGAAACTTCGTCTCAGGTTGAAAGTGATGCATCCAGGACTCGTCGACCGTAATGATATTGTCCAAGAACAATTCTCCCCCCCCCTCTCCGCATGTCTCAACAAAGTCTTGCAGACTTCAACTCGCACAGCACGTTGCTCGTCAGTCAGGATCCGGGGCACCCATCGAGCACAGACTCTCAGCATTTTGAGATAGTCGACAAGCACAGCGCGTGGGCACTTCCGACGGAGACGTTCAATGCGTTAGAAGCATCTTCCACGGTTTGCCACTCAAAAACAGGTTGTGCGGCTGAGGCATCGATCTCCATACGCTAGCTGCATCTTCTCATAAGTCTTCGCAGCAGATTAACAAAGTCTTACACAGAAGTGAATAGCACACCGCATTTCAATTTTCAATTCGTCAGGCATTGCATCAACAACAGTTGTGACTGAAGAACGCTGAAGGAATGAATTAATGATCAGACCTACTGAATGTCAGGGTGTGACGCACGTCGATCGATGTTCACTATCGAAGCAGATGATATGACGTCATGATGTTGATGCTATTATTTTCAGGCACTGTATGAAGATCGAGACTAACACTGGATGAGGTATTTAAGATCATAGACATCGAATTGTGCGATTGGCAGCAGCAGTCCGGGAACTTTTTGAATGCCCCTCGTATCAGAGGCCTTGATACTTCAGTTACTCATTCAGTTACTTGTAGGCTACATGTAAATAGAATTCAGATAAGAACAATGTATAATTTGCAATTTTTGCTTGTAGAAATTGTACAACAAAATCTTGTACAACTCAAAGAAACAATTTGTGTTATTGTTGCATGATATAAAACAGATCTTGCAGCAGTGTATAACAGCTTCTAAAACTCTCATGCAAATACACATGCATTGCGCACAAGCACTCAGGTCAGTCATTTTCTCTTTAGTGGGCCTATTTTGCTCTGTAAAACGACTATCTTGTCTATGTGTGTATGCTCAACAGTTTATGTTGTCATGAAATAAGTCACTAAATGTGGCATGGGTTGAAACACTTGTCGCACAATCCCACAGCGCATTTGTAGCATTTCATTCGTGAAAACCTTGAGCCAAGGCGCAGCAGCTGCTTAGGTGTGACTATCTACTGGTTTACAGGCCCACCATCGTTACGCATTGCACCTATAAATTCTGACGTCCGGCTTCTCCAATTCAATTATTATCTTTTTTAGAGTTGATAATCGTCTTTATCATCTAGACCATGATCGTTAACTTCAATGGGCTCCATATGTTG
This sequence comes from Prostheceraeus crozeri, assembly GCA_907163375.1. Classification (NCBI taxonomy): domain Eukaryota; kingdom Metazoa; phylum Platyhelminthes; order Polycladida; family Euryleptidae; genus Prostheceraeus; species Prostheceraeus crozeri. The sequence goes on along the minus strand of CAJQUW010000421.1, from coordinate 389,369 downwards.
CTATTCTGAAATAAAGGAGAATTATTGAAAATAGCTATCGCATGCACCGTGTAATTTTGAAAATCATGCTTACCCTGCATCACAAGAGACCAAAATAATCAAATGTTGTGTCTTCAAAAAAATTATTGTGCTGGTTTACACTAGGAGTAGAAAGCTACAGTAATAGCAACTGCCAAGCTTCGAGGAAGGAAATAGTGGTGCAATAGTGGCAGTGTGGCCATCGTTTTCAAACCCTGGGTAGGCCAACTGAGGTCGATTTTGATTTCACATGCCATTAACTGCCTACAATACTTTGCACACCATTTGCACAATGCAAGATAACAGAAAAGCCGAACAAACTGATGGAGCTCACAATTTTGCTGATAAACAAGTGTCACTGCAGGGCATTCGATAGACATGTTCATATTTGTAGGTACATGCAGAAAGTAGGCCTACTTGATATATCATCTTCCAGTCCACCTTCGTCCTCTTTACCACTGTCTTCACCATCTCATATTGGGGTATCTATCTTAACATCATCCTCTCAATCACTAATTAGATCACACAGCACATGAATTGTTGAGGTTTTTTATCTGAAAGAGATACTTATTCTGACATTCACAGTAGCGGATTGCGCGATGGCATAGATGGCACATATATATTATATATAATATATTTAATATATTATGTATATATTCCAGTACGTATTGCTGCATTGCCACTGAACTAAGTCGAATTTGAATATCAGACTGGTGCGCAGGGTTAGAAAATACGCCAAATAAAATACATATGGAGACGAAAAGATTTTGAAAGTTCATAATTGAATATTTTGCTCAACTTACCAAAACAAAAAATTTCGCGTCATTTTGAAAAACGATTTGAATTTCCCGCCAAATGGACGACATTGAAAAGGTGATTTCACATCCCAAATTTTGAAAATCGTTCTTAGTTATGTTTTGTCAAAAAGAAATGATCCGAAAAACGAGTTTTCACGGTTAAAATGAAGCATAAATGGGGGTAAGTTACCTGGCATATATGTACCACCGCGTTTAATGAGTTAAACTGATAACCCCATACGACAAACTTAGATCAGTTCCTGACAGCTCTTCAAATTTCACTCTAACAATGCGCCGTCACCCTGCCGGACGTAGTATCACAACTTTCTAGTAATGTCTGATCATCATCGTTACCATCCCCAGTGGAGGAGCAGTCGATTGCATAATTGTCAGCACGATTCTAAGAAGAGTAAGCTGCTGTCATTTTATCATCTTCCGTGTTCTTAATACTATAAATAGTAAATCAAAGCATCTATGATTTGGAATATCGTTATAGCTGCCAAGTGCCAAATAAGACACTCTGAGACCATTTCTTCCGCTAAGCACCGTAATCAAAATGTCGTGTGTCTTGAATGCATTGAACATTGATGCTGAGTGACATTTTTATTGAATTTCATCAGCCGATGCTTCTTGCCTCTTCAGCGTATGGCAATCACAGCAGATGAAATCTTAGGAACCTACAACGACGCTGTGTCGGTATCCTTGCAATAAGAGGGTTAATATCCTAATTGCGTTACTCACATTTACTCCGGGTAGGTTTGCATGGAATTGTGTCGATATTGACAGATGTGAGCTAAGCATACTGATGATTCCTGATAATGGATGAAATTGCAGCTATTCCGGCATGTTCTAATTTTTCGACTGAAAATGAAGCTCAATTTTCTCTTATTCTGTTTGCATTGGGTTTGTAGACAGCAGCAATTGTTAACTATCAAAAATGCACTAACTTAGACATATCAGTAATGTGCACAAAGTGTGATATTATTCACTGAATGCCCGCAGAAAGTAACATAATGTCGTCGTTGTGGCAGCTGACATGTGATTATCGAGGTCAAATACATTGCCTGACATGTGCAATTTTCCGACAAATTGTCTTTCTTCAGAAATAGCTGTCACTAAGATAAATTGGACTTGTTGTGCTGTTTAAAAATCATCTTTGTGTACATTTATCGAGTATTAATCAAATGCAATCCCTACTATGCGTGAAATCACATGGATCTGTCAATCAGATTTTATCGCCTCCTGTAGAATGTGTTTGTCAGGTGTAGATCATGTCGCAGAATCCGCATGTCAGGTCTTAGTATTTAGCTTTGAATAAGTTTTAGAATTTATCTATAATATTGCTTGCGAAGAGCAGATATCCATGTCTAAGTAATTTTTAACTTGTGATAGGTCGTTAGTTTAATTATTTCAATTTTTTGCCAGATTATGCCCATCGTTGAAGAGACCAATAAAGCTAACATGTTACATTATCTTTTTGTTTTTTGTTTTGTCTGCAAATAGAGATCCTCACTTCCATGAAGCGATTCACAGGGTCTGCATTGCAGTATTAACTTCTAGTATCATTACATTTCAGAATCCTCCTGGGTATCATTACGAAAAAGGACGTCCTGCGCCATATTCAGCAATTGAATTTTCAAGATCCACAGTCATTGGTGTATTCGTAACCCGTGCGCCGCCTATCCCGTCGATTTTTTTCATCATGTGATTACAGTATACGTTGTACAGTTGGTGTAGTCCTCGAACTGTGTCTTTTTGTTTTTTCATAAATACTTCCGTCTTTCTCAAACTACACATAAAGGTATCAAAGAAGTATGGATCAGATAGTTAGATTTTGTGGTATCGACTGATGCCATCACGATGCATTGTTTATACATGATACTTGTATATTCCGCGTTTTTCCATGTCCGTCTCGTGTAGGTCTCAATTTTCTGTTATCTCGTGATGCTGAATCTTTCTGTGATTCCTTTTTTTGTCAGTCAGAGGAAAGAATTTCGATATTATTGACCAAATTATCATATCAAGTCAATAATGTCACATGTTGAATAGATTAATAATGTCGTGTCATATCTCCATTTATTTTCACTTCCATTTCTTTGCATTGCCTGTTTTGTATTGTCAATTACTGAGACTTGTGATAAGATAATGTAATAAATCGCAGTCTATTTTGAATTCAACTGTCTCTTTTGATTCCTGGGCTGCTCGGAAATGACGTCGCGTAGAGATCCCAGATCGAATCGAATCATGACACGGTTTATATGACCCAGAAACTCAGGATCTTTTGTCTGAGGGTTCCTAATCAGAATAGTTCTGAAATTTATTTTGATAAAACTCCCTACGAAAGCCTCGAATAGAAATTTCTATGAGGGACGCTCTTAGAAACCCTGCATTGCTGTGATAGATCAGGAAGTTGAACACAATTTAACCCTTTCAAGACCAGCTGAAGAAAGCCCATCCACGAATTACCATCAAATACTATCTTTCATTGCCAGAAAATAACTATTTCATTGTTAATGCTTAAATTGCTACATGCTGCTCCGCCGTGATCCGAACACGAATCGCCGCTAAGTTGCAACCCCTAGAAACGCAGTCTGAGTAAAATTTGACTCGTGGCTTTCATACTCTATAGAGCTGATCACAAAATAACGACCTACTTTTCGCTAAATTCAACCGTCTCATGTCTTACTATCGCATCGCACAACAACGTGCCATGCATCATTCGAGAGCTTGTATTTTCAGCTTTAAAATGAGCCATGGTAGCCTTAAATCCTTTTTTGTATTTGCTGAGTAGTTCTCAAAATATGAAAATCGCGAATTTTCGATATTAGAACATGTGAGGCTGATAATCAGGCACAGGAGGAGCGAGAATTTTCTGAGTTCTCTTTTGATATGCTGGTCATCAAAATCGGTGAACTAGGAAAGAGTGAAGTTGTCACAAATTCATGACTCTTGAATGAAAATGTTATATTCTTACATTTTTATCAAAAGCCTTCAGAATCCTTGCGATGTAAAAAGTGAAAATATGCAAGTTTTATTCTGATAAATTCAATAGATATTTTTCAAACCTCTTAAGCATTTTTTCATTACCGCAAACGTGCAGAAACTGTGTAGGTAGGGTGAACGAAGTTTCAAGACAGGTTCAAAAAAAACAGCAAGGTCATGTCATTGTCCTATCTCAGATACTGCAGATTGTTTGCGGAAATTAAAAAAAATTGAAGTTTGAAAAAAGATCTATTGAACTTTTATAAATAAAACTTAGGCTGCATACAGCTCGCGCTCCTTGCATCGCAAGGATTTTGAAGATGAAAAAATGAGAATATAACATTTCCAGTCAAGATTTTGTGATAACTTCACGATCACTCGATCATTTTTCCCAGTTCACCGATTTTGATGACCAGCATATCAAAAGAGAGCTTAGAAAATTCTCGCTTTCCCTGTGTCTGATTCATCATGCTCAAATGTTCTAACATTGAAAAATCGCGATTTGTAAATTGAGTGATTTTCATATTTTGAGAACTATTAGGGGATATATAAGGCCTCCTACAAATATCTCATTTTAAAGCTGGGAATGCAAGCTCGCGAATGTTACATGTGTGGCGTTATACGTTGTTGTGCAACACGATTGGAAGGCATGAGAAATGATTGAATTTAGCGAACAATTTTTTATGAACAGCTCTTTTTTTAGGGGAGACGGTAGCCTATACTGGGAAACCCATGGGTCTTTCTGATTTAGTTTTCACATAAGTAGGCCCTAATTCTTCTCGACCCGGGATAACTCACATGGCAGGAAGAGCGCATAAATAAACTCTCCAAAAAAAGAAATGGAAGTTGATTCATTAGAAAAAATTAGAAGCTATGGTAAAAAGTATCAACTGCAAGTAGGTAGGCTATAGGCCCACCCATGGCCCACGTCCATGTGGCTCATTACATCCGACGAGTTTGCTATAATGAACCGATCGGCACATCTCAAGGAATTTAATCCTATTACAAAAGCATTCAAAATTAGCATTAACGCATTCACATGGTGAAACTAGATAGGCCTACCCGTCTTCAACTTCTGGTTGTATTTTATGGAAATCTAATTAAATCCTCTGGTTGCCATGATACGTTTAATCCTTCGACGCGATTTATGCAAAAAAATATGGCAACTAAACAAAAACCGAATTTTCAACCGATTCCAGATTGCAGAAATGTTAGTTTTTCTGGCAAAACAGCGGCTTTTCGCATATTACATTTTCTTCTATGTGATTTCAAGAAGTATCAGAGCAAAAAGGTTAAAAAATATTTAAATTCCATTTTTCGATAGTGTTCGCAAGCCTAGGGGAGGCGGGACTAATAGGGGCACCCTATGGGTTTTTCAGATTTATTTTTTAAAAAAGCGCAGTTCTTTTCGTCCCGGAACAACGCACAGGGCAAGAAGAGAGTATCGGCCAACTCTCCAAAAAAAAGATGGAGGTTCTAGGATCCATTAGAAAATAATTAGAAGTGATTCTGTAAAAAGTGTGCCCATTTAGCCCCATGCTACAGGGTAGTGAGCACTGACTTGGGGCAGTGTGGGTTTTGTATATTTTGACTTATTAAATGATGCTTCTCAACGGATTTGTCGTCTCATGATTGGTTCATCAAGATAAGAAGTTAAAATGGACTATGACCGTACCGGTTGCGCATTGATAGTCAAACAAAGTTTCTTTTACATAACCCGAAAAATTCTGAATCCTCACTTTATTCGATTTTGCACTTATCACAAAATTGCATTGAAAGCAATTTCATTCATGCCACATCAGTCATGCGACCAATTCTTATGCGGCATTTGGTGCGAAGGTCAATCACCGTGATTTATTGTCAATCGCCACTGATAACATGCATGTACATGATTACAAACAACACATGGTAGACTCATTCTTGAAGCTGAATAATAATCAACTGCTAGCAGATAGGAAACGATATACTTAATAGCCAAAACATGTCTCGATCGGCGCTGTTAGGACAAACTACTGATGCCAATCTCAGAAGCAAGTTAGGTATCCATGATGAGAACTCTATAAGAAGAATTTAGTTTGCTTAATTAGTAATTAATTATAATTAAGAATTTAGTTTTTTAGGTAGAAAGAATCATTTAGTTTGCTACCTGGCTTTCTAAAGTGAGCTTCAAAACAATAGGCCTGTCTCTTTCCCACAAATTTCATGCTTTGGAGCTTTGTTTGATTTCCAACAAGTTCTCAAAAACTTTTGATATGCACAAAGATATGCCCGTAAATATTGGACGTTTTGAAATTTAAATTTATAAGCGAATTTTTTATTTCAACCACAATGAAAACATATTAATTAATAAACAAAATATTTAGTATTCTGTGTTTCCCCCACGAGATGCTTTTACAGCTCGTAGACGGTTCGAAAAAGAGTTCAGCAGATCTTTAAAGAGGTCGCCGTCATTCTCCATGTCTTTCAAGATTTTCGTTAATGCAGTACGTACCAGCTCTTTCTTCAAGTGATAAAGATTTCGCTGAAGTAAAGCATCAACTTTATTCTTTATTATTATGCCAATCTTTTCACAGAGTTAAGATCGGGAGAGCTCCCTGGCCAAACGGCGTTATTGAAGAAACAAAATACCAGTCATCGAGTTATACGTATGTCAAAAAAAGACGGAGAGTAATGCGAAGAGAACTCGAATATATTGACGTTATTCACAAATTTTCGGCCGAAGCCTTCGATCATCAGGTGAAATTAATAATATGGTATTAATTTCACCTGATGAAGGCTTCGGCCGAAAATTTGTGAATAACGTCAATATATTCGAGTTCTCTTCGCATTACTCTCCGTCTTTTTTGACAGTTATTGAAGAAGTCAAATCCAGAATTCCTTAACATCTCCTTGTTCACATTGCCTTACAGCACGGAGCTTTGTTATGCAGCAAGATAGCTTGATCACCGTCCATACGTTTTCCTCGTTTCTAAGAAACGGAAATACATTTTTGGTCAAGCATAACTTCACGAAAATATTCTCCATTGCATGTTTCACCGTCTTCTTTGATCACCCACATCATCTTGATGCTAAAGCAACTGCAGGAAGGGCGAACCAGCACCTCTTCCTATTCTTTCTTTGTCGATCCAGCAGTCATAAGAATCTCTCCGCCTGTTGATCTTGACAAACTCCTCACTTCTCCCAATTTGTTGAGCAACCCACTGGCGTATGATGAAGGCTGCGCCAGCATCTTTGGCTTCCGTGAATGTGATTGTTCTTTACAGAACGCTTCTCGTCACTATCAACCATCTCTTCTTTATTCGAAAGTGAAAAATGACTTGAATGAACTGCAGACTGCTTTTGTGATGACAATATGTTAATACATTCGATGTAACGCTAATCTCTTGTTAATGGCATCGATCTGATGACATCTTTTCCATTGTGTAAAGACGGCTTTCCCGCGTGTGACCTTAGCAGATCAGAAATTGCGTAGGTAACCCTTCAAGTGACACAGCAACAAAAATATTGAAAGAATTCCGAAAGGTTGTGAAACATCGATATTCATGTCATTTCACAATCACATTTGGAAATTATTTCACAGATTGCATTGAAATCATGCTGACTTAACGGAAAGCAGAAATAATACCTATGGTACATGCTTAAATAAGAAACTGAAAGGACGACATGTTTGTCTGCTGTTCGTGACAGATATTTGTATTTTCAATTTGTGAAAATCTTGTAAATTAATACCCTACCATAAAATGTTTTGACAGGTGACCTATCAAATTCCTAAATCAATCATATTCCTATCATCAATTTGATCGCATTCTAGGTCCGTGTGATGATATTCAAGCCCCATGTTTTGCGGGTATATCTTTGTGGGACATCCGGTATGTCTTTCTATAAAATTCTCAGGGATTTTGGCTATTTGTCTGGAAAACAAGCATGCCAGAAATAATAATAGAAATTCGAAGAAATCTTGCATTACGAATACCGGTACGTTCCGTATCACAGTTTGAGAAAACGACTTTAAGTGGTTGTGATTTACCTGCAGTAATTTCACCAATACGCCGAATGTTTGTAGGAGGTATGAAATATTGGCGGATCCGAAATGGACGTAATGAACACTAAATTAACATGAAGTAATTTTATAAAATAACCCATTGGAATAAACTTGTACAAAGAAGAAATAATCAGTAATGATAAATTAGGTACTTTTCTAATATATTTAGATTTGTTTTTTTCCACATCAAACAATGATGTTTGGTTGCTATAATGACCTGAAAGCTTCAGGCTTTTCGACTTGCCATTTGCTGCTTTGTGTGCTTGCAGCATTTCAAGAAAACCCTAATTTTTGGCAGCTAGCACATTTCAAAACTGTGATGCAACAAGAAAGAGGTCAACTTTTAATCAGAATATTACAGCTCAAGTCTCGTGCAACATTTTGAAGTATAATACGACATCTTTAAGTGAGCCATGCCGCAGTATCAGACTCATGAAAATTTGTTAAATTACATTCATTTTTTAGAAAATGAAGAGAGATATAATATTCAATGTAAATCTTTACAATAGACTATCGCCAATGATCACCATGATGCCCGAAAGGAATGTGTGAAGTTTTGGAATCCCAAGCTGCATCTTCATAGACTCGATGCTTTCGTAGAGACTGATTTGATAAGAATAGGCCTATCACTTTCTTCGGACAAATTGCATGTTATGGCGTTTTGTTGTGATTTCTTCTTTTTCCATCAAATTCTTAAAATCCTTTTACATTGATTCATAACTCCTTTTCTGTCGTTCTGCAAATCTCTTATAGATTCTGCGCATTTCTCGTATAGTAAGCAAGCTAGAAATTATAATGTTGATGATAAAACTCACTTCCCACATTGCCCAAAGGACACTTATTTTAGGAGTGGGGCTTTACACAAACTCATGTTTCACGAAGACTATCCATCATATGCTTAAATGAATGTTAAATCGAGAATCTCCACGTAATTACAATGATTACAAGTCTTCGTTGACCTCGAACAACCAATCTACAGGATGAGAGGTTTAGCCAATTAAGCGTATGATTTCACTGTCGTTATGCCTTCAATGATCAAATTTAGACATTTTTATTGTTATCTTCTCAGTGCGTGCGCGCGTGTGAATGCGCGTCTTCCTCAATGAGTTGCGCTGCCACGCACGGATAAACAATGATCACAACTATAGTTCTGTCGAAGTTCATTCGAGCAACGGGTGCTGAGCTAGAGGACGAAGAATTTAAATTACCATATTAGTCCGCTACTACTTTAGCCCGCCTCACCTAGTCTGCAGCATGCTTGTTTCAACCTGCCATTTTACTCGTAGAATCGGCAAGAAGAGTAAATATGATTTAGGCTTATGATTCTTATATAGTACAATACAACCATCATTCGAATAAAATATATTCAAAGACAGGAGAAAAAATCCATAAATGCTAAGAGATCAGAAAAGGTAAAACTTATTGATCATCACATTGTGGTTGCAAAAACACAGCATTTAGCAGAGCATTCTGCCTTTTCACATATCGAACAACTGGTCTGTGTCTTTCACCGCTTGATGATATGATGCCGCTTTGTTAAAAATCTCTTTGGAAAAATTCTAAAAGCAGCCTGAAGAGTTCACATGTGCACTAGAGTTCATTTTTGAAGCATTCATTGTTTGTGTCGAATGAGCTCTGCCGAATGTCAACAAAATGCATTTAAAAAATCAAGATGATAAATTTCTAAGTAGCTTCCCATTCAGACTGACTTTGCCTATTGACATATCGGACGTCAGTGTGATAAATGCGGCACTTGCAAGTTATCAGTGCAACACCAAAATTTTTTGGTTCAGCCATGCGTAGTATGTGAACAAGGTCCAGCAGATGTTTGTGGAAGAAAACTGATTGCTTCATCATCCATCGGTCTGCAATTGAAAAAAATCACATTAAACAGTGTCAGAGGGAAAATTTGAAGAGTGTGAATAAACAACTTGTGAAGATCGTTGGCTCATATAATGTAGGCAAGTAAAAAAAGCAATGCGTCTTTGGCAGTTTCGCCCACCACGCCTTCCCCACTCGCCTGGCGTAGCGCCAGACGATTTTGGCTGATCATTTGAAAAGCAATATAATATATGCATTGTTACGGAACCTAAAATCTATAACATCCAAAATCGAAGATTTTGATCTGTAAAAGGCTCAAATCTATGATAATTTTTTGCATAGCTCATGCAGCTCAGAACATTAAAGTGTGTCAAGTTTGAGATATCTGCGAGTCAAAAATTGTGAAGCATAGGAATCACCTCAATAACATTTTCAATTGGGAATGCGAAGATGGACGGTGAAATGCTCCTACCTCAATGGTAATATATGCATAGCAAATTAGACGGCCTTAATTATGCAATTAAGGCCGTCTAATTTGGGATTGGAGATTTATAGACAACTTTCTTAGAAAAATGATAGGTGAAATATCGGCTGGCTGACAAACCTTACTCAGTAACAATGATGGTCGTAGAGGGAAATGTCAAACAACCATCAGTGGGAACATCTTGGAAATGTGAACTCTGTGTTAGTAGCTTTGTAATTCACTATATTTTTGATATCTTGATATCTTTGTTGTCGCCGAAATCTCGTTCCTCATTGTTACTTCTTCCATTGAAGATAAAATAAATAACTGTTGCACCTTAAATATTGATTATACTCTCATAAGACATAAAAGAATAAATTTCTTTAATTTCATAGTTTTACTTTGGAAGTGTGAAAATAATTGAAAATATATGAAATAATCATTTGCAATATGTCAGTTATTTTCACAGTTGATGATAGAGCATGCTCTCTAGCAATGTCATTGCCGATTCGATTCGTTTTTATAGAAAAAAGCTGATATACACGTATACCATACTAGAATAGTTAAAGTTACTTCGATTATGACACATTACTGTACGTAGCATTGATATCATGATAGAATGCATCTTCATGCTCCATTTGGTTTTCATTTGTTTACTAACCATTTATTTTTCACCCTTCATCGACCTACCAATAGAAGAAACCAGCACATTGCTTCTTGGATTTGAACATCAAATTGTCCAGTTAATTTAACTTGCTGATTTGCGTTTCTGTTTTGATTTATTTGATGATTTATTATCGATAATTGATCGTTTGCATATTACATTCCTTTCAATTTTTGGGAATGTCCGTTTAAAGAACCACAAAGGATGCCTTCCAAAAGCAGAATTTTCAAGAGTCAATTTTAGAATACAATTAAACAATTTTGTGGCAGCTTTGTTGCTCCATTAGTTTGGCATTCTTATATTTGCAGGTCATTGATTGCTTCATCAGTGTTTCCCGTAAATTCGAAGATGTTTTCATGCTGTCTTCTCCATTGAAATTTCTCCTGTTGTAAGCCTTCGTTATTCATAGTACACGTTGAGATACAAAATTTGAATTGGTGCTGGCATTTTGCCCAACAGCTTTCCTTTAACTCTTTAACAGTCTCCCTGGTGTGTGGCTAAGTCTTCAATTAGGCCAAGTGTTTTATCGTGCATCGGTTTTGTAAATTTCAGTCATTTATGCTCCAATGTCATGATTATTAAATTGAACACATCAAAATTGCATCTTGGACTAACTGATCCCATAGCTTAATTGAAAACTGTGAAGGCAACTGACTTTTGAATATGAAGGTCAAAATTATAGAGCTAGGTTAAAATTCATCAATGCCTTGTGCTTGTGATAGTTATAGAAAAGTCAAGTAAATGTAAAGTTCCATTGTCATTGAGATGCTCAATTTCAAATTTGATGGCTGGATGTTGCGAGTTCAGTATGTTGAGGAATGCATTCGCTTGCTGTGCATTTTCAAAGATGGAGGAACAGTCGTCCACATATCGCTTAAAAAGTGGCATGTAACTCACTGTTTGTATGGCATTTTGTTCTATTTTGTTCATAAAAATGATAGCCAAGGCTCCAGATAAAGACGATCCCATTGGAAGACCATGTTCTTGTTTGTAAATTTTGTGTTTGAATTGGAAATAGGTGTTTTCAAGAACCACTTTCAGAAGGATGCCAATTTGGCTGAGTGTGAGACCTTTCAGAGAATGGAGTTCGTTTTCATTCAAAAATTTGAATTTTTGAACTTGACTTTTCTATAACTATCAACAACAGCGGCAAAAAACTATTCTCATTCTATCAAAAACCAGCCAAGAAAAACATATTTGTGAACTATGATTCTCATCCCCCATCTTCATCAAAAAACAACTTCATCCGAAATGAAAGAAAGAGAATAACTGAAAGATGCACAACCAAAGATGAAAGAAGAAAAGCGGATTTCGACAACAAACTCAGACTGAACAACTATCCCGAAAAATCAATTAAATCAACCAAAAGGAAAAACACGAATTCGAAGCATTATGCAAATGACAATAGAAGCTTCCTTCGTCTACCATTCATCTCAGACAGGGTCGATCATGAGATCAATAATCTCTTCCGGCTTGAGAAAATGAATGTAAGCCTTACAAGATCTAGCTACACCCTGAGGAACCATCTCAACCACAAAAATGTGAAAAACGACAAGTGCAGCATGAAGGAATGTCCCATTAAAAGCAATGATATATCTCTTCGGAAAAACACTCTACAAAGTGATGTGCAACAAGTGCAAAAATTTTTACATTGGCAGCTCCATCAGACCTTTACATTCACGAATCAAAGAACATACTACCATCAAACATTCATCTGTCTACAAACATCTCCAGATGTGTCAAAACAACAACAAAAACATAACAGTTGAAATAATTTCCTACGACCATGATCCTGCCAACTTAAGACTTCGTGAATCAATGTATATCAACAAGCTACAGCCAAGTCTGAACAGCAAGACTGAGATGCATGATCATAAAATTTTTTTATTCATTTGATGCCATTCAATATCTATAACTTATCCACTTTGCCCACTATCTTGGTCCTGGGCATGACCTTAAACTGCATCCATGTAAGGTCTCTATGTTAGTTAACTCTGTCAAACTATAGCATGATTTCAAATTCCTATTTGCATGTCATCTGTTGTAATCTATGCCATTACGTAATCAGCCCTGATGATGGGATGTGCTTTCATCCCGAAATATATCGGCTAATCAAAAATATTTTCTGAAATCTACATACTTGACCATTCCCAAAACAATTGATCCAAATGCCTTGTGCTGATAACTATGGTGCAAAATAGTTATACCATAGACAACTGTATTATATGGAGATTTTCATAGTTTCAAAACACTCGTATTCTGCATAGATCAGTCGCTAAAGCTCGTTATCTATGCAAAATGCTCATAGAATCCTATATAACCTCTATAAAATCCAGCTAGAAGGTGATGGTTGAATACTCCTACACAGATTGAAGAATCTAAAATATCTAATACGGCAGAGTTGGTCACTTCAATTCTCTTTTGAACGGCGGATCTTGCGTCATCAGGACATACATAATCAAAAGTGAGGCATCCACAGAGATAGTCTAGACATTGGCAAAGTTAGTACTAGTGTACACGCCGGATTTGAACCCGAAATGACTACGGCCTCTTTATAAAATCAGGCACCATACGCGAGTATCAGCGAGCTGGTAAAGAATGACGAGAAATGGAAAATCAATAGATTTGTAGTGCGTGTAGAAAACAATGCAAAAGCTGCAGTGATCTATCAAGACACAAACTCTATTGTAAAAGTAGATCTCTTCATCCTGACAAAGACAAAGACACTGATAACAAATTTACAAAAGGTGCAAAATCTGGTTTGAATGATACATCACATTCTTTTGTAAATGAAGAACAATTTGAAAATTCCACATCTAATGATAAAGAGAAGTTTAACACATTAATTCAAGAAGCATACGAAAACATCAGTAATTGGAAGCGGAACCTTTTCCAACTGCCTAAAGGTCATGTAGGCAAAGAATTTGTATGAGAGATTACATGTCAAATTGAACATTGGACATCATCAAATTGTCCTAATCGCAACATCAGCCTGAAATGTCTTATGGTTATGTCATGTCTGCTTTTGCAACAGATAAATCTTAGAGTTAAGTTGTCTGATAGAAAATTACACTCGAGAGACGATTGACTTTATGGAAAGAAGGACGAATTGAAAGCAAAATACAAATTACAACCGAAGGTAATAAGCATTTTGGTGCTTGTGTCGGCAATGATTATTTCAGGCGAGAGTATGTTAGCAAAAAAGTACGAAATTGGGTCGATGAGATTAAAGAGCTTTCGAAAGCTGGGAATTCATTTCCACATTCTGCTTATGCTGCATTCACTCGAGGCATCCTACACAAGTATGCAGACGTCATGAGAACGATTCCTAATACCTCAGAACTTCTGGAGCCTTTGGAATATAGTATTCGACATACTCTTATTCCGGCACTATTCAATGGGTATGAATGAGTGCAGTGATATTGAAAGACAGTTTTTCGCTTCCACCAAAACTAGGAGGTCTTGGAATCCACATTCCAACCAATCGCTGCAGTAATTAATACGAAGCTTCAAGAACAATTACAAAAGACATGATTGAAAAAGTGAAGTCTCAGGATTCTCAATATGATAGAAATGTGAGTCAGATGCGAAGTGAAGCAGTGAAGCAAAAAGAAAAGAAAAACATTTACAATACAAAGACAATATAGACGAAATCAAACGAAGAATTACTGATGAGATAACTTTGCGATTGATTGAAGCCGCAAATGAAATTGAAGCGTCCAATTGGCTAACATCAATGCCTTTGAAAGAAAACGTGTTTTACTCGTACTTAGAAAAACAAGCTTTTTGGGATAGTCTTCGCATTAGATACAACATCCCACTTCAAGATTTACCAAGTACGTGTGCATGTGGACATACTTTTGACATTGAACATGCATTGTCCTGTAATTTTTTACTCATGTATACATCAATATTAAATATATATATATCATATATATATATATATATATATATTCAATATAATAATATTTATATTATATATTATTATATAATAATAAATTAATAAATAAGTAACTAAAAGTACTTATAGTTGCGAAAGAAGGTCTTTTCCAATCTTTTTATTATATATATATTTTTTTGTTTTGTTATTCTTGATTTCGAGGTCTACAAGACCTTTCGTTTAACTTCTGTTGTTCTTTTCCTTCTTGATGTTGATCTTTTCTACTAATCTTCGGATAATTTGGTAGCATTTGATTTTCTTTGCATATTAAATTAAATTGAATGTCTTTATCTAATTTCACGCATTTGTGTAGAGTCTTTTCTGTTTTTCTAAATTCATGCTTTTCCGTTGTTGTCAGTGTTTTTAGAATTATGAACGAATACCATTTTACTGCAAAGTATTTATTTAGCGACGTTTCGGTCTCTTTTACACGGACCATTTTCAAGCTTACATTATGAAAAGTGAGCTACAGTAATATTGAAATTTCAAAATTATCTCAACTATTAAACACTTGTATAAAAAGCTCAAAGATATGTACACAGATAGTTTAAAAAGGGAAATAGAAATCAAGAAATGATATTCAGATGCCTTGTCAATCCTTTATCGTGTTGATTCAATTTAGGTGCAATCTCTTTGATCAATATAGCCTCAGCTATCTGCAATGAATTCGTATCTGCATAGCGAGCTAAAATTTCAGTATTTGTTATTAAATTTCTTGGTTTTTGTTGATGTACATTTATGTGATGAGATTTAATAGAACCATTGTTCTCATGTTGTTTCATCCTCACGTTCATTAAATTTGTTGTATATCCTATATAATGAGCATTATTACACATGCTCTCATTTCAAGAATATTGATACACAACATTGTGGTTTGAATGAAACGAGTCCATTTTCGTTTTGATTGCATTCGCCAACTTGTAATTTTTGTAGTAGACTCTAGTAGTAAGAAAACGGCGAACACCAGATAGCGCAAGATGGCCGCCATCGCTGAGTCCCCCCCCTCTGGTCCGCCAATGTCGTGATGTGCCGGCGAGGTTCCGCTGCCGTCCCCCCCCCTCTGGACCGTCAGTGTGTGAGTCTTGGGTGTCTGTGTCCGACCGCCTGGTGGACTTGGGCGACCGTCTAGGTTGACGTGGGCGACCGTCTAGGTTGTCTTGGTTAAACTGTGGTATGTTTTGGTGTGTAGTGTCCAAACGCGGCCTCGGATGTGAAAACGGAGGCCAGATTCGGATTCAGCGTGAAATTCTGCATCTGTATGGTGAATTTGAAAGCAATCGGAGATAAAAATTTTTCGCTGACGTCCCCCCCCCCTCTGGACAGCTTGCTTCGATCTTGGCTTCTAGTGGACGGATTTTGTCGAGTGAGGTGTCATTTGAAAGCTAAGAGTGAGACAAATTCACTGAAACAAACGGCTTGTTCCTATCTGTCTTCGTTTACATGTGAGACGCCATTTAAGATTTTAGGTCGGAGCTCACCTGAAAAAATCCTAAGTGTCAGAGTGACTTTGTATGGGAAAAATTAAAAATTTTCCAAAGTGTGGAATTTCGACCTGGGACCTTTACCAAAGTTTGTTTCATCAAATTTCGCTGACCCCCCCCCTTTGTTCTAACTTTGGTTCTAGTGGACGGATTTTGTTCGTTCGACTTGCATTGGAAAGAGGATGAAACACTGCTCGACCGCATTTTTCGTTGCGAGTCAATCGGAGCAGCCGTTCAAAAGTTAGAGCGGTTACAAGATTTTAGGTCGGAGCTCACCTGAAAAAATCCTAAGTGTCAGAGTGACTTTGTATGGGAAAAATTAAAAATTTTCCAAAGTGTGGAATTTCGACCTGGGACCTTTACCAAAGTTTGTTTCATCAAATTTCGCTGACCCCCCCCCTTTGTTCTAACTTTGGTTCTAGTGGACGGATTTTGTTCGTTCGACTTGCATTGGAAAGAGGATGAAACACTGCTCGACCGCATTTTTCGTTGCGAGTCAATCGGAGCAGCCGTTCAAAAGTTAGAGCGGTTACAAGATTTTAGGTCGGAGCTCACCTGAAAAAATCCTAAGTGTCAGAGTGAGCTCCGACCTAAAATCTTGTAACCGCTCTAACTTTTGAACGGCTGCTCCGATTGACTCGCAACGAAAAATGCGGTCGAGCAGTGTTTCATCCTCTTTCCAATGCAAGTCGAACGAACAAAATCCGTCCACTAGAACCAAAGTTAGAACAAAGGGGGGGGGTCAGCGAAATTTGATGAAACAAACTTTGGTAAAGGTCCCAGGTCGAAATTCCACACTTTGGAAAATTTTTAATTTTTCCCATACAAAGTCACTCTGACACTTAGGATTTTTTCAGGTGAGCTCCGACCTAAAATCTTGTAACCGCTCTAACTTTTGAACGGCTGCTCCGATTGACTCGCAACGAAAAATGCGGTCGAGCAGTGTTTCATCCTCTTTCCAATGCAAGTCGAACGAACAAAATCCGTCCACTAGAACCAAAGTTAGAACAAAGGGGGGGGGTCAGCGAAATTTGATGAAACAAACTTTGGTAAAGGTCCCAGGTCGAAATTCCACACTTTGGAAAATTTTTAATTTTTCCCATACAAAGTCACTCTGACACTTAGGATTTTTTCAGGTGAGCTCCGACCTAAAATCTTAAATGGCGTCTCACATGTAAACGAAGACAGATAGGAACAAGCCGTTTGTTTCAGTGAATTTGTCTCACTCTTAGCTTTCAAATGACACCTCACTCGACAAAATCCGTCCACTAGAAGCCAAGATCGAAGCAAGCTGTCCAGAGGGGGGGGGACGTCAGCGAAATTTGATGGAAAATGTTTTGGTAAAGGTCCCAGGTCAAAATTCGGAAGTTTTAAATTTTTCAAAATTTTCACCACACTGGAGCTCCCACACTTAGGAATTTTTTCACTTGTGGCATGTTACATGGTCATGTGCTGACACACCAACTTCCCGTGGTCATATGAGAATGGTTCAGGTGTCATATTGTAAAGAATGATGAGACAAATCGTTTGCAACAAACCGCATGTCGCTACGATGAATACTTTCGGAGATAGAGCCATTTTAAGTTTTCTTCCGAGCATATATAAACCCCCGACAACGCAAGTCTGATCACTTCATCGAAAGACGAGGTAAGCGACGGTCGTCGCTCTGAGCTCCCGATATCGGGTTGCAAAGGACTCTATCTTTTGAAGTAGGCAAGCTATCTTCTTACTTCAAAGTTTGTGTGATAGAGTTTGATAGTGTCTTTACTACTGATAAAATTTTTTAAAAGTAGTATGAGTAGTAAAATGCGGAATTTTTTAAAAATTCTTAATTTTCAGTTTTTCAAAGTTTTAACATGTAGACTAAGGTTTTCAAGTATGCTGAGTTCAAATCTGCTATCAGATTTGAAATGTAACTAAGTCTAAGGCAGCTTTGAGGGGTTGGATCCCAGCTACTGATCACTACCTTTGACTCGGCGTTCCTGTTACCACTTCGGGGCAGTGACAATGATGTCTTCAGCTGTAAAGAGCGGGTATCGGGGAAGATCTCTCACTTCCCTAGTGATCAGTACAAGGCCTTCGGGCTGTCGACGGGATCTAGTGCCACTCACTACACTCAAATCTATCATTCCTCACTAAGTGTAAAATCATTCTTTTCCGTTTTTATAAACTAGGAATCAATCGTTTGCTATCAAACGTTTACGGAATTATAATCATTGTTTTCCCCTTTTCACTTCAGAAAATGGTTAACTACAACAATGCAAAGACGGCTTTTAAGCTTTGCGTCTGTTCAAAGATTTTTCGTAGCGATGCCTTTAAGAAGCATTCTTGTGCACATAAGCGAATGGTAGGGGGCATTCGATACTTT
This sequence comes from Prostheceraeus crozeri, assembly GCA_907163375.1. Lineage (NCBI taxonomy): Eukaryota > Metazoa > Platyhelminthes > Polycladida > Euryleptidae > Prostheceraeus > Prostheceraeus crozeri. Next base: position 370,793 of record CAJQUW010000421.1, on the reverse strand, counting down.
TGTAGCAGCCATAATGCATCTCGCCTTGTCGAGACGCTACCGGAGTGGCATGCCAAGCATAGCAGCTGCAGTCAACCAGAGCTGACTGAGGAGGCGAAGCAAAGTCTCTTCAGCTCAGAGTTGAAAGCTCTGGAGACTCAGTGTGCTATCGAGGCTATCACGTCAGCAAAGCCTCCCTCATCTTGTGCACCAGCAAAGGCTCTCTCGCCCACCCCGATTCTAGAGGCTCAGTCTGCTGTCGAGTCTATCACGACAGCAGAGGCTCCATCTTCTAGCATGCCAGCAAAGGCTCTCTCACCCACTCCGATTGAGTCTTCTCCGAAGTCGAGTAAATCCTCCTCCTCCTCCTCTAGCGATGAGTCGGCTACAAGTAGCAGCGACAGTGAGGAAGAGGAGGAGGATAAAGGCTCGACGAAGGTTGACCTAGTCGAGAGTGTCTACCTCGATAGCGAGGTAGAGGCGGTGAGGGACGTTGACCTCGATAGCGAGGTGCAGCCGGCTAAGTTATCAACCAGTGGTGGGATTGCGGCTCAATGTCGCAACTTCATTATGCGCCCACCACTGGTTGATAACTATGACAAGCTGAAGAATGAGTTGGAGGTGTGGAAGAGGGACTGTTTCTTCTATAAAGCGAGTTCCGAGAACCTCTCGCGAGTCACTCAGGAGCTCAAGAAGACTCAAGCTAGTCTTTTTGAGAAAGAAGGAGAGCTCGATCGCGAGAGGTTCTCGCACCTCGCTAGTAAGGCTAAAGAAGAGCAGCTCCTCATCGAGAGAGAGAGTCAGGAGAAGGAGTTAAGAAAGATGAGGGAGGAGGTGGAAGGGCTGCGAAAGCAGTTGGGGAAGGTGGTGGCGACTAATCAGGAGCTGCACCAGCAAGTAATGAGTAGCAGTACTCGACGATCAAGTCGCCTCCACATTCCCCTTGACAAGAAAGGACGTGTGCCCGCAAGACCGCTCCTCTGTGAACGTGGCAGAGACGAGATGTGTTATAGCAGGGCTAAAAAAGGTATCGAATGCCTTCACTTTACATTCGACCACAAGGAGGCGATCACAGGATTCCTGTTCGAGCCACGTCCTGAGAAGATCTGTAAGTTTAAAACAAGTAACTTAGAGTTCAAGATAATAACTAACAACTTCTTTCTTTACAGATATCAAAGAGAAGCGACCACCTGCTTCCGTGAACGAGCCGGAGGCGAAGCGGCAAGCTTGAGTCCTTGAATTATCCCGAGAATGAACCATCGGCTCTCTTAAGGGCCACCTAGGGGCAAGACATGATAGAACCTCCACGCGGTTTGCCCTGGGCAGTCTTCGGACTGGCGAATACTATCATTAAGTTGAATCTGCTATCAGTCAACTTGAACGTTGCAAATGAAGTTCGGTGTAATACTTCCTTTCGACGGGCGTTCCTGTAAAGGGCGGCGGTGAAACCCGTAGCTATGTATACCGCAAGGGACATTCGGCAATGGTCAATCTTGTTAAACCTCTCTGCGTCATGTTTGCAAGTGATTGCCTCTGTCTCAACGTAGTATGCATTCGCGCCAGGGCGACATTTAGCCAACTGTCGAAGGTTGCCTAAAACTTTCCATTGCATACGTTATGAGAGCCATGAGTTCTACCTGTCTCTATCAATGAGACGAATTGATGAATGGAATGAAAGGGAGGATACTCACGCGCCACACGCAACATAACACACTTCTCTCTTCCGTAGTCTAACAAGCTCTTTACACATGGATCGCAGTCGATTGCTATCCCTGAAGCATTCTGATTCGCTGTTGAGCAATTCATTGTTGAAAACCCTATATAAGCCAGAAGATTGTAGCGCTTCTCATTCAATTTGAAGTCACGATGGAAGCCACATCTGCCGACAACATTCCCGTCTTCATTGATGAAGATAACGCCATTCCCGAGTTCGTCATCCTCGACGAGTGGGATGAGGATGAGAAGAAGGGGAAGATCAAGAGGATCATTTGGACGGATGAGGTGTGGACTCCAAATACCACCCGCATCCGAAAGGTGCCGGATGCACCAGTACGACCTCGGCGGTATAGGGTTTATGACAATCTAACCGTCATACCCCTTGACTATTCAAGCCAATAGTCAACCTAATCCCGAGAATGAACCATCGGCTCTCTTAAGGGCCACCATGGGGCAAGACATGATAGAACCTCCTCGCGGTTTGCCCTGGGCAGTCTTCGGACTGGCGAATACTATCATTAAATTGAATCTGCTATCAGTCAACTTGAACGTTGCAAATGAAGTTCGGTGTAATACTTCCTTTCGACGGGCGTTCCTGTAAAGGGCGGCGGTGAAACCCGTAGCTATGTATACCGCAAGGGACATTCGGCAATGGTCAATCTTGTTAAAACTCTCTGCGTCATGTTTGCAAGTGATTGCCTCTGTCTCAACGTAGTATGCATTCGCGCCAGGGCGACATTTAGCCAACTGTCGAAGGTTGCCTAAAACTTTCCATTGCATACGTTATGAGAGCCATGAGTTCTACCTGTCTCTATCAATGAGACGAATTGATGAATGGAATGAAAGGGAGGACACTCACGCGCCACACGCAACATAACACACTTCTCTCTTCCATAGTCTAACAAGCTCTTTACACATGGATCGCAGTCGATTGCTATCTTAATTTTATTTAACACTATTTCATCTACCATTATCACCCATATGAAATGTTATAAGATTTGCAAGTTAAACTAAGCGTGCTACTATTTCCAAATGAAAAAGTATACATGGTTAAATTATTCACTAAAGCCCCATTCAAGTAAGTCAGTATGAAAGCAAAGATAATACGAAATAAACATTTATTATGGCATGTATTTTAAAAGGTCTTCATCGTCAATATCGTCCCAGAGTCTGACTTCACATAGATCACAAAAACAGTTGAGCTGCTTTAAACGTTCTTCTGCAGCGTCCCTCACGTTGTCAATGTACGCCCACTCCGCCACGGTTCGCGGTTGGGAGTTAGGGGTGTACCACTCCCATATTTGATGCAACTGCGACTTGCTGGTCATCTCCATCACCCCTTCGACATCATATTGTAAATATTTCCACCGTATGCCTGTTAGGTCGGGCAACTCCTCTTCATCGTCCTCCGATAACTTTCGTATATTGTCGAGATTGTATGTCTTCTCCACCTTCGCCTTTCTTGGTGCATTTGGTGTAACGAGCACCTTTGCTGATGTGCATGGAGAGGAGAACTCCAATGCGGCATTTGGTGTTGTTGGAGGACTTGTCATGTTGTCTTTGAAATGCTGACTTTGAATAATGATAACTTTAACATTTTTCTAATTCTTAAGTATCAACAAGCAACCAATCAGAATGAACAGCCAATGAATGATGAGCATGAAAGGATATAAGCAAAGTGACATCCGTGTCGTTTCACTCTGTCTTTGAGACGTATAAGTGAAGTATTCTCTAGCGAATTCTGCTATTATTTGAGGTGTACAAGTGAATTCCAAATTTGAGACATATTAATTGAGTGAAGTCTCTATCTTATTGAAGCATCAACCTTAAACTTGATTTCATTGAAATGGTAAGTTGAAGATTTCCTCTCTCATCTCCCTCAAACGTGTGGTTCATAGCATCTTCCTCAATTTCAGGCATCAACTTCATCACCAACGCCCTCCCTTCTCGAGGAAAGTTTAGAGTTATTGAGTCAAGGTAGGTTGCAACAATACACTGAGGCTTGAACAGAGATGATAGAATGATTTCTCTTTCAGGTGATGTGAGTTCCAGCTCAGAACTGTCGCGACATGGTAACGAGTGGGAATGTGCTGACTGTGGGCACATCTTCACGAGGAAATGGGATCTCACCCGACACATCAAGCGAGGTGTTTGTCGACCTAAGCCGGCATCAATCTCCGGAGGTGGGGATGATTCTGTTAACGTCGTCTCCTTTTCTTGCGACTTGTGCGCTCAGTCTTTCGAGACACGTTTTGAACTATCTTCGCACAGACTTCAACATACACACACGAACGATAGCTACACCAACGGTACCTCCTCTATCCAACTCACTGAAGTGTCCATAAATAATTTAGTGAGGAACTACCAGATGGACTCCTCAGAAACCATTGCTAACTTTGAGGAATGGTTTCATCAAAATTCATCATTGATAGAAGCGCTCTTCAACAATTTAGACAATTTTAGGATGAAGGCGCTCATCTATCTTAAAATAAAATATGTAAAAATCGACCACCATACTGGACAAATAATAGAGAGGTTGGAGTTTCACATACCCTCCTCTCCTGCAACCGAGGTTGTAGACTATGAGTCTTGAATAAATTTTCACATCCAAGGATTAAAATTAAATATTGATAAATTTAACGAGCGCGATAGCGGTCTCATTTTTGACGGCATTGAGTCCGCCTTATTTAAAATCAGTTTATTAGGAAATCATAGTGGTCGAGGCTCCTTTAAACTTCCAAAAAATTTAAAAAACAAAACAGCAGTCATCAATGTCGATTGCGAATCGCAATGTTTTAAATATGCTGTCCTCTCCATTCTCCACTATAATGACATCAATGCGAATCGAAATCGCACATATAGCTATAGGCAGTGGGAGAATGAATTAAACTTCGATGACTGTAATAGTGACGATATGAAAATTAAAGATATAGAAAAATTTGAAAAATTGAACAACATTAAAATAGTTCTCCATGTTTGGGAAAAGGGATTGAAGGGTGTGCGCTACAACTCGCGTTCGAGTTGTTATGATCATGTTGTCAACCTTTTATTAGTAAGACAGGATGATAGTGAGGAATGGCACTACTGCGGCATTCCCAAAATCTCTCGCTTATACCACCACTTAAGAAATTCTACCTCATCAGAGATTTATTACTGTGACAGATGCATTCGGAACTTTAGGAGTAAAAACAAATTTGAAACTCATTATGAGTGGTGTAAGCGAGGTAAACTGCAAATGGAACGCATGCCCAAAGATAAGGAGTTTTCATATAGAGAGAATGGCGATGAACTAAGTCCTCTTCGTGTCATCTATGCTGACATCGAATGTTATATCGATGATAACATCCATCGACCAGCAGCCATTTCCTGCTATGAAGTATGGCATGACCATTTCCAAAATAGAAAAAATAAAATGCACGTCTGGCAAGGTGAGGATTGTATTTACCAATTCCTACAATTCCTCGAACAGGCTGTAAAATTTCAACAAAAGTATGATGGTGAACTCTATCGCAGATCATTGCATATGACAGCAGATGATCAAGCAAAATTTGATAGTTGCAACGTTTGCCCCAAATGTAGGAAAACATTTGACGATGATAAGATTAAGAAAGTGCGCGACCATGACCACATCACTGGTAAATTTAGAAACGCACTCTGTTCAAAATGTAATTTTTCGCTGAGGATGAAGCGGCGTACATTACCCGTCATTTTCCATAATTTCAAGGGCTACGACAGCCATATGATAATAAAAGGAGGTTTAGGTCAAATGAAAGAGTGGAAGCTTGATGTAATAGCACAAACGAGAGAGAAGTTTATGGCCATGACAGCAAAAGTGCCTGTCGATAAAACTAAAGAAAATAAGACGGTCTATTTTGATATAAAATTTTTAGATTCCTACCAATTTATGACTGCATCACTGGCCTCTCTCGTGCAAAATCTAAAGTCTCTTCCACTAACACAAAATCTTAAGAAACAATATCCAAATCTAACCGATGAAGTCATCACACGGAAAGGAGTCTTTCCATATGCATATTTTGATGCAATTAGTAAACTCGGCGAGACTTCTCTTCCGCCCATAGATAAATTTAAAAATGATTTGAGCGGCGCAGAATGTAAGACCGAAGATTATGATCATGCACAAGATGCATGGATAAAATTTGACTGCCATACATTTGGTGAATATATGATTGCCTACCTTAAGTTAGATGTATTTTTGCTGGCTGATGTATTTCAGGAGTTTCGACGAGTGGCATTAGAAGAAGATAAGTTAGATCCCGTCCACTTTGTCAGTCTGCCAGCCATGTCATTTAAGTCTGCTTTTAAAATGACTGGTGAGACCATTCATCTCTTACAAGATCCAGAGATGTATAATTTATTTGAGCGAGGAATTCGCGGTGGTCTCACATTTGTAAATAAACATAGGTTAAAATCAAAAATAGTAGGTAATGACCAGACTCATCTGAAGTATTATGACCAAAATAATTTGTATGGTAGTTCATTATCCAAACCGCTACCTCACTCTGAGTTTAGCTGGTTAGATGATAGTGAAATTCAACATTTCTCCAACCCTTCCAACATACTAGCAATTCCAGATGAAGGTGATTGGGGATATTATTTTGAGATAGATCTAATCTATCCAAATAATATTAAACATAAAACCGTAGATTTTCCACTCGCACCCGAATCAGGTGAAGTGAGTAAAGATATGTTTTCCGACTTTATGAAACAATTTCATAAAGATTTAGAATCATGTGGACAACCCAAGTATAAGCCTTGCCGCAAACTTTTACTCACTCAATATGATAAGGAAAACTATCTAGTCCACTTTAGCATCTTAAAATTTTATTTAGAAATGGGCATGATTTTAAAAAGAGTTCACCGCATTATTAAATTTAGACAGAAAGCCTTCCTCAAACCCTACATAGATAGTAACAGTCAGAAACGTGCACTAGCCCAAAATAATTTTGAAAAAGATTTTTATAAATATAAGAACAACAGTCTATTTGGTAAGACGATGGAGGATGTTAGAAAGCGCGTAAACTACAAACTAGTTAATGATGATCAAAAGTATCACAAATTGATCTCATCACCTCTATTCATCGATAGAGACATAATCGATGAGGATCTTGTAGGTATTAAAATGATAAAATCTGAAGTTGAGTTGTGCAAACCCATCTATATTGGTCAAGCTGTTCTAGATTACTCCAAGCTTGAAATGTATCAACTCTTCTATAAAATACTAAAACCGTGTCCTCTCGTAAAAGAGGTTCGTTTGTTGGGTGGTGACACAGATAGTTTCTTTTTAGGTATTACCACTCAAAAAGATTTAAATTTTAATGAAGTAGGAAAATCTTTAGAAAGATATTTTGATACATCAAATTATCCTGCTAATCATCCACTATACTCCATCAAAAATAAGGCAAAACTTGGCTGCTTTAAGGATGAGACAGCAGGGAAGGAGATAGCTGAAATGATTCTCCTCCGCCCTAAAATGTATTCTATGAAATTAAAGGATAGTGATGATAGCATTAAGCGCGCTAAAGGCATATCAAGATCATTGGTCTCTAACATGAAACATAAGAATTTCAGGAAAGCCTATAGAAATAAAAATATAACGTTTGTCAATATGACAATCTTAAAATCTAAGTCGCATGAGATCAAAACTCATACTTTTAGGAAACGGGCGCTTTCAGCATGGGAGGATAAGAGGTGCTGGCTAGAACACAACATATCTCTTCCACATGGACATCCTGACACAAACATACCACCACCCAAAAGAATTAAACTCACACTACCACATTCAGGAGACGTCTTAGCATAATCATCCTTAACTTAGTATTTTGATGTTGATTTCTGTAGATAAACATTGTTGTTTTATGTATCGCATGAGATTGTTTTTTCCTTGTGAATATGTGTCCACATCTGTACATTCCCCATGTGATGACTTTTCCACTGAAAGACATTTTTCCTATCCCTGTATATTTCCACCCTTCACGAAGTAAAAAGACTTTTTGTATATAACAATGTTTATTGAAGTGCGCTCATGTATATATTTTCAGTGGATGTTGTATAAAGTCTATTCCTTCACATTCATGTACATATTTCAATAAATGTTGTATAAAGACTTCACTTTGTTTTCCGAAACACTAACGTTATGAGGGATTTAGTATCTTTCACATGGATGCACTCTTGTAAACCATTGGTAATTTTGATAGCAATAGAGGGTATAGTTTGTTTGACGACGGGATGATAGAAAATAGATTCAAACATCTTCTCGACTATTCCATATGAAGCGTCTTTATCATGAATGAAATCACGTAAAATGTATTCTTTTTTCTCACCAACAGAAATAGGTAGAATCAAATCACTTTGAATGTAAAGGTGCTGTTCATGTTTATCAAGTGTCATTGGTGTTTCTATACCAATCGTATGCGCAGCAGCAAACACAGTTTGTAGCATTGAAAAACCAAAGAGTTTTTTCAAATTTTTACTCAATTGACATTGAATGTCATCACCCAGTCTCAGAACAACGCGTTGATTTTCAATTGAAAACGAAATGTGGTGTGTCTTTACATCATATTTACTTTTCATCACATGCTTCAACTTCTGTTGTATATAAGGATTTACTACATGAATGAAGCTTTCAACTGTATGATATAGACGCGGCATTATATTGATAGCAACTTTAGATTCTTCATAAGACTGGTAAATTTTCTTGATGCGATCGCCATAGATGTCCACCCACCATTCATCATTAACTGAATCAGCTTTAGTGTGATATTCATGAGAAGCATATACCACACCGCTTCCAATAATAGGTGTATAATGTCTTACAAAATGACGCAAGGTTGGAGAGAAATAAACTGTAAGTTTGTCATTATATTTCTGAATAACCAACTTATTTTTGTCCGCCATAATTTTCTCTCCATACTTCTTACCCACAGTCTCATTCCATCGTTTTACTAACTCAATAAGTGATAAAGGTTGAACACCACGCTTTTTCAAAATGATGCGTTCTTCGCATTCTACAACATCTTCATCAAATATTTTAAATCTATAATGAAATTTGTTGATTCGATTTGAATAAACTTTTCTAACATTTGCAGTAGCAATTGACGTTAGATGTAGTCCATGACCAAAACCGAGATGCGGATAGAATTCACTATCCAACCTCAGCGTAAGACCTTTAGTAAAAGAATGAAAGCGGAGGAACTGTCTCCCACTCCAATGATAGATAGTAAACTCATAAGCTTTCTGATTTTTATTCTTCATGATGGAAGTATTACCACTGTTGAATGCCTTAATAATTTTCTCATTCCCAAATGGCTCATAAGAATCTGATTTTATCTGAATCCATTCATAGTTCCACTTTCCATCTGATGTTAAATTGTATGGGAACTGAAATGCATTATTCATCGTTATTCCATCATGGGTGCGAGGAGTCAATATCATTTCTTCCAAATCATTCACATTCTGAATATTGCTATCATAGCAAATACTAGAAACACCAACCTCCCATTCACCTTCTAAATGCAGTGGGCGATTTAATTCTACTCGATAGTCTGATGGTTTATTTTTGGGAAATTTATTCATAGAAGCATTACTGGGCAAGTAGATTAGAAACGAGTCCTTATTTTCACTTTCCATATTATTCACATTGGAAAAATATATTAGCATACGTTTGCATTAACTCTTCATTCGGAAATGGAGTGTGATACTTGTCACAGCATCTTTATGAAAAGGAATCAACGCACCAGCATCGTCATAAATGGCAATATCAATTTGTGGGATGTAGTTTGATTTCAGCTTTGTATAATGCACTTTCTTGAAAGTATGCTCAGATAAAATACTGCAGCTCTTTGGCTGGTATGGTATCATTGCTAACAATGGAGCTTCAACATCTCCCACACGTACATCTTCACCAATATTGGAATATATCTGAAAATAGTTAATACGACGCGATAGCGACATGTCTGCGCTAGCTTTGGTTACAGTACCACTTTTAAAGATATTTTGGTCAAAACCCAAAATGTCCATTAGAGTTTTATCCATAATTAGTTCAATACCTTTTCCACTTATAGTGAGAGACAAAGTACCTTCTTTTTCAGAAAATGAAATATGTTGGTCATTAATCACTTCATTTAAATAATCTACAACCAATTTAACTGAAGTAATGATGCGAGGCATCAGCACTCTTGTTTCATGTAAGATACCACCTAAAGGCTCTACACACTTTCTGTATAAAGATACGCTCCATTCTGTATCAAATTGATTTGACCTTTCACATGGTAAATGTTGCATATTAAATTTTCCATGAACAGCTGCAGAATGATGTCGCAAGAACTGATGAAAATCTTTTGAACAAATTAATACTAGATCATCATCATTTAATTTACTTATTGCAATATGATTAGATGATTTAATATAAGTCAATGTTGCCACTTGTTTACCATCAACTCGAAGGAGATAATTAAATTTCTTCAATAATGTTTCAGGAGTCATGTTTGTCTTTCTTGGCTTAATCACAATCTTCTTCACCAACGTCTTCTCATTTTTTGGAATAAGATCTACATAATAAGCTTCCTCTCGATATATTAACTGTTTATGAGCACTTATGTGGTAATTAACGTTAAAATTATCATAGCTTGTCAAGGCGCTAGCGAGGTAACCTAAATCATTTCTTAAACTTGGACTTAAACCAACAATCCAATCTTTCTCAACTACATGATGTATATAAGTATAATCATCATTGTGTGGAGTAAATTGGGCAATATGTTTACACGCTTTATTCAAGAAATCATATATAAACTTTTTACATGATAAGAGATCTTTCTTTGGCCACTGTGGAATGTATACTCGGCAGCCCTTTTCACATTGGTAAGCAGCTGTACGTCTCATATTAATAGTCATCACCTCATGATCAAAAGTATAGACACAGTTGCTATAAACAAGTTGAGTGACACCCACTTCCCAATTCCCATTTAGCTGTTGTGCATGATCAATGGGAGTAGAAAAGACTGCGGCTCGATTACTAGTAAATCTCTTTGTAGCCGCATTGCTAAGCAAAATATGATAAAACGACATTTTTATATTGCTAATCTGCAACTTTGCATAACATCATGAAGACTTGGATTTTGGACTCTCTACAATATATCAGAGTTGATCGTGATGGAAACGTACATTTCAAAAATTCTCATGGTCATACATCAAGAGGAATTACATTAACATGGCGACAATTTGTCAACCTCAATGATATCATGAGGGATTTGGAATATTTTGAAACATTAAGATTCATCTCCCTGGGTGATCAAGTTTGGCTTCAACATTACAGAAATGAAATTCAAATCTACCATTCTCATTCCGCAAACTGTTTCTCATTTCGCAAATACAATTGGGAGAAGTATAGAAGATACATACATCGCTCCATCATGACATTTATTCGTCGTGAGTTCATCGCCCTACTATGCAAATCTTAATCAGACATGACTATCACGCACCATGAGTTGGAAATTAGATTCCCTACAACGTATTGAAACGGATCATGATCGAAACGTCTATTTCAAAGATTCAACTGGAAATGTGAGAAGAGAGTTTGCTTTATCTTATCGCCATTTTCAATCTCTACATCATATCATGAAGGATTTAAAATACTTCTATATGAAAAGACATTCACGTATTGGAAATCGCATCTGGTTGCGCGTCAACAATCGGCGAATTCAACTCTATCATTCCCAACTTCATACTAACTTCACATTTCATCAAGGTAGTTGGGAAAAGTATAAAAGGAAGGTACATCGCTCAATTTACTCATTCTTTCATCATGAAGCGCCATCGCTACACCATCGTCAACATTCTCCGTCGCTTCAGACTCTACACCAAAATCGATCTCACAACATTACACCAACAGCTTCCAAACAGCAAGTATTACCCGGGTCGTCCTCAAATGTTAGTGGTGAAGATGAACAATTCACGGAATCTTCAACTCTTCCCAAATGGGACTGTACAGATTCTCGGCGCCCTTTCTCATTCATCGGCGCAGTCAATGCGCTTAGAGCTACAAAGACTACTACGTCGGATATGGAAGAGGGAGAGGTGTGTGATGTCGAATCTGACTGTGGACAATATGGTGATCTCTACTCAATTGAGTGACAGTCTATCATTTTTGAAGATTCGTACCAGCAGTTACAGTTTGTGTTATGAACCCGAACTTTTTCCTGCAGCTCTCATTAGTTGTTGGTTACCTGTGCATGTGGCAATCTTTCATAATAGTAAAGTGATCATTACTGGACTAAAATCTCATGTACAAGCAAATATGATCCTAGACTATCTCATTGAGTATGTACGTACCCAGCGGATTGTAAAATAAAAAACAATTTTTCCAACATGATGTTTTTATTTCAAATCATGATAGAACTTACAAATCATTTTTTCATTAGAGGATGGATTACATGAAAAGTTTTGAATAACAGATACAAATCGAGATACATGTAAACGTCTTAAGATGAAGTACAGTACAAAAGCACCACACGTTGATGAAAGTGGATGTTGTAGTATGCGTTCATTTCGCTGATATTGACGCGTATGTTTTCTCAACCACTGCTGTGTTGGTATATTTGGAGGTTGAGCAAGAGAGTCAAATAGTTCACCACGTCGGTCTTCTCCAATAAAGATCGCTTTCCAATGCTCACCGCCTAAATTCTGTGAATGAGTGTTTAGCACAATAAAGATGGGATAGTGATTTACTGCAGGTGGTAAGGTATCGAGTGAATAGACATTATCGAAAGCTTTCAACGTCGCTTCGTCTGCATTACGCTGCACTTTAGTCTTAATATCGTCAGCAGTCAACCAACTCATTAACGATTATACTGAAGAATCACGTCACGATACTTTGTAATTTCAATATTTGAATCGAAGACTGCATAAATTAATACATTGATCGTCTCAGGTAGTGTTCTTTTGAACGTTAAATCCAAACGAATATTATGAGGCACGTTCGCTTGACGATAGGGTGCACTAATATCGCTGTCAGCAGTCAAATCAAATGCATAAATAGTATATCCACTCTTAAACTCTTTCATAGTCAGTCCGTTGGTGTCATCCGTATTGTAAAAGCCAAAAACATCCATAAAATCAACATAACTGCGCATAAATTGATCTGAAGCAAAATCTGGTTTGTAGGGTGGACCAGGATGACTCACACCATTTACACGTAAAGCAATTTCACTTAACTGATTGTGTTTAAAATTGAAAGGATTCTTCTTTATATTACCATTAAATGCATCATTTTCAACCATTGCCACCATGAGGAGCTTCGGTGCTTCCGATGGAAAGAGGCCATCTTTCATGAAACTCTTTTGATCTTTCGGAATTGTAAAGGTGAGAAGCTTTGTATGCTGAATGGGGTAAATGGCATTTTGGCGGTTAAGGCCTTCAGCATGCCCTCTAATGACACTTGGATTCGGTACTACTCGACGAATGTAAAGTGCAATATCTTCCACATGAATTCTAAAATTGTCAACTTTAGCAAATGCATTCAGCGCAAATTCAGGCTTATTCAATGTCAGCTTGAGTCGCATGCTGGTATTACACAGTAAAAACTTTGACTGTCTAAAGAAGTCTAAATTCAGCGGACCATATAGCTGACATACTCTACTATCTTTAATCATAGCAGATCGCTTTACAAAGCCACTGTTTGTTTCAACATCAAATTTTCCTGCTTCATCTCTGTACCATCCCATGGCTTCCATATGACTTTTTTGTGCTGCTGGATGAAACTGTGATACATGATTGAAATATGATTTATAGGGATAATCGCTTTGACCACCTTCCACTTGCTGCTCTCCAATCGTTAGAGAAACATCACGAAGTAATGTAGTCAATGGTAAATTGTTCAGTCCAACTTTATGTGCATCGTCAATAGCAGTTCCATCTGCTTGCTGAATTCTAAACCTCAAATCAAGCATCGCATAACTCAAATCTATGTAGTCATCACTACCACCAGGAATAACAAATTCAATGGGGCCAGCATTCTCAGCTGTTCGAGGATGATAATCTACAATACTTGAACTAAGAATATCTGTCTGTATGGCTTGTTGATCGAACAAACAAAAACCGGAAGTTTTACACTCCATGATTAGAAGTTATAGCAGCGTCGTCGTTTAGCGCCTGATGAATGATTAGAGCCTCTGCGACGTTTGCGTGAATGCCTTTTGACTGAAGATCGCACCTTACCAGCTCCGCGATGTTTCCTCCTTCCTTTATTCATTCGTTTAGGTGATTTCTTTCCTTGAGTAACACCAGCAATGGTCTGCTTCAATGTTTTTAAACCGCGTTCCTTCCCACGATTCAACAAACTGCTCTTAAAACTTCTACCTCTGGAAAGATCACTAGCAACATCACCAGCAAAGCCAACGGCATTACTTAAAACATTTCGTTTTAAAGATCTACCGACATTGGATATGAGAGGTGCTACAACAGATTTCAGTGCACCAAGTATGCTACCTCCACGTTGGCGGCGAGCACCGATGTAAATTTGTCCTCCGCCACTTACATAGGAGGGTCGTGAATAAAATGAGGCAGTTGGATTCATAGCTCAAACCCTAAACATTGTTAGTTACAACTTTGCATGAATCACTGTCGATCACTTAGATGAAAGATGTCGGCACGACGCATCCAAGAGTTCATACTTGAAGGATAACCAGTCCATTTAACAAGACACCATTCTTCACCTTGCCGTTTTTTACATCGAATGATTTTCTCTACCAAATATGTTTCACTTTCAGTGACTACCTCAATCTCATCGCGGTAAAAGCTACCCTCAATTTCTTCATTATCGTAATCTTTCAACTTGTAGGTGGTCGGAGAGTCTTTTTGATTAATCCTTGATACTGTAAATACCTCCTCTGTCCAATTCGGAAGGTACCCTTTAGCAAAAACACTTTTCACTTTTGAGATACGAACTTTATCGCCAATTTTCACATCACTTTTCACATGAGTGCGTTTACGTTGGAATGATTCGCGCACTTTATCTACATTGTCAGCATTTACATCTACTGGTCTGAGTCCAATAGAACGATGGATAGAGTGATTGTAGACATGGAGTGTATCTTGTAGAACCTTTGTCCAATTTTGTGTCAAGTTGGCAGTAAAATGTCGCCACAAGCGATTTTTTAATGTGCGATTAAAACGTTCAACGAGTGCAGCTTTATAAGCGCTCTTTACACTAAACAACTCAATGTCATGCCTCTCAAATAATCTTGTCACATGCTGATTTTCAAACTCTTTTCCTTGATCACTCTGAATTCTTTTTGGAATGCGACCTTCTCGAAAAATTGTTTGGAATGCTTTTGCTACTCCTTTCCCTTCTTTAGTTTTTAAAGGTTGAGCCCACGCATAACGCGAGAAAATATCAATGACGGTTAAAATAAAATTATTACCCGAGTTATGTTTTGAAATGGAGGCAACATCGCACAAATCTGCTTGCCACTGTTCATCGATGTCATGAACAATATAATGGCGGGTGCGGTACTTCTTTTTCGCTTGTTTGTGGAGTGTATAGGTAGCCTGACCCTTTAACCATCGTTTCACTTGTGATTGTGGAAGACCACTCGCTTTTGATAATTTCTTGATAGATGCAAATCCTGCCGGATGTTTTACATCATAATAGATTGACTTCAAACGTTCAGTCGATGACGGCTGACTCTTTTTCCTCCTTCTCATCTTTTTTCTTTCTTGCCTTTCTACATTTACAACAACTGCAGCATTTAGCTTTAGCGGTTTTGCGATCGTGTTCACATTGCTTAGGGGTTTCATTATGAGAGCTGGCGCAGCAAGTGCAAGTGACAACGACATTCACCTCTGGCGGCTCATTACATGGCAAGCAACACATCTGCTTCATATTAATAGTCTGAGAACATGTATTTCCTAGGAGGAGCTGTTTTACGTTTTCCTTTTACCAGTTTTAGTGGCGATGTAGATCTACGTCGAGTTCTTCCTCTTGTTTGCTTAGTGAGTGTGGGAGGGGATGTAGCAGGTGACGTCTTAAACCAATTTGTTGGCATTTTCATCACCTGAAGCATTGGAGTAGTAGCCACTGTTGAATCAAGTTCTTTCAATGTCTCATTATTTAAAGCAAATTTTGGCACATTATGCTTTTTCAATAGTTTAAGAAAGTATGACCAACCAGGTGGAACATAGCCCTGACGGCGCTTTCTACGTGTCGCATACTGAATCAAGTCTTCATAACGTGAAGCATCAATCACTTTATTTTCATCTGTAATGATTTCTCCTCTATCATTTACATTGAGATGGGGTTCAATACTGTTGAAAAGAGATATGGCATGTGCGCGAGATGCTAAAGGTGTAGCAGTCGATACAGAGTCACGCATCTTATTCTTCAAGTTTTTCAATTGCTCAACAGTTTCCGATTGTAATAATACAGCACGATGTGGATCTTTGATGTGAACATTTTGCTGATAATCTATTTCTTTCCTATACATTTGATTTGCAAGAGGTTGCTTTACTTGCTGCATGGCAGTCAATTGTACATATTCATCCTGAGGAATAACAATCATGCGAGAATAAGAACTCATAGTTTGTAGATAATCATGGGAGTTTTCAAAATATCACTTCGAAATCTAAATTCTTCCGGACACTCTTGCGTAAAGTCAATGAATAAGTAACCGTATGGTTTTTCAGTAGCTGCTTGAAAAATTTCAATTAAGGCTTTTGATCCTCTGGGTGCAACTTGTCGCGCTAAAATTTCAAATTGACTTTTATCTCGCGGATTCTTGAAAATAGCATAATAGTGTGTATTCAGGTTTCGTGTACGAGCTTCTTTTCCATCAGGAAACAAATTTTGTGTGATATAGATGATAAAGCACCTTTTATGATGTGCTGCGCGAGTGAACATATCTGTAACATCTTTTGAATTCTTACTTTCTTTTAATAAATCATCCAATACAACAACATCATTAGACTGAAGTTTATCCACTGCAATAATTCCTTCATGTCGAATAAAGTTGCGACTTTGCAATTCCTGAAACAGCGACGGTTGATAAATACCATAACACCAAATCACTCGATTGATAGGTTCCCTAAACAACTCCCTTCTTTTATCCAATAAATTCAGCGTGAAAACAGTTTTACCTGCATGAGATGGACCTGATACAGTCAGAACTTTATCGCATTGAAGTCTGAAATCCATTTTATTACTTTGAAACTCAACATTTGCATAATTAACGCTTAGAGCCAAAGATATTTCCCAATAGGTTGCCCACGGCAGGAGCTATCATTGGAAGTATTGCTGAAAGGAAACCGCCCTTTTGTGTTAGAGTTTTCCTCTTTCTTTGAAGGGCGACTTTAGGATTGGAGATGAAACTCAATTTTGTAGCATATCGCTTAAGTAACTTTCGTTGTTTTGGTGCTAATTTCTTCGTCCTCAACTTTCTCACATGAGAAATAATTTCACAAATGAATTTATCGTTAGCATGTCGTATAGCATTGTATCGCTGATTTGCTTTCATTCGTCGGAGAGCTTGAATGGCTGAAGAAAACTTTTGACTTTTACGTTTCGTCATTTTACGTTTCGCCATTTTCCGTGTTAGTCTTTGCTAAAACCTATCTTTACCACATTTGCATAGGTACTAACTATTGCGGCATAAGTGACACTCGAAATGAGCAATATCACAGTGGTTACATTGGCAAAGTTGAATGCAATTACGTATGAAACAGCGTTGACAAAAAGCATGCTTACATCTCTTGAAGATGCGCTTTTCATTTCCATCCTTTCGTTTACATACATCGCAACACATAGTTTCACCGTTACTGATGTCTATAGCAAGTCTTTTTGAAGATATGAATTTGCTAGCCTTTTCTAAATAATAGACGCATGTACAGAAGGAATATACTTCGAGAGTGAGCAGACATAGCTCGAAAACCAGTTGTGCTACAATCAAGTACCACTGCATTTTTAATTTTTGTTTATGGAAAGTTGAATGTGAATATCTGAAATCGCTTCAATCACTAGACTGCTACCATGATGGTTAAATGCGTTAAGACGTTCAGCAATTTTTATCATATGTCTTTTAAAAAATTCTTCGGGGTGATCTACCACTTCCATTGAATAAGAAGTAAAATGGAAAGAGCGAGTTTCCACCTCTTCCTTTCCAAAATGACTAAACTTAATTTTCGCAACTAATCGCGCCATGACAATGCTATCAGAGAATGTATTCATTAACTCTAGAAATAGAGTGCTAGCATCATCGAGCACTGCTTCGATGTCAGTCTCATCTTTATGAAAATTTATCACATAATCTTGAACAGCTCCTTTTAAACTTTGCCTATGAAAACGTAATGTTCCGCAGTCGTTTGAGAAAGACATGATCGCCCTTTATCTAACCCATCCATTGCATGAAAACAACAACTCTTCTCATAGTAACATTTATTGAATAACGGTAACAAGCATGCATTATAAATCAATGGTTTGAAAGAGATAAAATAGATACAGCTGATAACTATCATACAGCGAGCAATGATAACCATACAGGACTTTGGCAGTGTTGAGGTAAGGAGGAAAGAAGCATTGGTTATGAACGTAGCTACTACAACGAACAGACAAAATAGGAACACACAAATCCTTAAAACGTTTCGTAACTTCATGATAATGTTGATTCACTCTACTATCCCAAGGCGGGAGCAAAATATCATCAATGATTAGATTGGGAAATACTTTCCTCTCCTTACCAGGATTATTACAAAAGATGCGTATAACATTGAAAGCAGCTAACCATCGTTTAAAGTCAATAAGAAGAGCACTCTCACAAGAAAAGCCATAGTCTTGCAAATATTTCAGATTAAGTCCATGAATGTGTTTTCTCGCCCATTGATCAACATTGGGATCGCAGTTGGCATGTTGATGATAGACACTGACAATCTGATATGTCCAATTGTTCATAGCAATAGCACTGAGCTCCTGTACAGGTTCACCCTCACAATCCATAAAAATGATGATAGAAGCCTAAAACGGAAATTTACACATCTAAGGAAGCGTTCTATAACATATTACAAAATGAAGAATTACATCGATGCTTTTCACGACAAAATACACAAATGATATGATGGCAACGAAGAAGTAAAATGTATCTAATAAGACCACGTCTACGACACTCAAAGCACATAAGCGAATTGTCATAGGGTAGAGTTAGGAAAGGACTAGTAATTCTCCTTCTTTGATTTGCGTTTTGATGTAGCATTCTTCTCCGACTTGCGCTTCGTACCACTGCTGTTGAGGATTTGATCAATTATGTCATCTACGCTGGCTGCTTTTGGAATATATAGGATGGATTCCATATGCATGGAGAGAGAGGCTATTTTATTATCTTTGTGCTGACCATAATATAGTCCATTCACTTTGAAAAGGATATCCCAAGTACCTTCTCCGAGCTCGTCGCATGTGATGATTGTTGAATGATCTCCCTCCTTCTTATAGTAAGTACACCAATGTGATACCGGTAGGCAAATTTGATTACCATCCCAAATCTTTCTATAGGGAGTATCCTTGTCATCTCTCGCTTTCCACTCTTGAGCAAGAGGAGTAGGAATGTCCATATTTAATGTCACGTACTCCTCAATAATATCAAGTTGGCGGCGAATGTACGGACTCACGGGGATCAGTATGTAGTCCCCATACTGATTGTGCATTATCTTGACATCCGTGGAAGGGAGCATTCCCGTTTGGAGTACTACGCTATGATCATCATAACGCAAGACTTGTTTAAATTTACGCTGTAGCGGTGTAGGATTATGTACCTTGGTTGTTTCTTCCACTGGCCTCAGTTGTAGATGATCTGATCGGAGCGAACCTTGTAACGTTTGACCGTCATTTTGTCCTACTAGTGCAGCAGATGGAGTAGATGCCTGAAAATGAAAAAAGATTGTATTAAGTTTACGTTCAAGGGAGGAGAGGGAGGGAAGTAGCGACTTACCATTTTAGTTGGATAATAGAACAGGGAACTAGAGAGAGAGAAAATGTACGTCCGTCACTCGTGTGATTCAACGATGGAATGATTCTCACTGTGGAAGGCTCGCTATTTATAAAGAAATGCTTGATTCTCATTGGATGATGATCCTCATTGGACAATAACATTAAGCTGATTCGAAATCTAACTCCGTCGTTTTTCGCCAATGTCCCAAAATCGTAAATGGCGTCTCACATCTAAACGAAGGCAGATAGGAACAAGCCGATTGTTTCACTGAATTTGTCTCACTCTTAGCTTTCAAACGAGCTATCGCACGACAAAATCCGTCCACTGGAAGCCAAAATCGAAGCAAGCTGTCCAGAGGGGGGGGGGACGTCAGTGAAATTTCAAAGTTTGATGAAACAAACTTTGGTAAAGGTCCCAGGTCGAAATTCCACACTTTGGAAAATTTTTAATTTTTCCCATACAAAGTCACTCTGACACTTAGGATTTTTTCAGGTGAGCTCCGACCTAAAATCTTGTAACCGCTCTAACTTTTGAACGGCTGCTCCGATTGACTCGCAACGAAAAATGCGGTCGAGCAGTGTTTCATCCTCTTTCCAATGCAAGTCGAACGAACAAAATCCGTCCACTAGAACCAAAGTTAGATCAAAGGGGGGGGGAGTCAGCGAAATTTGATGAAACAAACTTTGGTAAAGGTCCCAGGTCGAAATTCCACACTTTGGAAAATTTTTAATTTTTCCCATACAAAGTCACTCTGACACTTAGGATTTTTTCAGGTGAGCTCCGACCTAAAATCTTGTAACCGCTCTAACTTTTGAACGGCTGCTCCGATTGACTCGCAACGAAAAATGCGGTCGAGCAGTGTTTCATCCTCTTTCCAATGCAAGTCGAACGAACAAAATCCGTCCACTAGAACCAAAGTTAGATCAAAGGGGGGGGGGACGTCAGCGGAAAATTTTTATCTCCGATTGCTTTCAAATTCACCATACAGATGCAGAATTTCACGCTGAATCCGAATCTGACCTCCGTTTTCACATCCGAGGCCGCGTTTCGACACTACACACCAAAACATACCACAGTTTAACCAAGACAACCTAGACGGTCGCCCACGTCAACCTAGACGGTCGCCCAAGTCCACCAGGCGGTCGGACACAGACACCCGAGACTCACACACTGGCGGACCAGAGGGGGGGGGGACGGCAGCAGAACCTCGACGGCACATCACGACACTGGCGGACCAGAGGGGGGGGGGGACTCAGCGATGGCGGCCATCTTGCGCTATCTGGTGTTCGCCGTTTTCTTACTACTATAAGGGTTGTAGATCTTCGGTGACACAATCAACTAGCATCTTCGTAATTGATTCAGCTCGAGATGTTGAACATGGTCTTTTAACAGATGATGATACCCACTCATTCAAGTTGCCCTGTTGCGTTATTCTTTGACAAGCTTTCTGTTTGCTTGAACTGTTGGTAACATGCCTCCCACACGCATCAGTAGTATACTACTCGCAGAAGAAGTAGGAGCAGGAGACGAAATTGTAGATTGTGATAAAGCAATAGGTTTGATATTACCAGATGATAAATGATGCGCACTTTTCAAATGATAAATGAGCGTACCATTGCCACCCTTGAATGAGTAAGTCTTTGGGCAAAGCCGAGCATTTGGCAATCGAATTTGTACCGTCTTTCTTGAAATGCTTCCAAATCCAGGACATAACTATAGGTAGGCGGAAACACTAATGTCAATGACAATGAGTGGGTCGACGAAGTGCGACTGACTGTATGCATTCGCAGCAGCAGTTGAGAGCTATCGATCAATTTTCCCGACCCATTAAAATTTATAACGCACAGTCAGCTCCCTTGTTGCTTGCCAACATCGAAAACACAGTTCGCACGCAGCTGGACTTGTCATCAAATTATCTTGTACAAATGCACAGCGAGTATTGACTCTATTCTATTCATAGCGATTCGAAGATGGTTTTTGTACTAGATGGGTTTGAGAGTTAATTAATAGATGTATGAATTGACAGAAGTGACAAGTAGGGTGTATAAGGCCTGTAAAATTATACACAATATATTCTCAAACTAAATTTTATGTGAGTATAGGGAACAATATCGGTTAACCGGTTAAGACAAATTATCCGGTTTTGACCGGTTAATAATATTTTAACCGGTTAACCGCGCACAGCTCTACTTAATACCCATTCTCTTTCGACTCTCGCATTATTTTGTTGCTTCCACTACGTAATTTCAAAATAGGTATGATATAACAAGGGGATCATAATCTTGAAGAAAAGGAGATATGCTCACCTACATGCAACATTTGATATTTGTGATCTTTTATTTTTTTGGACTTACACGTCTCCTGTTTGCCCTACATCAAGATCTTCACAGTCACGACATCTCATGACGTAAATCAGGTCTTTTGAGTGGCAGTTCATGTTTGCTTTTGCTTGAATATTTTTGATTTCCTCCCCAATTCTAAAAAAAACACAGTGCACCTTCGATGATATAGTGAAAACATTCACATCTACCATAACCATATTTTGTAACTCGATCCGACTGATGTTTTTTCGTTATTTCTTCTCAATTGCTGAAGTAGTGAAGGCTGCTGGAGTAGAATCGCAAACATGTTCTTCATAATAGCTGCGAGTATCTTCACCAATTTTAAAAAAATCCCCAGATGTTGAAAAATCTTAAGGTATTGACAATATGCATACATTAATTTTACTCAACTACACTTGTTCCAGGACTCCGCGGCGCAAATCGAGCACTCCACCACACTTGCTTTGATGCTTGTTCACAGCATACAAGTCCTTTGACATTGAAATCTTAGGTTACTTTTATTCAAGCTTTTGTTAATATTTCATTTGTTTATATTTAATTTTTTAATTAGATTGTACTTGTAACCAGATGTAACATTATATGACGGTGGGTATGTCGTTCTAGTGATGTACAAAGCCATGGAGACATGCTTGCGTTCACCCGCAGTACTACGGATCTACATTGCGCTAATGTCTGACAAAAGTATTGAGAGATTCTGTTAAATAATTCAGGAGATCTGTTATCCCATCCCTAATCAATCTACGGCTCATCTAACTCTATATCCGTTTCATCAATTTTCGTGACCTTCTAGTTCTGGTAATCCCTTTCATTAAAGCGGCTTTGATTTTAAAGCAGGAAGCTCCTCCTTTAAGGTGAAATGGATTATAATGCACCATGAAATCATCAAGCGATACACAAAAATAATATCAGTCCTTCAAATAAAGTTCCTCCTCTTACCAAACTTTGGAAATGAAGTTACAAGTACGCACTAGTGGATTATCTTTAAATTTAGTTCAAGGGCTCAAATTGATTATTTCATTTGATGGAAAACTCCCCATAGAGCTAGCGTCATGTAGTTTCACGTCAAGTAATACTGCTTTCATTATACTATCATGAGTTAATTCTGTTGAAAATTCCATTGACGAAATACAATGGCAGTTTAAAGGCTCTTCTGGTCCTTGGAGATAAACTGCCTTGTCTGTGTGTTTGGGCCTAGAGATGACACTGATGCTGATGGTCACGGCCAGAACTAGGCATGAGAGTCAAGAAGATCAATTTTCTATTGAGAGCAATGTAATTTCTAGTCTAAATTCTGACGAGTTAGAAGATTGAAGCCATATTGAACGCACGCAATCAGTAAATTTAGATAGTGGAGAGTCGAACGGTGTGAATGATATTTCCATTGGACTAATTTTTCACTAAGAAAAATTAAGTCAAAGATATGTACTTTTCACTTGACAGACCTGCCTGCAATTTGACTGCTGAGGTTCGTGTGTTGCTAATGCTCAATGCTTCCACACTGCGCGCGAAGCCATGGAGGGAGGAGTGTCTACGTCAATATCGCTGGCTACCATTGCATACAGTGGTTGGGATAGGATTATGTCCACTCTAGACCAACCCACACGCAAATGAATCTATCTTTGTGCTCTACTAGCCACACAATACAGGCACACAGTGACACGTTAGGAGGCAAATTGTGACCATAAAAGTAGGTGAAATCTGCCAAACTGAATGTTCTTGAAGAAATGTGACCCGCTGCATAAGTTGTACAGAAAAGCAAGTGCAAATGAGCGATTCATATATTTCAAGACAAAGTAACAGTTAGAATGACAACACGAGGACTTTCGTCCGCTCTAAGTCGTGTGTTGACGCGGAACTGGTGTTAATCACAGGAACAAAACTTAGAGAGCGTTTTAAGATTTCGTGGAGATCCGATGTCAGAAGTGTGCTTTGTTTCATGGATGCTCTGGCCATTCAAGCGATTGCGCCTGACCTATGCGTCAAGAAGCAGTTTGTCATTGGCCTTGGGTTGCCATGGCAATAGCATTGATTGCTATCCACTTACCGTTCATGTTACCGAACATGCTTTTAATAACATTGAATGTGGATGGAAAAACCTGTATGTCCTTGTCTCACATTGCAAGTTACTAAGTTTTGTTCCTGTGATCAACACCAGTTCCGCGTCAACACACGACTTAGAGCGGACGAAAGGCCTCCTGCTGTCATTCTAACTGATACTTTGTCTTGAAATATATGAATCGGTCCTTTGCCATTGCTTTTTTTTATGCAAGCTGAATGTTGTCGTGATCTGCAAGAAACAAGATGTACCAAATGCCGTAACACTTTTTCTTTTGCAGGGCAATTCGCTCAGACATAATAAACGTATTGGTTACAATGCGTTCATGTAACCGAGGCATTTTTTCAGGTGTTAGTGCAACATATCGTCTCTCACTAATTTAAGGGAAACTGCCAGTAAGTGCTCAATTTTTTTGTTAATGTGAAAATCTGCGGCAAAATTAGAATACCGAGAGTCAGCCAGTAACGCCACCAGTTCTTGCTTGATGATCCAAATATCTATTCTCTACTGGATATCACCGATTCCAATCATATAAGCTTGAAATACAGATTTCAGACTACTTTCCATAGCTTGCATCTTAGCTTTTGAAGCAATGTTAATTAAAATGTCAAGTTTTTGTGAATGCTTATAGACACTCCCACATTATCATCAGAACAAGTAAATGGCAATTCTTTTTAAGAATATCCACAGAATGGAATATTTCGTTTATCTGCTTCGGTTTGCTAGAAGTGTGATTAATACGAAATGGACGGCACATTGTGGAACCTATTAGGTGGGCAAAAAGGAATTCCTAATACCTTACAGAGATAGGAAAAAAAGTCTTGCGTCGCTTGCGGATTAATGTGAGTTCCAGCGAAGTGCTTCGATTGCCAAAATTCCTTCAGATTCGAAGAATTCAGATCATTGCCCACAAGTTTTCTCCATAATGTTGGCCCTTCCGATCATTATTAAAGAAAGTAGCAGGCGTACGAAAATTAGTTCACTTGATGATTTCACATCCTCTCCTCGGCATTGCTCACTGTATAGTGCATACATTGAATCGAAGCCAGGCATCGATGTGTGTTTTGGTGTGCGCGAAGTGATAGCACAGCACGCACGCATCTCTCACTGGCTCTGGAGTCCTCTGCTGACAGCCAGAGGCGTCGCGACCGGGGGGTGTGGGGGACCGTAACACCCCCCCCCAATATGAAATTATTAAAAGATTCAGGTAAAATGAAAAATTTCAGGTAAACCGCCGGTTTGCCGGCGATTCAGCTCCAATATTCACTGACGTTGTTCTTAGCCACAAAAACACGCCTTGTCACAAAAACACATCGTAATGTCGGGAAATTCTCACCCTTTCTAGACACCAGAAAGTTTATGGTTAGTTGTTGCTGATGATATTGATTTGTCACGCGAAGGCGGTCAAACATAGCGCGCTGAAAACGACCTCTACTCGGGATGACTGTATATGCGAGCAGGAGGAACAGTCGCCTCGCATTTTCTTAAATATTGGAGCATAAGGCGATGTGAGTTAGCTCTGCTAAATTTAAAATATCAAAGTGCAATTGAAATGTAATTCCAGTACCCTACCTATAATGTGGCCAGTGAATATTGGCACTGAATCACCTACCGCTGAAACGCCTGCAACTCATTCTACCTAGCTGTGTAGTGTATATTTAACCGTTGATTCATATAAGTTCTGGTTATTGCGTTGTCCCTTGAGGAGATGACGTCATCGTTACGGTGGATTTCATCGAACCTTCCTCATACCGCGTCAGTGACACGCGCACCGCGGAAAGCGCATGGTATGAATAAGGCACACCCTCTTCTCTGAGCGTAGAAGTTTATTGTTAACAGCGTGTTAACTTTCTCGATGCAAACATCATCGAAAATTTCCTTAACAGTCGAGACTACGGGACCCAATTGAGCACAAATTAACTTAACGTCATCGGCATTTCATTGGCCACTTATGATGCGGCAAGATTAGATGACTAGGTACCTCTTCTGTAGGATATAAACATGAAACATGTTGGAATGTGTGTGAGTATGCTGTGTGCAATAATCAGGTAAATTTTGGTTCTTAGTTGTAAATCAGGTAAAAAGGTAAAATTTAGCAAAACCCCCCCCCAATGATGTTTCCTTAGCGACGCCTCTGCTGACAGCTTATTGTTTGCCAATTCCAATAGCAAGCGATACATGAATTATCCATTCGAGAAGGAGCAAGTTGTGTGATGTGATGTGCCATTTCGACATTAAGGTCACATACAATTCTTCCTTTCTAGGAAACCGAAGCGCGCGCAGATGAATCTAATTCTGTGAGAATATCATATCGCTGCATACCTAATCAAAATATTCGTAAGATGTTGACTTATGGTATAGTGAATTACGGAAAAGTTTTTTTGTTGTTATTAGAGCTCGAATGATTTGTCATTAAAACAGTCGAAGAATTTATTTACTTGCTTGCCAATTTAACATGCAGTTTTATGGCGTTTTTGAAATATGAGACAATTCTGAAATATCTAGCTGCATACTTCTAAATCTTCTAAG
This sequence comes from Prostheceraeus crozeri, assembly GCA_907163375.1. Classification (NCBI taxonomy): domain Eukaryota; kingdom Metazoa; phylum Platyhelminthes; order Polycladida; family Euryleptidae; genus Prostheceraeus; species Prostheceraeus crozeri. Next base: position 344,187 of record CAJQUW010000421.1, on the reverse strand, counting down.
AATACAGATACTGCACACTCCTTTCTGCTATTTTCTTTGAGAGCGTGAAGAAAGTAATGAAAGGAAAATAAACCGATAGACTTCTGATGATAAATCCGGAGACATTTTTTCTTCAAAAGACTCCATATTGAAATCTTTGTTACTTTGAATGATTAAATGGCATGGTAATTCACGCTCCTTCCTAGTACGATAAATGTTTTGGCTAGTTGCGATCGAGTGTTAGATTTGCCAGTTACAATGCACCTTAGTCACTTTTTCCTGTTCCTCAGTATCACTGATTACAATTAGACTAGGTTATATTCAAGTCAGAATAAGCTCTCAATACTCACAATAATCATAAGTTTCGGCAAATATCGCCATAAAGGAAATTTCATCTTCTGTCCAGAAATCAACGGTGACTTTGAATTCGGCCACAAATGACTGCTCATTGTTGCTCCAGATCGCTGATCATACCAAGTATATCATTGATTTATCGAGCTATTACGTGTTAGCTTGATGGTTTCGAAATGAGGTTTTGGATAAAATTTGTGGCATCAAAAGTTGCCAGACTTCTCATTAGCTTTACAGTACATCCCAGTGTCCTCCATCCTTATCTCAACGAGGGTACTTGGAGCAATAAATCGTGAGATCCTACATATTTCAATAAAATTCAATAAGATTCAAAAACGTACACCACACATTGTAATAGGCCAATCTATTGGGATTCCTTTAACTTTCTTTAACTGCACACAAAACAGTTACTTGAAAATTGATATAGCACAATGAGCAAGGCATTTGAGTATCAGCTGATTTATACGAAATGTGACTCAAGAATAATAGGGTGCAGCGCTATCAGAATGAGCAAACAGAATGAGGCCAGCATACCGACGAATTGTACGACCTAGAGGAGAAATTCACTCTTTTTAACGGTTTCATTTTCAGCTGTGCTCTTTAATGCTGCCATATACACAGGATTTGCGACTCAACAGTCTGTCCCACAGATTGAGCCTTGGATGTAACAGGTCACAGGGCTGGAACAGGCCGACTATCATTAAAAGGACCACATTTTACCGGACGACGGTCTTGCCAGCGTGGTTCCAGCCAAGACTTCGGTCTGTTCTTTATAAATTCTTGCTCGTCATGCGCATCGGCAACAACACCTGTCGTGACATCTCGTTGATTTCATAGATCGTAAGATTGTGCGTCTTTTTCTGTAGCATGCTTTTAAATAGCGAACTGTGAAAACCTTTTTCTCTTTCTACAGTCTGAAATTTTCACTTAATATCTTCACCATCTCATTCTACAGCTTAAATCAACTCCTTCTTGACTGACATTTGACCAAGCACATTAATTTAACACTAGTTTGCCATTACTCTTAATAACGTGAGGCTTTAGGAGCTACAAGCAGATTTCACTCCTTCGACTGATGATATTGACAGGCAGGCGAAATATTTGAAGCAATATCTCCTTCATTGGAACAAAAATGCCTGCTATAATGGTCTAGACAAAGTGAAAACCAACATTGCTTAAATGCAATCTTTGTCTGGCCGCCGATTTTTGCATGAATACCTTTCACATGGCTCGACAGTGCCCCTGCTTGACTTTCCCCTTGTTTGATACATTTTATTGGGCCATCTGAATAAATAGTTGTTCAAACCTGCGACAATATAGAAAACAAAAAATTCTTTTCGAAGTTGTTGCTGAGCTTCCTGCTTCATCAAGCATTTTAACTCTCTTAAAGGCTAAATCTCAAAACCCTTTCATAATTTTGATGATGTGTCACTCAGTTAACGACATGATGCCAATTTTCATCCAAAAACAACTTAAATAAACAATAGCTAACTTTCTCACTTCATGCTTTAATCAATGTCTTAAAAGGAAACGTAACTCAAATGGAGGAATTTCTTCGGAGTAGTGGAATAGATCGATAGTGAAGTGGTTGTTCGTTCAACATTACGCAATATTCAATTCAATGCTAATTGTATAACTGAAATTTTGATTTGATCTCATTCCATTCTCGACAGATAATATTTCCTGCTTCCGGGTGTGAAAATGGCTTTCTTAGAAATCTTCCCTAACATGGAATATGCAATTCTTATTTGCAAATGCAGTATTCCCGTTATGAAGACATCATAGCAACGGAGGGGATAATAAAGACTTCGTAGAGAAAATATAGTAATAATAATAAAAGTGCTTATTTGTCATAAGTAACGGAAATCATCATTTTTAAAAGAATCACACAAAATGTCACATATTGCTAACAGCAAAATTATACGACTGAAATATGAATAGAATTGACGTGAGAGAAAAATTCACACCTATTGTTTCTTTACGCACACAATGTCCATTGACATATTACTATTTGTGATTCATGATCGCGGAAATGCGCGGAAAGAAAGATCACTTATATATTTCAGTTCAGGTCAGTTTTAATCGAAAATGCTTGGAATGATGTAAGCGTTCAGGCATGTATTATGATAGACGTGGTTTTTGTTAAAATCCACCTTCTTAAATAGGTTCAGACTGATGAATTCACGTTGGCATTGGAGACGATTTCTATAATAGTAAAGTCTATTACTTTCCACAAGATTTCCATGGATAAGTTTGAAGTCCCGATAATCAACACTGCCTCTTTTTACTAAGTCGTTTATTAAGGAAATGCACGAAAGTCGGACAAGCATATTTTAATATCGATAGAAAGATACCGGTATACACAAGTTTTAGATCATTCACACTCACAAAATGCTTCAGTTTACGCAAGAAAAAGAATCGGCGGTTGCATTTCTTGACTGCATTTGTAATATGCTGATCCCATGTTAGCTTGTTATTCAGGGTAGCACCAAGCATGGTCATTTCAGTTACTACAGGTAGCGGCAATAGACCATGAACATCCGAGATATTCCGTTGATATAATAAAATTTTTGATTTTTCTCTGTTTAGTGAGATGTTGCTTTCATTAAACCATTCTTCAGTGCTGTTGAGCTCGATTTGAATTTCATTACCAAAGTTGCCGTTGCGTTTGATCAGTAGGATTGAATATATGTCGTCCGCATATTTAATTGCTTTGTTGTGGGAAGCCTAGGTCTTATATCACTTGTGAAGACTGAAAGCAGCGTTGGACAATTACTGAGCTCTGTGGACTACCCCTCTCATAATTTTTGGAAGTGAATACGATCTCTGTGGATCTACTCAAAAATACCTGCTTCAAATATAGCCGCCGTAAAAAACCTCGTGGATAGCTCAATTCTTGAAGCTTTGGTATCAGCAGTTTGTAATCAATGGAATCTAAAGTGTAGGTCATTTCCAAAGAAATCATGACCGTTCCATCAGTCGTCAATGATCATAATTGTTCAGAACATTCTCGACTAACTCAATCAATGCCTTTGTGAAAATGCCTTGGTTTCACACCAAGTTTTGTTTGATATTCAAAATATAATTTATATTTTGCTTGCAGGTCGTTTTTTTCAACTGAAGGAGGTGCGGGTTTTAGAAAGTGATCTAACTGCCATTTTCCAGATCTGAAGGAAGCAGCGCTGCTTAGTGGATGCATCTTATATGAATCATCAGGCAGGATGCATCACATATATAATTCTCAATGGCAATGCAAGTTCGGCCATTTCAGAATATATCTTCGCCGGGATGTTAACAGAACAACTGATTTACTCCATGACAGATATTTCAATTGAACAAATATTTCCTCTTCATTAAAACTCATTCTATAATCATCATCAAACGCTGAAAGTTCAATATGGTAGTCGCATGAAGAATCATCTCATTTAAAATCCGATTGTACCAGACCACAGATCAGTGATGAAATCGCAGATGATGACACAAAAACAGACAACCTTCCACGACGCGCGTTGTTCAAATTTACGACATATTTGATGTCATTTTGATCTAAACAAAGGATGCATAATCTCTCATGCACATAGAGTGGGCATATTAGGTAGAGTAGTAGTAACTCAGCATTTATTAAATCCCCAATGTGTATACAGTTTCATTAAATGAACATGAGTCGGAACCCAGTGCCACTTGTGAGACATTCAAATTTCTACACTTTTGGAGAAATGTACACGAATTTGACTGATCATGATAGCAATACAGAATAAAGAATAGTATCCCACAAATCCTCTATGTCATTTCAATTTGGAGAGGTAATATAGTTTGCTAAATTAGCAATTCGATACCAATACAACAACAACAAAGATTTGCCATTACTAAAAGCTCACAGCTTTATTATAACAAGATTATTTTGTTAAGCGTGATCACAAACGGCCACTGAAAGAGCAAAGGATCATAATCAAGGAAGCTTGTTACAATTATTTTTAAAAGATGTGAATGGGTCCACATTAATATTCATATTCATATTCAAGAAATGACGCCTTGGGAATCATTAAATCATGCCGCTGAAAGTTGAATTAAAAACATGACATCATAGATAAGAAGCACATTGAGATCTCAACCTTTCCTTGAAGACTATCATTATAATTGGGTTCATGAAATTTCCTCGATCATCAGCTTAATTTCCGCTAAATTAAGATGCTTTTTAGCGAATATTCATTCGCTTTGATAGCCAACTTGTTTCATACTACTTATAAAGGGGCTCCATGTCAGTAGCACATAAATTTGCAAAAACTAAGCTTTTTGAAAACTGCACAAACATTTTTTTGGACCACAGGAGCGCAATCTCGCTAAAAAACTGAATCTTTTCATATAAAACTTTTCACTGTATACAGACACTTTTTTGAGTCGACGCTCTACCTACCTATGCTTACTCTGCTCATGCACATGTGTTTGGTTTCATCTTGATCTATCGTTTAATAGCAATGATTGCATTTTGCGTAAAAAAGCTATTAATTGCCCGAGGCGAAGGGCAGAAAGAACATGACAAAATAATCACAGTCAGTGTAAATTGTATTATGCATAGTGTGTTCGATGCTTGATGGAATCAAGACATGGATTATAAAGATCTGCTTGCAATGTATTCGGCAATCTACTCACCTTGTTCGTGCATATTGTGTCTATTTGCGGTCGTTTTGACCCTCATCTTTTGGGACAACATTTCACAGCAATGCTAATCCCATCACGGCAAATATATGTTACACACAAAAGAAAGAGGGGCTCAATGTGAGGTTGACACTAATCCCAACCTCGCACGATGCCTAGAACGACCGCAGATTTGCATTTGAAAAAATCGAGAAAAAGTTTTAATTTTGAAAATATTTCATGTGTGAAGGGGCTAACAGCCGTTATTGTCAGATTCATGCAACATGTATTTCATTAATTTACAGATGTCAAAATTGATGCTGCATCTGCTATTATGTCAGTTGCTTCTTCTGTGCAATCACTGCATTCACAACAACCCATATCATCAATCACTTACATCATAAACAGTCCAGCAAAAAGACTGCGTTTTAGCCCACCACAAGCTGCAAAAGTTTCGAAGACGAGTCCATTTTGCAGTGGAAATTCGCTGCAAAAGTATAGTTAGTTGAACACCTTAAATTTTACAGCTGAAAAAATCACGAGGTGTTTCGAAGTAAAAGCACAGTGTTAGGCATTTGGGGTCTTAGCAAACATGTCTCCGTCACTGAAATTTCGGATGCGCTTCTTGACAGGTAACCAAATTAAAGAAAAAGAAAACACTGCATCTTTCAGTCATATTACTTCATGTTAACTTTACTCTCATCAACAGAGTGGGAGCCTGTTGCAGCCTCATGTGGCCGCGTCAGACTCGTGGTTAGCTTGGGCCTGGAATTTGGAAAAGCGATCTGGTCCGGCCGCGCCGCCAATTTTTAAGAACATTTTCTTTGACGTCCTCCTCTTTTTATACTGAGTAAATGCACAATCAAGCTTAATTTGCTCATTAAACATCATTAGGCACTGTTTATTAGGATATGCTATTCTCAGACACATGCGCTAAATCTTCTCTTCAAGAATGGTTCTTTCAATGGAATTAAATACCGCCGTGTTCTGCACCGAACAAGTCATGAAAAGCGCTCTCTGCAAGGCAAGACAAAATTTTCACACTATTGTACTGGAGGGACGTGTTTTTTATAGAAAGAATGGTAATTCCACTTGCGGGCGCGGGTGATACTCATGATTCGAATAGTAAGCACCTGCTTGCAAGTTTCGAATTGTGAATGTGCACACATTAAAATTTGCATTTAGTTGGTGGCTATGTGCAAATATATGTCCAATTATTTTGTATACATGCCTTAGCTTCTGATCAATCATAAGCTTCATTCCGGATAGGAAGCCATCTTACGTGAATCTTTAAATGTTTTGTCTGATTATACATGTATGATTTACAACTGTATTCAAATGGTGACTATAGTTGCTACAGGGATTATAGCTGTCATTCGAGGGCATAAAATGGAAGATATCCGAGGACGCGCAGTGCACGAGGATATCACCGAATATATGCCTGAACTATCATGGATAAATAACATTTGTCACTTTCAAATGTAGATATCGATGAACGAGTATCAGCATTGACATGATTATGTTGAAAATAGATACATTATGAAATGGATGGTGTAAATGGGAAGTTGTAGTGCCATTCAAAATACATTGAAATTGGCAGTCAAATTGGGAAATTTTCGATTTTTGCCCGCTAACCTTGATAGAATGCTGTAATAAGAAGGGATTAATGGTAAATTAAGATAAAACGGACCGTGGGCCGGACCTGCACATGGATTCTGATCCGAAAAGAGAAAAATCCCACCGGTGATATATTCTTTTCCTCCCAATCTAAATTGATGACCGGAAAAAGTTTATCAGAAAACCGCTATTACCGGTACTTAATTTCATCTAGTCCGGCAGCCAGAACGAGTTTCTACAGGGAACGAAGCCGAAAGTGAGACTTTCACAGAATGATATACATCTTATGCCTACTTCGAATCGGCACGTCTGCCGTGTTCTAGTGAGTTCCTCTTCTTGTCAGACAAGATCAAAGAAAAATACATGTAAATCCAATGGGACGCAAATTGCAATTTTTGGCTATAATGAAATTTTTCTACGTATTCTCTGATTAAACGAAAAGTACTAAGCCTGGAGCCATAACTTTTGGCATGGAATGTCATCAGGTCATTTCCTATCATGTTCATGCACCCCTATCTATAAAGCTAAACACATTTAGATTTGGCGGCAAACAGAAACATTTTGTGCAACTTTATCCACATTCAACCATTTTCTCACATACATTGTCGATCAGAAGCATGATAATAGCACATGCACATCATAGGAAATGACCTGAAGACATTCCATGCCAAAAGTTATGGCTCCAGGCTTAGTACTTTTCGTTCAATTAGAGAATACGTAGAAAAGTTTCATTTCAGCCAAAAACTGCAATCTGCGTCCCATTGGATTCACATGTGTTTTTTCTTTGATCCTGTCTGACAAGAAGAGGAACTCACTAGAATTCGGCAGACGTGCTGATTCGTAGTAGGCATGGGTGCATGTCATTCTGTGAAAGTCTCATTTTCGGCCTCGTTCCCTGCAGAAACTCGTTCTGGCTGCCGCACTAATCCTCGGAAAAGGAGTAAGAAATAGATTATTCTGGTGGCCACAGTTTAAATCTCTAAGTTAGTCTAAATCTTAGGAGAGATTTAAATGCAAACTTAATTCTCTATTAGAAGCATGCCTCTACGAGAATGTATTAAGTTTGCATTTAAAGTTGCATATTAAGTTCTGCACAACCGCCGATGGATATCTCAGCATTTCATCTTTAGCATCTTCAACGCTCTCAAGATAAAGAGGGGGAAATTTAACAACACGGAAACAAAGAATCAACTTCCAAAAATATCAACTATTTTTCTCACGAAAATTCTAAGCTGCATAGCACTTTCCGCCCGGGTAATGAGAGCAGCAAGAGGAGTAATTGCGGATGCAGAGCGGGTCGGGCCGAAAATTTCGACCCAGTCCAATTTTGATGATGAAAGCAGTGTTCGGATTTTGATCATGCAATTTCGCTATACCAAAAGGATTTCATTTCCGGTTGGCTAGACACAACTTCTCTACTAAAACACTTGGTCTGACCAAAAGTAATTCAGTTTTACAGCAAAATAATACGAACAACTGTGCATCCGTGCATTCTGTTCTGAACGCTTTGTACCTCACTTTCGCAGATGCATTTACACTTGCTTTACAGCGTAGTTTCGGCTCAAGTGCCTGGAAATCGAGGGACGAAATTTCTATTTGCATATCCAGACTAGCCTACATTTTGCAAGAAATGAGAAGCTGATACTTTCTTTTCGTGCACTCCAATAAGGAGGTGCGGTCTTGCATATTCCTAAACTCAAAAGTGCAATGCACAGACAATGCATGTAGACACAAGTTAGCTGGCGGCTCATCATTTGAATTACGTCTGAAATAAATCGCCCCCCTAAGTTACGTAAACAAAGCTAATTGAACTCTGACAGAGATTACTGTCTTCACCTATTTCATGTATTTAATTCAATAAGGTTCTCAACAAATCATTTCATATTTAAGTTACAAGAGCTAATGCAAGCTCACGATTGCATCAGATTTATGACTACTAGAAGACTTATTAAACCTTTTTTGCGTCAAGTGGAGCCGGAGTGTTACAAAGAAGTAAGTCGTCGTCCAACGGAAACCGATGAGAGATCTCACTAAAGATCGCACAATGCTACTCGATGGAATAGAAGGATGTCTTCAGACTTGAACAATTTAGGCGCAAGAATTCTCGGCAGCCGCAGACATCACAGTTCGTCAGTACAGCTCGGAATGGCCCAAAGCAGGACATGACATCTAACTTAGCCAAACAAACGGAAAGTCTCAAAAGTATCAGCAAGATGTTGTTCTACGTTAGTTCATCCTGGCTTTGCGAGGATAAGATTGCTTCTATTGCTGATAATCACAAGATATTAGAGTGATTGCCTACCTGGGTGTAGAGTAGAAAGATGTCCTCAAGCTTAAACATATTAGCATCAACTTTCTTGAGGCCAATAAGCTAGTTTGGGAGATAGTCCGAGCCGTATTGGCGAGTCCTTGTGTGATAAGACACGAGAGTCTCAGACTGCTAGTGGATTACGTGATTGAATTCTTCAAGTCTGGGGACATCTTTCTATCCCACAGGGTTGGAACTCTGTTTATTTAATCAGTCATGTCGACCGTTGACGACATTCAGTCTAGAATAAATTGCTTAGTTAATCATTACAACATTAAGAGCTTATAATTGTAACATGATTTGAGAGTATCTACACGCATGTTTTGCGATGTAGATATTGCGAACTGTTCTTTAAACAATGAAAGATGATTACTGGAAACTTATGCATGCACATTTAGTTCAAACCCTACTTTATCAATGATGCAGTTTCCAGAATCATATATTCTAGACTGTACTCGTACGATTTTTGTGAGCATTGTGTATTCCACAGCCTATCTATTGCAAAATTACTCTAGATCTTGAATATTTTCACTACATGGGATAGTTAATGTAACACGTGAAGCTTAGAGATGAATAATGGATTTCAATGCAACCCATGGCCTACTACCTGAATATTTGAATGTGGATTGTGCATAATAAGCTGAGTTAACGGCACGCGATAAATTTTGACTGATGTTATACTCAATATTGATTAAATAGATCAAATTAATGAAACAAATTTAATATTCATCCGTATAAACATGCTCTATTAATAGTCTTCGAAATGTTGTTCAATTCCAGATACTTCTTATTCCACGACGGAAAGGCAGAAGCGTTTGTTCAAATAAAGCAAGTTTCACTTTGGATTTTTCTAATCATTGCATGTAAATTAGGATTATCTCATGCAAAATATGGATTCGTAAGCATGCCTATACTGTGCATAACCTCTTCTTGTCATATGTGACCTTTGCTGATGTTTACACTACGCAAACAATCCCACAAAATCGCATCCGCGATCGCGCTTCATGAAACTTATGATCCTGGCAACCTAATACTTGATGCATCATGATAAAATTAGGTGGTTTACACAGGTATTAATGAAAAATCATAAAAAGTCAGAATGATCGCAGAACTGATGCTGGATTCAGAAATAAGAGGGTTTCGCTGTTGGTTTCATGCAAATTCTTTGTTGATTTAATGCGTTTTCAACTTTGAGGCACTTTTTATTGGCTGCAAGCAGTGCCGATTTCGTTAATTTTCAACGGTTTGCTACTTTTGTCCATTACTCAAACATGCACACTACGAAACACCACAGTGGAGATCATTGACAACGTAATTTCTTATTGTTTTTCCTGCAGTGGGCGAATATCTTTGGCTTAATAAGTATTTGTAAAATAGTTTTTTGTGTCACTAATTTTGAAAGAAAACAATAAGAATCTACCTTACCTTACATTAAGGTCTACTTGACCTACATTGACTAGATCTACTGGTTGGATTCTGTCCTTCTTTCAAATGCCTGAGGTACATTTCAGTCAATAGTGACTCTATTTTTTTTTTGATAGATGCTAATCTTCCCCTATTATAAATATAACTTTTGAGGCTGTGCATCTTAAATGTACAGGACCGCGCTTGGTCGGGTTTGAGCGTCCTGACCAAGTTCCTGTTGATGACCTCATTAAAAATAGTCAAATAATTTGTATGCATATTTTGTAGAATTTTATTTCACGTTTTAGCTTAAGGAACTAACATTAATTCTCTTACACACCTGGTAGATTTTAGATAGCGTAATCCCGCTGTGTTAGCTAGATCTGGTATTTTGATTGGAAACAGACCTGTCCTCTTATCATCTGAATGGGCAGACTATTAAATAGGATCTTTTCAATATATAGGTGATAAACATAATTTTAAACAGAACGACTTACTCGCCAATTCATTACATATGAGGAGAGGAGAAGCGTTGTTTGTCCTTCTAGTAAGCATTTTTTAAAATTTTTAGACATTTTAGGATATAAAAATTTTCTTTTAAATCATATTTTGTACCTATTGAAAATTAACTAGTCATTAGCTTGTTTTGTTTTCTTTAATTTTGTTACCTTGACGCACTTTGCTACGTTGAATTATGTCTGATGTTTATTGTACGAGGTCAAATCGAGTTAGTTTCTTCTTCCAAGTGACCTTTACGAATAGAACTTCGTATTTTGATAGCATAACTCTTGGTTTTTCAAAGGCAAATCATATCACTAACGTTATAAAAGTAATTGTTAAGTCCTTTTCTACTTCAGCGGTAATTCTACGCATCTCCCAGTTGGTAGAGAATTCATAATTCAAGAGATCACATAATGATCACCCTTGCTGCCGGGGACAATAGCAGCGAACGATAAATAATGCTGAGATCATGGTGAACCTGACGCTTTTCGGTAGAGAGTTTCCTTTTGTTGACAGAAATCTGTCATTCATTTGTGGTTGAACGTGCTACTGCACAACTCTCACGTATTTGCTTTCAAATATTATTCATCAATGGTGATCACGTCATACAGCTAGGCTATCGATGTTTGTCGGTGATAGACTCCATTTCATCATATGAGCACTTGTTCAGAAATTGAGGTCTAAATAAATATCAGCACTATACATGGCCCACTACCCCGTTTTGACATCGGGTCGGTTTTAGTAACGCTTGTCATTCTAGAATCTGTTGTTTAGTCGGTTAAAATAGAATTGTAGCAAAATTGTAGGAAAATGATAAATCAGTTTTCTTGAACCGTTTCTTGAAAATTATTCTTCAAATTATTATTCAAAGCGGCTGAAAGGACTGCACTATACTGCTGACAATTGTTGATGATAAAGAAGCTTAAGAACTTAAAATAACCTCACAACGCATTAGGAAAATTTATTATTTTTGTTGTTTTCCGTTTTGTGGGGAATGATGCTTAAAGACACAACTACTTTGTATTTCTTCTTTTTTTCAACTGTCTTCTTCATTTCTATCATGCTGCTTACTTGTTTTGCTTCTGTAATTTGTCTATGAAAGAAATAGGATAATACAGGGTGTCCGTAAATTCGCTTGACTTTTAAATTGAATATCTACATGAGAAAGCAATAAACTTTTTTATCACAAGCCATGTTATATTGCGCAACATAAAGGGGAATTTGCGAATCTAACAGTAAGAAGCCAATATTTGATGCTTAAAATGTTCAAATCAAGTGTTTGAAATAATTGCCATCGCAATCAATCACTGCAGTCAATCGCCGAACAATATCGAAAACACCAGCGGCAAGTTCTTCGCGTGTGACTTCATTGCAGATATCAGTGATCTTCTCACTCAACTGGTCCAGGCTTTGTGGCTTGCCATGATGGTATATCTTCGCTTTCATCCATCCCCAGAACCAAAAGTCGAGAGGATTCAAATCAGGTGAACGTGGAGGCCACTCTCGGTCACATCCTCGACTTATCACGCGATCACCAAATGTCTGGACGAGGAAGTTTCGTACCTTTGTTGCAAAGTGGGGTGGGGCACCATCTTGCATAAATATACAGGAGGACAATTTGCGCTTTTGCGCATGTTGAGGACGCACGTGCTCCTTAAGCATCTGGAGATAGGAATCAGCTGTCACTGTGTTGGAGAAGAAAAAAGGTCGTAGTCCAAATTTAGCAGAAAATCCCATCCAGACACATAACTTAGGTGAATGAAGGGATTTTGAGATGCATGTTGATGGCTTAACATCTGACCAGATACGGCAATTGTGCGTGTTGACGATCCCATCGAGTGAAAAATACGCCTCGTCAGACCAGACAATGTCATCGATTACATTCTGATTGTCGAGAAGCCAACTCGCAAACTCTAAGCGCTTTGGCTTGTCGGCCGGCTCAATTGCTTGCACGACTTGTAATTTGTACGGGCAAAGTTTTAGTTCATGCCGAAGAATTTTATGGACACTAGTCTTTGAAATGATACCAACCTCTTCAGCCACTTTGCGAACTGACGTGACTCCTAGCTTTGATTTTGAACTAGTCTCCTCGACGACGCGATTCACAATGGCAATTGTCATGTCATCCATTGTAGGACGGCCACTGCGAGGTTTATCATGAACGTTGCCAGTTTCTTCAAACTTATTGATGATATTTGCAATCGATGTTGTTGTAAAAGGATCTTTGTGAATGCGTCTTTGAGTCTTAAACATTCGAAGGGCAGCTGTAGCACTTCTATTGCATGCATAGAAGCACTGAACTATCTCTATCCGAGTCTGAAGATCCATTGTGAATAAGAGGCAGCGATCGTACCACTTCACATTGAGATTTCGGACATAGCATGAGGAAACTCTATGATACAGACTTAAACTATTGATTAACACACGCGTATTTGTCATTGGCTAGCGAAAACATCACGTCATGGATATGGGATATGGCAATTCTATGCCATGAAAGCTGATTAATTTGACGTTCTCAATTGAAGATGATACGATATGAATCAATGACTAAGCATGTCGTCATGGCTGGTGATGAAAGTTTCATAGAATTGAATAGGGGGAAATTTTGAGCTATGGCCCTAGGTAAGGTTAATTGACATAATTAACAGCACAGCTAATTGACTTAAACATTTTCTGAAACTGAAATGAATTCGCCAAAGCTTAAGAACTATAATTGCACATATAATATTCATTACAAAAATGACTGCATGCAGAATGTAAAATATAAGCAGTTAAATAATCGAATATTCATTTCTTATTGTTAGATTCGTAAATTCCCCTTCATGTTGCGTAATACAACAGGGTTTCTGACGTAAACGTTTATTGCTTACTCATGTAGATATTCAATTTAAAAGTCAAGCGAATTTACGGACACCCTGTATAAATATTTGGAAGTACATTTATAATTTTGAATAATGCATGTAAGTCTGTTCATTACAGAATTCACGGTTTAAGTTTGGTTCTTCGTAATGAGTACTACAAAGTTTTCATAGCTGGCTTGACGACAGTGAGGGTACGTCGATGCTTGTCGGTCGATAGACTATCTATCGCAAAAGTAGTTCTATATCTTGAGTAAGTTATTACACGCATTGCTGATCAATATTTTTCATACATGTACAAAATAAATTATCAAGGCACAAATATTAGTCTAATTGCCTGTGAGAAGTTATTGTGTTATCATAGAATGAAAGAAGTTAATAGAAGTTATTGTTATTATCAAATTGGATCAACTGATTGGATATAAAATTAGCATCTTTGCATCATGCAGATCTTCGGGAACCGGAGAGCCGGTGAGCCCACCGAATGCTCCATAGAAATAGAGTATTCCATAGCCACCTTATTTCGGCCGGTTTTGATTACGCCGGCCCGGCCGCGGTCGTCAACACCCGGACGGTTCCAATCCTGGTGTCACATATGGGCCCAGAGTTGAAAGTGGGTCGTGGGTCATGTTTTTCCGAAAAGTTGGTGGTCAGGTGAGTCGTGGGTCACATATGCCGTGGGTCAGGTGGGTCGTTGGTCAAACTTCGTTGACCCACTTCCAACCAGTTTGACCCATGATAGATTTGACAATCTCAAATACAGTAAACTTCATTTATTCGTATTCTTATCATTCATGAAGAATGATTGAGTCAGTGTCACTGAAAGGGGTGATGGATGCACACAGTCAAAATATGCAACACTATTGACTTTCACAAGCCTCATACCGTTTCGAAAGGGGGCGGAATTCACACAACTTAAAGTCTCGAAAACAATTGCTGCTGTCTACTGATAGATGTTGGTTGGTGGAGAGAAGTTATTTGAGTACAATTGTGTCTGCTCGATTCTCAGTCGCTAAGTCTGACGATACCCAATGGTGTGTGACCTTGATTTCAGAGATACAGGTACTGAAGAAGTCAGGTATTCAGAGGTATTATTAATCTTGAAAATTTTCTTGCAATGTCAGGTGACCTTCGTTTTGTTTGTTTCGTTTGATTTTGTTGGTCTTTCGTAGAAAAGATCCTCTGGTAGAGATTAGAATGGTAAATATCTGGTTAAGATTGATCATAGCCTAAATATTTTCGAAATATGTAATTGATAAAAATATCTTGACAATATACATGCTAAAATATCTAAAGTATTTATCTCATTGTTCATTCGATGAATGATTATCTGAAATACGCTAATTCATGCAACGGTCATTGATATAGATTTATCCCTTTCACAGACTTATTACGGCAGAGCTCTGTGGGGAGATATTTCTTGACACTTCGTATCAATAAAAAGTTTCGTTTTGATATTTGATTTGGCATCAACAAAAATAGGAATATTTACATGATGTCGCTAGTGATTGTTATTGCAACGTACTCGCACATGTAGCGCCACTCATATACACCAGTTCATCTATGTACATTGTAAGCTAATTAATGAATTAAAATCCTGTCATCGTGCAATTTTCTATTCACGCGTTACGCATGCTTACTACGTCTGCTTTTCCACCAAGACGCGCAGCTATTTTCCGTCTGTTAAAATTTCAATGAATGTCATTCTTACATCAAATATACAACTTTCTAATTAAATCTAACATTAGCGGAAGTAAACGAAATTTGAATCGATTGCCATCAGAAGCAACAAAATATTAGTTGGACGATTTTTCTGGGATAATCTTCACGCATATAGTATATAACATAATAAATGCATGCATAAAAGGATTTAGGCCTACTGCAGTCGTATTTTTTAACTTCATTTGATTAAGAAATATGAATTTGAAATTTAGTCTTTTGGGCCCTCAACTTAACTAATAATCTCTCTACGAGTTAAATAGGTAGCACTAAAAAGGAGTGTCAAGAATTATAACAAGAAACAGAGTCGTTTAAATTTTTTTAGAACCTTGGGCATTTGTGGTGCATGAACTTTGATTATAAGATGATTTTGATGAGGTTACATGTCTATTTATCATGTGACAAGTGATCTGATACACTTGAATCATCATAACAAATCTTAACAACAATTTTAATACTACCAGGCCTCTACCTAGATAGACCTAGAATCTTGAATGAAAATGAAACTAAAGATGATGCCAGAAAAGGAAATTGAACTCACATCATTCACCCTTGCAGCATGTGGGTCAGGTGGGTCGTGGGTCATGTTTTCGTGAAACGTCGGTGGGTCAGGTGGATCATAAGTCAAATTTCGTTGACCCGCTTCCAACTCTGTATGGGTCCGCATGCAGGCCTACATATGCTTTATTTTCAAGAGTTATTCGACTAAAAAGTCAATCAATATGCATACTTAGTATATCTATCAAATCATGGATGACAATAACCAAATCACAGTATCAAGTATGTTTATTTCTAGCATTGCTTGTTGAACGCAAACTCACTTGCTGAAATATTCTCTAATAGAGTTGACGGAAATTTCCGATATAATAAAAAAAGCAAAGACCAAATACAATAATATCCTTAAATTCAAGAACACACTCGATATACTGCATTTATAAGAATGTAAACACATGAAACTTTCATTTTAAGATACAAATTATGACACATGCGTGTTTATCGATGACCGAGAAAATGCACGATTTGTAATATTGATGTTGATCACAAGTTTTCGTTCTCCAAAGATTGTTCACACGTTTGTGAACGTTATAGTGGTGCAATGAACTATAGATACTGGAGATAGTATTTTTTCATCAATTATGTGCTCAGTCAAAGCGGAAGAGTTTGATGATCGGGTTAATTGGAAATCCGTTGTCTTCCGGTCTCCTATTTTTGCGGTAAGCAATGGTTAAACTCTGTATATAAGACGTAAGTGTGCGACCTAGCGGCATGGAACAATTGTATTTCAATGAAAAACACTTTAAGCTTATTGCCTATGCAAATGGAAACTAGACATTTTTATTTGATATTCTTATGTTGTTAAATGAAATACTTTTAACATTATTTTTAAAGGTATAAAAAGAATGACATCGATGAAGTCAGTAAAAGGCACCAACAACCTTGATACCCCTATCGAATTCGCCCGACTCAGGAATCGAACAGAAGTTCGCGGTGCAGGCGCTCTCGAACCCCCTTCACTAGACTCGACCCACGCTCGATTCTTGGGTCGGGCAAGTGCGGTCGGGGAATCAAGGGTATTGGTGTCTTTAGTGACTTAATCGTGGTCATTCTCTTTAGATATTCGATATACTGCGACCGCAGAATTAGATTGTTTAAGGGTGCCACTTTGCTAGAAGAGCAAAACGATGGCACATGCAGGAACGTGCTAAGTGGGCAAAAAGAATTTTTTATACATTGCAGAAATAGGAAAAAAGTCATGCGTTGCTTGTGGATTGCTGTGAATTCCTTCAAAATGCTCCGATCGCCACGATTCCTTTACGAAGAATTCAGATCATTGCGCAAAAGTTTTCTCGATATTGTTGGTAGTAGAGCTGGAACGATTAGCCAATATTCAAAAATTTTGATTATGATTTTGATTATGATTAAAGTGTTAATATTTGATTATGATTATGATTGATTGAAGTGTTGAAGAATGTGAGTATGATTGAGGCGGTCATATGCTTGATTATGATCATCATTTATTAAGTAAGGTGTTCGAAATTGTGACTGTGATTAATGTGGTCAGACGCTTTATCATGATGGCTGGGTAAATTGAATATGATGCTGAGTGCGGCTTCAGACGCCTTGTCGAGTCTGATAATTATAGTGCGTTCAAGTAATGATTTGAATCGTGATAAAAATGTTTAATACTGTGCAGTGATAGAAGTTTTTTATTTAAACTCATCTCTTTGTTCAAAAAATAAGCTTACTTAATTAGTATTATTACCGGTACTGCAATTGCTCAGGGCCATCATAGCGTTCAAATTGACAAAAATATTGAACTCAGTAATCTATTGAGTATGTTTTGATAATCTAAAGTACGCGCAAGGAGAAAACATCAGAGGGATGTTATTGTAGTGAAGATATTCTATGACGAGGCGTGAACGCATGTTCATGACCGTGCATGAAGGAATGGTACTCTCTCTGTGTACTTGCCGTCCTTACGTAGTCTAGATGTTACTCTGCCATCGGTGGCCGTGTTCTGATCCCAACTGATGCTTGGATGACTAAAATCAAATCTAATCAAATATGCTCATTAATTAACATGATTTTTGACTATGATTAGCGATTGATTAAATTGTAAAAATCTTATGATTAGCCTCAAAAAGTTAGTTGATTAAGATTTTGATTGATTAAATGATTGATTAATCCAGCTCTAGGTGGAAGCATAATGATGTCCCGCTAAAAAATGAATACTGGTAGGATTCTGTCAATGATAATAGGACAATAAGATGTCGATATCACTTGGAGATAACTACTGCCTCAACTCGCATTCCTTTTGTACAGTCAGTGTGACCTAGTGAAGAAGGTGCAAGCTCTTCTCTACCGCGAACTTCGGTTCAATTCTTGGGTTGGGCGGGTGCGGTCGGGGCTTCAAGGGTGTTGCTGTCTTTTATTGACCTAATAGATATCATTCTCTTTAGATATTCAATGTATTGCGAAAAACTGTTGTTGTCATTGCTAAAGGTACTTTATTCAACAACATGCCATGTGGAACTACCTATATAGTAACACCAAATTTATCAGTCACAGCCACAGAAAATTATATGTGCGCACATGTTGCTATCATATCTATTCATTAATTATAAAGCTCATTCCACAAGATTATTAGATAATCTAATTCGTGAAATTGAATATTTGATTTAACTGCTACCAAGTAGTCGTCTGATTATCACTTCACTATTTGGTGCTCTGAAGGTCAATACTTGAATTCAATTCAACTGAAATTAGAAAATATTGAAAGGTCTATTACAATTCTTTATTGTGCATTAGGCATCTGCAAGTTTGATACAAAAATATCAGATTAACTGTAATTATGACTTTTGCTCTATGAATCAGCATCTTCGGGTCAAGCGCATCTAGACATATTAGGCCTACATGAAGAGAAAGAAGTTTTTGGAATTTCATCATTCGATGTACTGTTTCAACCTGTTTTCAGTAGTCATTTTACAGGTTATCTGAGATAAGCAAAATGTTGATTGTACGAGTAATATCAGCCCTAAGATCACAAAAATAGGAGAAATTAGTGGCTGAAGCTTTCTAAAGACGCTTGATTTGGCCGTGGCATGGGGAGAATTCATCCTCGAAGTCAAATTGTGTTTAAATGGCTCACAGAAAAAATCTATCTATAAAAAAAACATCTATATAAAAAACATATATCGCCATACATCCAATTCCTATGTTTATCGTGTTTGAGTTGGTCTTTATGATCATGATTTTAATGCCTCAGAATAACTGCGATGATTTTATGAAAACATTTGGTCCTGTTGAAACATTGTTCACAAATTGAATTATCATACAGAATATTTTACTGTCCGTTTCATTGTCTAATGGAAAAATTTGAAGCTTTGATCATTGAGAAGCATTCCACACTTAACATGTCGTGTTTATGATGCACCTAATGGTTGCCATGACATCAAAACCTTAGGTGAAAATCTGTGGATACACTTTTGTATCCAATGCCTCTTAACTGCTGACAAAAGAAGTCGTTTTTCCCATACCCCTCATGAAACATTTAAATTTGACGAATCATTTAAGTCCCAAAGGACCGCTATTGTTTAGTTAGATAATGAATGTCGAGAGGTTATCGCAATCCGCGTTAAAGGAAGGACAAACTTCCTGAAATCTCAAATTCCTTAGAAAAATATTCACTGGCGTTGATTTAATATGCTTAATACATGTAAAAATCTGACGAGGGTACAATGCTGCAGTGCATTCGCAGTGGATGCAGCAATTTATTCTTCACTACGTCAGTCATCTAAAAAGTTTGAAGACATGACATCTTTATTTGGTTGAAAAGAAATCATTGCATTAGATTCATCATTCAAGCATGTTCGTATGCATATTTTTCAATTAAAATATTCTTGTCTTGCTTGTGTTTTATACCGTGTACGCTCACGTATTTCCTATATTTCTGTGGTAAATAATTTCATTTGTGAGTGTCTCAATTTTCCACTTTCCGACGCAAATTAGAATAAATCAGGTTGGGCCTAACTTTTGAGCCGATCATAAAAAACGGATCATCTCAAATATGTCAGACTTCAACCGATTCTACTACTTTTCAATAATTCATTCATTCATAATTGTATATTTTAATCAAATGAAAATCAAGTTACACGTACTAAGCTACACTCATGGAAGCAAATAGAAGTAAGCTATTTTACACATATCGTGAAGACCAAAATCCATCAGAGTCATGTCAACAAAGAATGAAGATTTTCGTCGAGTTGTCATGATTTGAGGAACAATAAGACGATCAGAACGGTCACTTTGATGAGGTAAGAACTGATACAAACAATGTGATGGATCTTAAGACTATTCGAACCGCGATGAGGCAATGTTCGTTGATGAGGCAATCACATCATACATAAACGCACCACTTTCGAGAGCTTGTGGTTCCAAGTACTCGTATCTGTAATCGAGTGGACAGTGGTCACAATGTAACAATTTTCTCTCTTAGAAATCGCAAATTATTTCACCAAGAAAACATGTGAGCATGAGGAGTTTCACTGATCATTCGCTTGATGTATTGCTCGTTGAAAATCGTGAACACTTAGAGATTTTGTGACGCGCTGAATTCACTGCATAATTTTGTTTTGATTGGCCTTTTAAAATGTAGGTTGTTTAAAGAAAGTCATCTTTTGGCGCTAACGAGGTCTTTCTCACGTTTTCAACATCTAGACACCATGCAGTAGCAATCAATGAAGCTCTCGAATGATACGCGATGTGGCAATTTGTTTAATCTGCAGTAACATGTTCATGTACCTGAGTAGGTCTACGGTCTCACAATCCATCGTAAAAAGTCTAGTATAAACGAAAGCTGCATAAACTAGCACTAAATCAATTGTTTGTGACATTAAATGTCTAAACTTCTTTCTCTTTCGTCTACAGACGTTAAAGTCGTAAAATCAAATAATATTTTTGGTTCCTTTTAAGACAACGAAGTTCAGAAACGATTCTGGCTGACTCTGTTCAAGGTCATTATTATCAATTTTCAATGTCATTATTACCAGGAACTCATTTTGCAGATTGTCTTTGATTAAGTTGTAGTTAAGGTGGATTATTGACCCGTGTTGACTCTGCTCTTATCTTGAGCGCCTAGCCTTCGTAACGAAGCTTTGACAATGGTGGCTTCCTGGTTAATTCATAATGAAAAAAGCGGTTTTTATGCTAATTGTAGATACGAGGCACCTTTCACCAGATATCAAGCGTTATGTTTGAATGACTGTGAGCGGATTTATAATGTAATGGAGTATCAGTAAAGGCAAACAAAAAGGACCTAGGACCAAGTCACAAAACGTGTTACATGCTGCAATATATTTTCTTTGAGGGGATGCATTCAACCGACTTGAAGTAAGATAATAGCTCCAATGGCATGCATAGTTATGGAATCACTGCTCATTAACAAGTAATCCAAAAGTTCTCTGAGAATTCTCATTCATAATGCTCTATCAAGTTTCCTGGCTTCCAAACGCGGAACAGACAAATAAATTAGAGCCTATATGGCGAGAACTCTGCAAACCTGGATCTACTGCATCAATGTAAAAACGATCGGCAGAAAAATATAGAAAGTATTCAGCTCATACGCTAATTATATGCCTCCAGACAATGATGACCTGATGCTACTCGCATAATGCAATATTTTCACTTCCTCATGAGAATTCAGCAGAGAAGCACAGTGCATGTTAACATGTTAATCACAAGTATGTGCGAGGCAGTTCAATTGTTATTATGATTCCAGCCACAATTGCGCTAGTTAGAAATTGTAATAAACTGGATTTTTCGATGAGTAATTTGAAATTGAGATGAAATTGTCAACGATGTTAATTAAATAATAATTCAGTGCGCAATAGAAAATTGCATGGAATTTACTCCTCGTCGATAATGTGTTGCAACAAAATAAACGCCGAAACCTATTGTCAAAATCTAAATTAAGTACCGACAAGCACCTTAAGTAATCAAAATGCAATTCTTTTCTTTCTTCAAAATGCAAAAACTGCAGCGGTGATCTGTTAGCAAAATTACATTGGATGTAATAAATAGGGCTGTGCGCTGATGAGTAGCGATGAGTAATAAGTAGGGCTCAGCTAGGGCCATGATAAACGGTGCACCTAGCGGTGCACCGAAAATTATGTAAGTTACACTGAAGCAGTGAAGTGTAGCCGAAATATAATTTCTTGTTCGTTATAGGCTGATAGTAAAGACTTCAAGATGTGGAAAGTAGATTCTGTCATAAATGTTTAGAATTCAATGCAAGTTGCATAAGGTGCTAAAAAATTCAACAAAATTTTAAAGCTTCTATTAATTTATTTTGCCAATACTTTCAGAAGTGACTTTTATCATACAAAATCGCATCGCAGCCAGAAAATGTCAAACGTTGCATTGACTAAATTACTAAGGCAGTGGCGGACGAAATGTCCGCATTTTAATTCTTTATTTTAAAAGGCATATGCAGATGCATCATATAGTAAAGGAAGAGGTATCATTGATAGTTTTCAAAGTCATGAATAATGCAATAACTGAAAATATCAAGAAAAATAGAATGAATCGAAAAAGTTTCACCGTTATCTACAAATTAATATGTAGGAGGGTCAACATCTAGACATTACTCGGTGTCAGTCAGTGTAGCTGTCATGATTCAATTCTACCAGATCGTCCGAAGAAAACTTTTTGACAGAACGCTGGATATATTTTGAGATTATGGACTACGAGATTCCTATGAGACTATAAGGTGGACTATGATTCACTGTGAAACAAAGAAATTCTTAGGTCGCGAGAAATGAAATTTTACGGCCCAAACGGATTTCTCACGGATTTCTCATCCATTTTCATCACTTTTTCACATTTTTTCTCATCAACAGGAAATGCATCAGTAATTTAGCGATATAGCCTAGATTATCAAAATGCTTCAATTTCATCACTTAGAAATTTAAAGTATGAAATGAACTGATTGACATAATATGTTAATAATATGTTAATAATGTTCTCCTAGTTGGATTAATCATATTGTATGCCAAAAAAACATTCTTCAACATCTGTTGTAACTAAGAGTTGCAAATAAAATCAATAAATTTCGGATGAAAGTGTACAGTGAAATGCCAATTTGATCCAATTTCGAACGCTTCGGTGCACCGCGCACAACCCTGGTAATAATTAATTGCAATCGATTGCATTTTACGAGTAATTTACAAATTATGAACATAGTGCAAGTTTCCATGTTTTCGATTATTTTGCATCCTCTTGATTTATCGTAGTTTGCAAAATATAATCACAATCCACTGCGATAAGCGGATGCGCTAATTTTGACGTATTCATTACTAAAGTTCTAATTTGCTCGTATATTGCATCAGTATTTAAATGAGTAGCATAGGACGTTTAATTGTCAACAAGAAAATTTTGCTTTATCTCCGTGTTTTAGGCAATTTTAATTATGATATCGTAGATATTTAGCAAAGCTTCACAAAATAGGTCGACAGTTTGGAAGTTTCCAAGATAAAGACGACTGTTGCTGTTTATAATCCTTTACATTCTAAAATGTACTATTGAATTTTTGCACATGCAAGATGGGCAGATCAATGTCCAAACATTTTAATTGCATGATATGATAGCACAGTCCCTGTTCGTCTGAGCGCAACACTTGTGCTACCATGATGTTTTACGGACGCTGTTTACCATGACATTTTTTGCCACCTTGATAATATGACAGCATTATGATGATCAATAATGATATATTGAAATATTGAGCTAATACAGATAGTTGCAGGTCATTGGTATACACATGGCATAATTTCATGTATAGGAAACAAATTAAGCCATGGTTCTTGAAGATTAATTTTAAATATCGGTTTTCATTTCAAATCTTCGAATCTTAACTTATAAATGGTTTTCTACGCAACGACTCATTCTACATGCAGGAATAAGCCCTATCTGTGCATACGTGCATATGTATCGTCATCTCTCCCCGGTCTCTAGCAAACATCACTATCTAATTAAGTCCCCATGAATATGGTAGCAATGATAGAAGTAGCATAGAAGCCCCATCTCTGATAAACGCCCTTCTTCAATACATGCACCCATTCCCATAGATCATTCGAAAAAATAGATGACCATGGCCTTATGATAGATACAATGCGGTTCGGAAAGACGGCTACAATAACATTACAAAATATCATTCTCCAAGAGCAATAATCCCGTTGTTTGACGTGACTGGCGCAAAATGACACTTTGACATGATGGTTATAAACCTTTGGTAAACGTATTGGTTATGGTACATCAGCAGAATGATAAATTCTTAAAACTTGTAAAAAATTGGATTATCACAGTTCTACTGTCAAAAGTTTTCATGATTTTTAAAGTAAGGTGGAAAAATTGCCAATCATGGTAGTACAATTGTGAAAAAGGAGTGTCAAATAAAAAATTCAAATTTTCTCTGCTTTATCTTTCATAGCAGTATTGAAAAAATAACATGGGCCATGAGAGATGAAGGCGAGTGAGCTTTATCCAAAACTTATGTGTTAGTGAAGCACTGATTGCGTAAAACGAGACATGGTATAAGAAAACTTGATTCAGGAAATGTGACTAGTCAGGTATTACTGTATTAGAAATAGGAAGTAATTAACAGAAAATATTAAAGATTCAAGGATTTCAAACTTAAGCTCAAAAGGATGTCATACATTACTTTTGATTGATAAAATACAGTAGTATGAGATACTAAATCTCCTCTATGAAACCGCTTAGCAGATAGTCTTGTTGATGAGATTTGTCGATTGCATAGCAGATACTTTGGTAGGTTTGGATTTACACTGTATGCAAATGGACTGGAACCATAAGATAAATTGTTTTGCTGAAGTTGACTAAAATGGAAATTGACTCAAGGTGACGGCATATCCGGGGGAACTAAGTTAGGTCATGAATCACCAATGAAAAGTTTAGAATTGCACATGTGACTGATTCTAACCCAATGATTTAGCCAAGAGCATCTAAGTGAAAATGCGTGCGATTTTCATGCCCCTTGTGCATTGCATGAAGCTTTACTTCCATTCTAGAGGTCTTCTGCTATCAATTTATATGACTGGAACTTGATGAAATGATCTACTTTTTGCAGATTATTATGAAGTCAGAGGATGGCCGCTCTCCTCGCCCCCCTCCATTATCAACCCTTCCGGACTCAGATGAGCTGCTTCTCCGAGCCACCCCTTCAGGACGCAAAGTTATGTCTGCTTATGAACGTCGAGTTGGAGCCCCTACAGTCGTCGATTCACCATCTGATGAAGTTTGGAGTCGCCTTGACGCTGAGTTAGGCTCAGTTGGCTCTAATCTCAGCTCTGACTACGATCGATACTTTTGGCAGAAAGTTCATAATCCAAATCGAGTCCTAAAACTTTGTCATTACTTCTCAGGCATGGATCAGGCAGAGACTCCAACTAATACAGATTCAATCTACCGAGCCACCTCTATGCCGTCACTCGCGATGTCAAATAAGTGGAGACCAGATCGAGAATGGGGGCTTAACAACAAAAAGGCCTCTGTAAAGCAGTTGAAACAGAAATATGAGGAAGATGGGCCTCCAACCGCTCGTGCTAGATCCTATGTCAATCTGCGAGACACAGAGAAGCCTGTGAGGAAGGAGAGGTCACACATGTCTGAGGGGAGTTATAACAGAGGAAGGGAAAAGAAGAAAGAAGAAAGTCGACATGCAACAACTATTCATCTTACTGTCGGTGGCAATACCATTTCAGGAACAAGTGAGTTATGTACCGAAAGAAATCATATCAATTAAGTCAATTATTGATAAGTTGAAGAATTTCTACAGGCAGATTGAATTTCGCGGAAAGCAAAGGTTGATAACAATATTATGGAAAATACAAAAGAAGACAACTTTTTCCTGCATTATGTAATTATAAATGTAATTATTTTAAATGCCATCAACTAAAAGCTAGAATATCAGGTGATTTGTGAGTCAACTTCTGCAAATCAACTTCGTACTAATTGGGTCAGCGCACTGATTTTATATACTCGAAATAATGAAGCTCATTAACAGATTGAAGATCTTTCATTTACAAATCAGCCAAATTGATGGAGGTATTTCATGTCACAAGTTTAGTGCGAAGCAATTTTTTTGGAAGTAGATAAGCATGTCTAACATAGGCATGACACACATTAAAATATTCATGACCACAACTCGTCTGATCAGAAATCGAAAACTGGTCAGGCAGAAGCCAAACAAGTTCTCTATCCACACGGCCAGAATGTAGATGTTTGGTTTGTAGCACATCTACGCTAGTCATCACCATTTTTCACGTTGTAAACCATAATTGTCACCATAATATTCATGTTGTAAACATTCAGCATATACATGTACTGTATGTAAATATGTGCTTGTACTGTGTGTAAATAACAGCTTGAAGATAGTCCTATGCATGATGGATTGAAAATTCTGCATCGGAAATATGCTTTCAATCTAAGGTCGCACTAAAATTGCTGTTTCACGTCATTTCAGGTAAACTCTGTTTTTATGAAAGTTTCTCATGCTTGTTTTAGAAATATTACTGAGAATAATTTCACGTAAATATTACAGCAAACTGCATCATGCACAGTAGGCCTATCTGCAGGTAGAATTCGTAATGGAAAATGCAATGGGACTGATACTGATGAATACTTTTGCCCTGTCTGATTTTTTCTGATCTTGACGAACTTGTCCCATGCAATCATTTTACTTCGATCAGTTGCGCAGACAACGTCACATTGTGCGGTGTGGTCAAAAAGACTAATGCCAGAGGAATCTTCCTTACGTAAAGTTCACCGTTGGACAAACGAAAACAGAATGAAGATTTAAGGAAATATATGTCAGCAGATCTTTATATCTTATGACGGCAATTTCCATTCATATACTCACCTGGTAGCACAGTTTGAACTGTAGAAAGTCGTTCGGATTCTTGGCGTGATTTTTGATCGTGGGAAAGTCATATAGAGATCATATACATCCTTAGACAACTTAAGCCTTTCATGACAATTTCCCAGTCATGTGAAATGTATTATGGCTGTGTGTAGTAATCATGTAGAATGTAGCTCCTTTATTCAAAGTAACGGAACTATTTGATTGAGGGGATTCAGAATCGCAGTCATAAGATCATTGTGGGCCATTAAACTGTGAATGTACAGCTTATGTGCCGTTGGATTACAGGCGCATGGTTCAAGCTTTCAAGATCTTCGGAAATTTGGTGTCAGTCATTTCTCACCCTCTTCATCATCTGTCTCCTGCAATCCTACCAGAAAAATATGTTGTCCCTATCTGCAAAAGTGTTCTTCGAAGAAACAGTTTCATAGTTATCATGATAAAGCTTGCCAATAGTGGATTCTCAATGTGACAGCTTTGCGCCACGCCTTTACTTGAACATTTTTGTGTCTAATTGCGTTCATTTTCCTTCTTTTTTGTTACGACTTTTTCAAATTTGTCTTGTAGCGAAGTTGATGTTTTGGACCAGCCTCACGATTACCATTATTGAGGCATTTGAATTCAAGTATACCTTATTCTAGTCTATTCTCTACCGGACATGGTGAAATTCTATACACATTTAATATCTTCCTCTATCCGAATACTATATTTGTACCTCTAATAGTCCGTAAATATCCGAATTCCTCTATTAATACATCTAGACATATCCGATATCAAAACAAAAGTGTTATTGGGAAAAGGTTGTTTAGAATGAGAAAGCTATTGATACAATAGCCAAGGGAAACTATTGTGCTATAAGACCTAAGTAGTAGACCATTCTATAGGCATTGAAATCGTTTTATGTCGATCAAAAGTTCTGTTGACATTTTCTGTATCCTGTACCAATTTCGACGCAGAATTTTCAACACATAGTTTGGAGATAAGAATGCATCTTCAAGCAAAATAGTGAGCCGTTAATGTACTTTCAGCTGCATCAAGATAGCGGCTTGTTCGGACAAATTCTTCTTTTCCAACTAGAGTCCCACAAGTAAGACTTTAATTACTTTTTCTGCCACAGGTGATTTGTTCATTTGGAATAAGCAAAATTCGTTCGAGTTACCTTCAAGATTAAATACAAGTCGGTCGTCTTCGCTAAACGTCAGTGATGGTCCAGGAAGAAAGTTGTGAATTTGAAAAATTATTAGTATTAGAATCCAATCTATGACCACTTTTATATCCATTTCATTACTGGTGATAGCTGACTGAATGATCCATAGGAGGCACTCTTGTTGAGGTAGCTTCATAAGACACCGGTGCTCTTAGTCAATTCAGAAGGATCATGTCTGCATCATTAAGAAACGCTGCATCTAATTGCCTACTGAGAAGTCTCTCCTTTGGTAAATAATCCAGACATTACTTTTCACAAAAAGCTCTCTCGTTAAGTAAATTCAACTTCAATAAATATCTTTGGTAATGCGCACTTCGACAAATAGTTTCTATTGGTGTACATGACCAAAATGATGCGCTGGAGCTTCAGCTTACAAGATTCTGAATATAAGACTTTCAGTTTTCGAGAATCTTTCAAATTTCTCTTCGCTTTGATTTCGTTGACAATGGTAGCTGCATGCAAATTTATAGAGACATACCTATAGTATTGACTGCGCGTTTTATATATCTACCAGTTTTCCATGATAAGTCAAATCAATTTTCTTTCAAAGTTGAATTCTTCAACAACAAAAAAAATAATATATGCTTATCATAAGCAATCTGATTTACTTGATGAATCAATATATATGTATATGTGAATTTACTGTATAATCATGAAGATGCTGAAAATGATGTCAGCCATTTCCACGAGAGCTATTGCACTACCTAAGCTTGTATTTAAGATCTATTTGAAGTAAGTTATCACCGGTTGTGAGAGCGGAGGAAAGGTTTCACACATATTTAGAAAATACAATGTAATTTGAATGTATTTGGTGGCTCTTTTCATTAATGGAATAAAAATTCATGGCAATCACAATATGAACTGCACCTGTGCATGTAAAATTTTACTTGATGCATAATATAACTGAAGCACGTTTTTGATAGATTTATTAGATCGCGAGAATGACTAGACATTATGCTTGAATTAAGACAAACATATTCTTGTTCTTTAGATTCATTGCAAAGATCTTCCCGAATATCATCAGCAACAATACCAAAAAGTCATCGTGAACTGTCACCGCCAAGTGAGTCTTGTCATTTTGAGTAATTCGCTAATACAAAAATAGTAACCGTTTAAGCACACATAAACATGAAAAAGACGTAAATGAGCGATGGTCAGTTTTGAGAGTTAATATGGTCAGTTTTTAGTTAACAACGCGATGGCAGGCCAAAAAATATAAAAATATAAAAAATACAAAATATTCAAAATTTTACAATTGTACTAATGAATGAAGGTCTTATATTTGATTTCGAATTGAGCCAAAATAAAATGTATCATAAATGCACAAAAATTAAGCTCTGTAAGGTGTGCTACACGAATACAAAGTCTTTCACAAACTGGAGAATTTTTTTGAGTGGGACCACCAGCGGAGCGACGGTTGAACAAGTCATTTTGATCGTGGTGGGAGTCACTTACAATTCAAGAAATTGTTGCTTTCTTTGAACGGATTGTCATTTGGAACATGCTTGTCCCTAAGGATTTTGACTATGAAACTATGATGCACTGACTGTGCAGTCATTTTTGACAAATTAGTAGTGAAACAGTGCATATGAATATATTAAATATCTCACTCATTGTCTTTTATAGGTTCTTTGAAAACTACAAAACTCACGATTTCCAATGGTCGACGTACAGCAAATAGCGATTACGCTGCATCTCCTGTCAGTAAGTGCAGATATTCCAATATATAAAGAAAATGTAATGTATTTCGATAAAACATTGATTTCCGAGAATGGTTTGTCGCATAGACTTGCGTGTCAATGAGAATTGGTCAGAAAGGATTTCACATCACCTGTTCTTCTGTAAGTATTGATAGAAATATATGTATGTATTCATGTTAACATGATTGGTGTCGGAGGAATGTGGAATCTTTTCATAAATAGTTACTTGACTTATATTAAGGTCAACGTAAAGAGAAGATTTAAATACTGACTTGCATCTTCAGTTGAAAATGGTGTACAAAATAAATAATATAAATGAAAAATTGTTGAAATATGGCTTTATAAATTATTACAGGTGCACTAACTTACATGAGCTGTCAGTAGTGTGTTTAAAATTAGTATTTAATGAGTGCCCGTCGAAATTTCACAAACATGCCAATTGTTCAAGATCAATTCATTATTATAATTCTATTGACAATTATTTTTCTATGCTGTCACTTGGAAACTTATCATCATCAAATAGATTGTCACCCAAGAAATAGTCATTTGATTTTCCCCAGCCATCTTCATGTTTGGCTTCTTTTACTATGCCAACTTGAGGATATCAGGCTGCGCTGACAGAGTAGGAAGAAATAGTTAGAATTTCGAAGTATTTAACAGGAAGCCATTAGCGATGAGTGAAATTGTCCCTATTGTTGCTTCTATTCCTAACAGTTCCTAATAGTTACTTATTGAACCTGTGAGCAGTCATTAATGTACTCCTAATATTCCGGAAGTCAAAACAGCCAGCGATTCATATATGAACGCCTTTCATCAATTTTGGATGACAAGATGTAAAGAAAATTCGCAGCAATTACTGAGCTCACACTCACAAGCTACTTTTATGTATCTGGGATTGAAATTTTGTCATCAGAGTTGGTACTCTCTAATAAGAAGATCTAGTGTGATTTTATCATGCCTATCGATTGAACCAACGCATCAATCGATTTCAAAACATCTGCATAGTCTTTATTTAGCCACAGAGATGTTTTGCAGCCAAAACTTCTCATCAGAAATCAATAGAATTGAACTTGTAATAGACCTTCACTTCATATGTTTCGGCAGTGTAATTATATAGTCGGTACCAAGGTATTTGCTTATGTAAGGCCTGTTGAAGTGTTGCTTGCAATTACTTATTCACTGAATGCCATGCAGCAAGAGGACTGCAGCATTCAACACGATAGAAGACATAATTCCTGTCATGTCATTTATGTTTGTCTGCTTGTATCCCTATGATGTCTTCTTAGGTAGAGATGTTTATTACCGCACAGCTTACAGTGCATCCGCCATAATTGAACGAACTAGTCCAGCAGCCACAACGAGTGTCTGCAGGGAATTAGGCCGAAAATGGGACTCTCACAGAATGATGTACATCCTGTGGCTACCGCGAATCTGCGCGTCTGCCGACTTCTACTTATTTCACCAAGAAACATTATTTTTGAAAAGTAAAGCCTGAAATGACAACTTCAGGGCATTGCCTAAAGGCTAGAGGGCTCGCTGGCCACTAATTTCAAAATGCAGAAATATGTTCACAATTCTTTATTGTGTACTTTTGAGAGTAATTTTAAGGACTGCGGCACTATAGCCTCCATTGTGGCAGCAAATGGCATAGTTGTGCATGCAGCAGCATTCCAGCAAAACTGCAGCATTCTAAGGAACTGTATTTTACATTTCCAAATGAATAATGAATAGTGAAAATTGAACAAGCGAAACTAGAAGCTTTTTGCTATTAAGTGATGGCAATATATGACCTCATTGGAAAATATGAAAATGTAACCTCACTTTATCAAATAATGACGTTATGTAACTATGTAGTAGGCCTACATAATTAGATTCGCCTAAATGTCGTACATTATGAAATAGGATAAATAAGAACTATATGCACCTAAGTGCACATAGGCATGCGTCACACAAACATAAGGAGCTTTCGAAAATCGCGCATAGGCTCCCCGAACGATGTTCGTGCGATAATGCGATTCTAGAGCAAAATTGATGCTATAACCCAGAAAGAATACTTGAAAAAAGTTGGCTTATAAAAATCACTTATCTTCATATGTTGTTGGATTCCTTTATACATGGCCTACTTTATGTATTTGTAGACTAATTGCAACGTTGTTCACAGGGTGGTATATACGTGGTAGTCTACTTAACAAGTCATCGAGCACCATGTGACTTAGCACTCACACAGTTGCTGCTGATGGCTATGTCACTTGCCTTCATACTGAGAAGATATTCATGGCAGACGGAACAAGATTTGAGCATTCGAATGAAAATTGTTGTGCCATCATATTGCTCATTAAGTTATTAGTCAATGCTTTTGCAAAAATATGCATATCAACCTCAACCTGAGAAGTACCTTTAAAGGTTAAAGTAGGAATTGGCCATTTTCACATCACCGATAATGTTCGCGGGCCACTTTGAAAATGAGAATCGGTGGCGGGCCACCCAAAATGGGTCGGCGGGCCACCCAAAATGGGTCGGCGGGCCACGCGTTGCCCACGACTGCTGTACTCGAGCAACAAGTGTCTCTTAATTCAAGAAAGAAGAGAGTTAGAAAATACACGGCCTTGTTTTATGGCCAACTGTGTATTTGTCAATGAAGGACATCAACATTCTTTATTCCGTGGCCACGCTTACCAACCTCTTCACAAGGCCAGGGCGACAGTATGTCATGTCTGAATGATTTCGATAGAAAATTGTCCTAATGTTTGAATGCTAGAACTGCTGAAAGAATTATGCAGAATGACATTAGTCTTTCAGGGATGCATGGAATTATGTGATACATGGAAAAAGTTTACTCACAAAAATATTTCATTCCTTAGTAAGTCGGAATTCGACCTCCTTGTAATACCGACGTGTGCGGGCATGTTCAGTCCAATCCAAATATCGATTCACGTTCATTTTGTGGCTATATAACTGTTCACAAATCAATGCTACCATGATGTAAACCACAACGAAAAATATAGTGTCTAATTCTAGTGAAATAAATAACGTCTTCCACTAGTGGTTGGCAGCCTCCTCCTTCAAACCTAGGCTTGCATACTACCTGCTCATGACTCTGCGATAGGATTAAGAGGGTTTCGATGTACATCATAAAGTGAATACAACTTGCGCTCTCTGAGCTCAGCCTTGCTCTTAGCGCTCTACTTATTAGACTAATAAATACCAGCTAGGATCTCCGGTTCGGTCGTTGGATTAACTTAACAAACACTGACGCAGAAAAGATGTTTCGACACTGCCTGCCTTTTCAGATTCCACTCGATCTCGAACTTGGACCGATTCTACGGATTCTACAGCAACTTGGCGCAACGGAAGAAGGAAAGGGCCTTCTTCGGACAGTGAAGTACCTTCTTTGGTTCGTAGTCCAGAGTGGATGCATCGGGCGGCACAAATGAAGGCGAGGAGAGATGAGAAGGAAAGAAAACGATTAGAGGCTTTTGATGCTCAACTGAGAGAATTTCTAAGTCCGAAAGTTATTGAATCAGTGCAGACAGAACCACAAAAGCACAAAGAGTCACAGAGGCGCAAAGAACCACAGAAGTACACGGAACCTAAACCGATTGGTCCAGCGTTGGCTCTGGTCTCCACAGATCCGAGAAGGTTTCATTTCGAAGTCGAACGGCGACCTATTGCCGGAGATTTTGATAAAAACCGGAACTACTTTGAGACCGTTTCCAAAGAAGCCGATGACGAACTGCAAAAAAGACAACAATCTGAAGCAGTATCCAGCAGTAAGTAGAATAAGCACATTTGAGCTGTCGTATTAAATATTAATTAGATTTATGAAAGAACAAATTAAGGAGATACGTGTAATATATACTACAGTGCCGGACAACAAGTTGTCATATCGTAACAGAATCCCGCTTTTGCACGCTTTTATCACTGATCAGTAATTTAATTTCCTTTAATCACTATTAATCAAAAGCAATGACTTCCATCATTAATTACATATATTTTTTCATCATTTTTTTAAAAAATATCTTCCCAAACTCAATAATCAATATTATCCCCCCTGGCCTCAATAATGGTTTTCACTCTTTTGGGCATTGAGTCTGCTAAAGTCTTGCACACTTCTTTGATCTCCATATCCCTGTTCCACACTTTGATGAAGTTGCTGATGAGGTCGGATTTGGTTTTGCAGTCGAACTTATCCAACTTCATCTTCACGAGGGCCCACAAGTTCTCGACTGGGTTGCAATCCGGTGACTGTGGCGGCCAGTCAAGCAGTGTCACACCATGGCCCTGAAGAAACTCTTTTCATCTCTTGCTGACGTGGCAGGGTGCATAGTCTTGCTGGAATATCGCGTCGTCATGGAACGTTTCAGCGATTTCTGGAATGACTCGCCGCTCTAGGATGTCATTGATGTAGCGATCCGTGTTCATAGAGCCTTCAATGACATGTGTCCGTCCAGGACCTTCGTAGGAAAAGCAGGCCCAATGTTGGATGTTTAACAGTGAATTTGCAGTGATCCTTTGTTAATGGATGCCCTTCAATGACACGAACAAACCTTGGAGCTCCGTCTGTCAGACAAATGAATGTCTCGTCACTCCAAAGGACTCTCCTCCACCGTTGCAAGCTCCAGTCTTGGTGCTCTCGTGCCCATTGATATCGCTTGGCTTTGTGTAGGCTTGTCAGAAAGGGCTTTGTTTTGGGTCTGATGGTCCGACACCCAACTTCTACGAGCGCTGGCCTCACAGTTCTGACATTTACGTCTTCGAACTCTGTTCCCAGCTGCTTCCTAACTTCATCTGCTGTCGCACGCGGATCCTTCATGACAACTTGTTTCATGTGTCTTAGCGCTCGATCGTCAGAAGTCTTGTTGTGACCACCGCAATTATCGAACGCAGTGGCTGTTGTTCCACTTTCTCTCACAGTAAGGCTATGATGCGGCGCTCCATAGATTCCCTGTCAATCTTAGTGCTTGCAGGTGACATTTGGAATAGAGGAGCAGCTTCAAACTTAGATGCTAGATTTTTAGCACAGCTCATAATATGCTTACCAACGTTCAGAATGCTATATTCAGGATGAAACATCTGCTGTCTATGAACAGTTAGTCTAATTCTAAAAATATCTTCAAGTGCAAAGAGCCAAGATGTTGTTGCTGTAAGACGTTAGTTGTCGGAAAAATATTCCTATCAGAGTTGGAAATATTGAAAAGATCGTTAACGTCAACTATAATGTTACTTGCACTTCCAAAAATGTTATTTATTTCATCAGGTGTTTGGGCTGTAAAAATATCTACGTTGGTCAGACGGGTGATATTTTTAGAATTAGACTAACTGTTCATAGACAGCAGATGTTTCATCCTGAATATAGCATTCTGAACGTTAGTAAGCATATTATGAGCTGTGCTAAAAATCTAGCATCTAAGTTTGAAGCTGCTCCTCTATTCCAAATGTCACCTGCAAGCACTAAGATTGACAGGGAATCTATGGAGCGCCGCATCATAGCTTTACTGAAGCCAACCCTCAATGACTATTGATTTTGAATTTCAGTTTGATATCTTATTCTTATTTGTGTATATAGATGATTTTGAATATAATAAATTCATTCCCTTGACAAGCTTCCCAAGTTAGGGAGCGAAACCGGTTGGGAATATGAGAGATTTTTGAGTTTTCTTTGGGTCGATTTTGGTATTATTTAACCATTTTAATTGCCTTTTTTACTTATGTATATATATATATGTAATTATAAAAATAAAAAACACTCGAATCCGAACGTCAATAAAAACATTGTATCGCCAGTATTCTCAACAATAAAACTGATGAGTCCTCTCCAAGAATATCGCTTAAGACCTGCATACAGACAACCATCCACATTGTTGCAAATTGTAAACAAGAATAACAGAAAAACGATTTTTGGTGTCAAAAAGTGTGGGGATCAAAGATGTATGTGTTGTGAATACATAATTGAAGGGAATCAATACCAATACAAAGTTAACGGAGAAAACAAAACGTTTCTTGTAAAAGAGAACATGGACTGTTCGACAGTGATATCTGATGCTAGTGAAGATTCTTCTGATAATTAATGTCTATGACTTCAAATCCTTCACCTCTCCATTGATGTGTATGTTATTTGAATTTTAGTTGATGTATGATTCATTTAGCCTTTGAATAGCTAGCAGACTAGTGAAACCGGTCGGGCCGTTTAATTCAATATTTCCTGGCAGATTCGAGTGTTTTTTATTTTTATAATTATTATTTGCCATATTCGAAGCATCTATCACTTATCTTTATATATATATATATATAAGAAATGATTAACCCAAATCTAAACAATCTAAGTATTTCCCTATCGGTATCGTCTCTTCTCGAGACTTTTCAAGGGAACAATGCTTTATTCTTTAAAAATAGGGCTACATCATAATAGAAATCTACAAAAATATAAACTTATTACATGACTACCGTTGAGCATAGAGATTAAACGAAAAATAATTCACGTATCAGAATTAATTAATCAGTAAGTAAACACATTGCAAATTGCGCCAATGATCTCGTTATTAAGTTCAGAGCAGCTCCCTTTTACCAGATGCCACCAAGTTGCAATAGGATTGCTAGGGAGAAGAAAGAAAAATATTTCATTACTATGCTTAAGCCAGACCTTAATTCTGATACGTGAATTATTTTTCGTTTAATCTCTATGCTCAACGGTAGTCATGTAATAAGTTTATATTTTGGTAGATTTCGATTATGATGTAGCCTTATTTTTAAAAAATAAAGCATTATTCCCTTGAAAAGTCTCGAGAAGAGACGATATCGGTAGTGAAATACGTAGATTGTTTAGATTTGGGTTAATCATTTCTTATATTATTGCCATTTTTGATTCTATTTATTATATATAAGTAATATAAGTATATAAGTAATATAAGTAATATAAGTAATAATATATATATATTATATACACGTATGTAATATACTAAGTTATGTTAATTCTTTGTAGTTTGAGTGAAAACATATTTATGAACTGTAAAATCCAGTAGTCATCCTTTCATATTTGCTTGAAATATGTAGAAGGAAAATAAAAAGTAAAAAGGAATATATATATATATATATATATATATATATATATATATATATATATATATATATATATAACTTCTCATATATGTATATATTATTGGATGAAACTATTTTTGCTATTCTCATTCTTCTTATTCAATTTTTTCAACATTGATTTTAAAATAATTGAGCATAAAACATGTACGGATACAAATATATAGAGCCCGAAGACACATATAGTTTCAAGGCACTAAACAATTGTTTTCATATTTTAATAAGTATTTGGGTAATTCACGGACACATAAGCAAATAAATGACACGAGCCCATGGGGATATCGAGAATGACAATGACAGAATTGCATACTCTATATTCAGTGAACACTCGAGCCTCTGTCATCAGGTTCGTGTTCTCAGGAATCGCCAGAAGTGGCTCGCTGAATCTTGGAAGTAACTGCATCTTCTTTCATCAATAAATTCTGTAAAAAACTTTAAGCAGCTTAAGCCCAAAGTAAGTTTGCTTAAGCCCTTTTTGAGAAGGCGACAAATTCATCGTCAAAAGAAATCAAACAGTTTAGCGTCAGCTGACATTAAACCACTACCAACAATAACGCGTGCCATACTCTGGAAAAGAATAAAAACAATGCAGTAGCATCAACGGCTAACAATGAATATTAATCGGAAACTATTCAAGTAAAACATGCCTTTATCTACATATTCTAATCCATAATGTTACTTGCCCAGGTAATCTGGTACCCTGCAACCACTTACAATGCTCATTCAATTTGATCACAGACTGTGCTTTACAGCGTCTTAATCATATTCTCAAATATTGAGCACTGCCTTCCAAAGTTTGATTTCTGAACATGTTCTTATCCATACCTTCCCATCAGTTAAACTGAAGCTCAGTGATCTCTTTTTTTATTTTTATTTGCTTGAGGAGGCCTACTGTGACAGGCATGTCTTCTAAAGTACACTCTACTGAATATCCTATTGAATTTGTGGTCCCCGTGTCACATTTGTTAAGTGCTTGGCCTGGCGATCTTTCAGTCCAGAGGTCGAGCCCCGAGAGTGTTATTGGAAGTCGTCAGGAAGGGCATCTGGGCTAAACGATCACAACGCTCATGTTAAAAG
The DNA here is from genome assembly GCA_907163375.1 of Prostheceraeus crozeri. Taxonomy (NCBI): domain Eukaryota; kingdom Metazoa; phylum Platyhelminthes; order Polycladida; family Euryleptidae; genus Prostheceraeus; species Prostheceraeus crozeri. The sequence continues at coordinate 306,308 of CAJQUW010000421.1, read as the reverse complement.
TCTGACTATGTCAGCACCGTCGAAGACCCCAGCACGGGGGAGTAGTGACGTTAAACCATCACTCTATTGAATTGAATATCAATCATCAGTTACATAGATGTTTCATCAATGAAATATTCTTATTCATTTCCAGTGCCCAGCATTCCTGCAATGATTGAGGCGGTTCCTCTCTCACCGCCGAGATCCCGACAACGTCACCAGTCGTCAAGGCCGTATACTGAGACCAATCTTGATGAACCTCCAGCACCTCGTCCTATTTCCCACTTAACGCAAGTAACTGTCCGTTGCCAACCGGACCCGTCACTGTTGAATCCATATGGAGACGAGAAACCGCGTAGATCTAACATGGATGCATCTTCAAGCCACCGACATCCAATTGACGATGCATCGCGTCATTCTGGATACATTGACAACGTGTACAAATATTTGCAGCCAAAGTCAAATCCGGCGGAGCTGCATCACACCCAACATTCAACTGCTTTCAAATCTCAGGATATAAATCACTGGACTCCTGGCGAACATGTCTTCGAGAATGGTTATACGACGTCCTACCGTGTTCCTCACACAAAGTCAACACAACAAAAGTTCACAAGTCCTCCTGGCTTTGTCTGGGATCCTCAGTTTAATGTTTGGCGGCGTCATGATAATGGACTGATCCTGGATGCTCCTCGGGTGGCTGTTGGGAATTCTAGAAACCATCAATCGACAGTTTACAATGGTTGGATTCAGTAGTACCGTTGATGCCAATAAAGCTTGAGATTAAACATGAGAGAATTAGTGAAAAACTATTTATTTAATCATTACTACATCCCCAAAGGATTTCATTGTCCCCCGTGATAAAGTAAACAATCCCGAAAGAAATTCATAAAATCTTAGTACTTCTACATGCTATTTTATACATACTCGTCCATTTCGGAAACTGATGATTCCTTCTGTTATTTATGATCAATGAGTGAAACATAAACTGGATAATTGTGTATTTCATGACTGATTTATCCAGATACCATACGGTGCCTCTTTGAATGCTTGCACCTTTCTACTTTAAAAGCTTTTTAGCATTTTGAAAATAATCGTATACCTTACAGACATTGTATATGTTGACTTGATTCCGTCTTAAAACTTTCATTCTTCTACTATCTTCCTGCAAGTATGCAATAAATGCCAAATTATTCAATTGTAGTTTTGTGCTTTTCAAGTTTCAATGGGAAATGAGATCGGAATGCAGCATGTTGAGAATTATTTTCACATGGGAATGATCATGGGAAAACTATGCGACATCAAAACTTTATTTCTTAATATTTCTGCAAAGTCTACATTTCTATCAAGAGAATTAGATTGTTCAAACGCACCAGCTTACTGGAAATACGAATTATTGTAGCCATCCTCCAAATATTAAGAAAAATTCTTCTATTAAAATTTCAAGATGATAATTGCACGATATAATGATCAGACAGAAAGCGTCCATATTCTTGTGATAGTGGAATCATGTTAGATCATTGTAGAAACAAACAAATAAACACTGTGATGACTTAGAGTATGTAATACTGTACATGTAATATGTTAGGTCAAGAAGTTAGGTCTACATGGAACTTGCATTTTTCAGGATTTTTACCGATGGCTGGATAGCGCAAAGATTTACCAATAAAGCCATCTGGGAAGTACCTACCGGAATTGCCTCTTGCATTTTCGATAGCTGTCTTCGAACATCAATGTAGATGTCAAATCAGTAGTTTGCTCTCTAACGTCAACTTATGTGATAAACGTAGAAATCGTAAATCGGACATTTAACGGACCATCGATGAAATGGCTGTGTCATATATTAACCCTGAGGATTTTTCGATTTTCATGAAAGGCTTGCAATTTCTTCAATAAGAGAATGTTCAAAATCTTGCCAGCTTGGCTGATTCACTTTCTATTGCTTATGATAACTAAATTATGACTTCACTTTCCGATTTGAAAGCTACAGAACACATGTGTATGTCCAACTCTACTTTTCATCGACTGTTTTATTTAATATTTTGTGTCAAGAGTTCCTTGTAACTTATAGTTGCAGCACTATTTATGTTTCCACAAAATATTTCAGGATAAAATGACATCATCTTTAAACTCCTCGATTTAATGTGTTATTGTTTTGAGCAGAACTCCTAGTTATGACAACATCTGAAATTGATTATTGCTTCCTAATGTGACTCAAAACTGCAATTGTAAACGCGTCCTTAATAACCTGGATCTTAAGTTCTTAAAAACGTTCACTCTGAAAACAAATATCGGGCGGGAGGCAAAATGAAAGTTTTGCAAAAATGATCTCTCGTTAGTCTATTTTAGTTTTAGTAAACCGATTATTCCTCAGAATTTGGTTTTATCGGCTACCTTAAGGGGAATGTGCAACTCTGTGTTGTTTAGTAAATTTACATTCTTTACAAGGCATCTATTATTTTCTTTGAAATGAACAGGACGTTCTCTCAAATTTTTTTTGATGTGTGCCGTCCCTGCTTATGATCAGTGTTGTAATTCCCTTCTAAGAACAGTGTTTTGCAACACATGTTCAGCATTAGTTCTTACGCAAACAGTCAAGTGTCAGAAAACCCACTTTGAAGATATCACGTGTTGTTCTATATTTCAAGACGAGAATGTTTGTCCTCTTCTAGTATGTTTGTTGCTTTCGTTCCAATTCATATGAATGATAATCACTTATTTATACAGTCTTGTGAACAATCGCTCTGTTTCAGTTTTGTAAAACTTTCTAAACAGAAAAGACTAATGACTATTATGAGCCATTCTATGTAACTTATTGTAGGATATTGCCTGCTTCTAATTTTTGCAACTTTTCAGTAGCTTTGTAAAAAAACTTAGCTGAATCGTGAGGCCTATTTGATCTGTAGTCACGTTTTTGTTTGACAAAAACGCAAATTTTTTTGACAAAACGACAAAATCGCACGCATTTTCACTTGAATACAATAGCCAACGAAGATATCATTTGGTTGGAATCTTTCACGTGAAATTCCAACCTTTCCATCGAACAGTCATTCATCATTAGTCTCCCGACTTTGCCGAGACTTAGGGTCAATTTCCATTCTAATTATCTTCAGATAAGCAGTCTATACTTCAACGACATAGATTTGTAACAGCCACAGAGATAGATTCATTTGCTTGTGGGTTAGTTTAGAGCGCACATAATCCTATCCTCGTCATTGTATGCAATCAATGGTACAGTGTTTTATACAACCCTGTTTTGGGGGAACTTTCCCCCCTAAATGTCAGAAGTTCCCCCTCTGGCATTCTGACAAGGCCAGACGATTGCCAATACCAGCCAGTAAACAGTCACATTTTATCTCACCCTTCTTCCTGTGTTTCTGGAAAATGAGCTTTTGTACTACAATGGCTATTTTTCTACATTATGTAAAAGTACAAAGGAATTCAGGGATAAGTGTACGTACTTACATGTAAATGTAATTAATGATGTCATGTAATGATAATGATGATTAGTTGATGTGAATTATAGTGGTGATCAAATAAATAACTTCTAGACAACAAAGTAATCATTAATCTGTAACAAGTGATTAGTTGAAAATTACAATTTAAAAACATTTTTATCGTCTCGAAATTATGGGCCTAAAGTTTTTGAAGTATTCATGAACAGATCAGGTCAGTTACATGTCATATGTGGAGACACATTTATGTTGTACATAAGGAATTACAGTTTCTCATTGCCTGATGAGATATATAAACTTTCAGAACCAACTAAAGGAAAATTTTCTCCCCCTGAACCACTAGGAGTGGATTAAGCACTGGCAATGGTAGCAAGTGAGTGGTTAGTGTGATTGGTCAAGCGCGAACATTTCAGTAGCAGCTCGTATCAGCGAATCCACGAGTTTGAGCGGTCAGACTGCAGACGTCAAGGGAAAAGTATACATCGCTTACTCAATTTTTCTTAGTGATAAATTCGTCAAATGGAAATATTATTCACACTGTTCGACCTATCACGATCTAAATTTACTGACTGTGTGCGGTTAATGTGATGTCAATATTAACAGGTAGAATTCATATTATAATAAATAATATTATAATTATATTAATTAATAATATATTAATTCACATTATAATCAATTAATATTAACGTCAGAATTCAGGTTTGAATTTGCATTACGACCAATGGAAAATTGATCTACTTGCCCCTCGAGACTAGTTCTGACCGTCACAATCAACCTTGTGGAAAGTCATCTCTAGACCCAAACACGCAGACAAAGTAATTTATCTGTGGTAACAGCCAACAAGAGACTTTGCAACATCTAACTCGATTTCTATGATCTTCCTATTTTGTCTCTTTATTCGATGTGACTGTTCTGATGAGTGATCTAGGGCAATCCAAGTACTATAAAATGCTACAAAGTATCATAAAGTATTATAAAGTACGGTAAAGTTACAAAATTTGATATAGGTTTTGGATTCGAAAAAATAATCCAATTTGTCGTAACGCGGTAGCTACCCTACGCCCCGAAATGTACGAGCAAAAACAATACGATTCGAAGCTTGTACTACCAATGGACTTCTTCTACAGGCAGACTTTCCGGTCAAAACAAAATTGGTTGAGCATCACCAATATCGAACAGCAACTAAAAATCAACCTGCCACGCATCGACAACTATCATTCATATAAATTACATCACAGATATCATCATACTAATGCAGACATACAAAATATCCATTACTACAATAACATCAACCATTCGGTCAGCAATCTATGCTCCAACACTGCTAACTCACACATAGATATAAAAGTTCAACTCAATATATCAATCATGCCTAGTTTTTGAAAGCATCAATGAGTCGTAGAGCCGAGGCCGCATAGCGGCCGCATAGCGGCCGAGGCTGTAAGGATCATTGATGCTTGAAAAAGCTAGGCATGATTACTATTGTAGTGAATGCGTGCAATGATTCATGCACATGGAGAAGTCTGAGTTTCTGGCTACATACATAGATAGTGGTTTTTGTTTCAGTAGCCGGCAACAACGGCGATTGTTGCCGGCTCTGGGCAGGCATCAATGAAATAATACAGCATAGCATTCACTACAATAGGTATTATGAAGTGATATTTTTTGAATTGAATGTATTTTCTAGGAAACATCGTCTTCTGCTTGTAAATAATTTTTCTTTCACGTAAATTGCCGAGCATCAAGTCAACGGAAATGCTTTGTCCTGTTATCCGACGCTGCACACCAAACGATTGTTGCACGGAATGCTTATAAATTAATAATAATTGAGTCGGAAAGAGTCAGGTTCTTAAAGATATTTTATTGTTATTATGACGTTTTTTCTTATGTACAAAATTTTTCGATCATCATCCAGCAATCATCTTCAGGTACAAAAGATTAGAGTTAGTAGAAGTCTAAACTATAAGGAATTTCAAAATGATATTTACAATGAGATGACAAGATGATTTACAATGATATAATATGAAGGAATGTAGATATAAACAGGTTGCACTGGGTTACATATAATTACCAGTAGCAAAAATAAATTAACCTGACAGGATGGATGAATTCTATGTTTCATGATGTAGTGAAGAAATGATAAAGTTATCAGTAAAAAAGGAAATCACAGTTTACATTTGTTAATGATGAATGCTTCACGCAATCTCAAATTTGTATTGTCATGATCGTGGACCAGAATGTCAATATTGTTAATACATTTTTGCTACTGATAAAGATATGTAACCCAGTACAACCCGTTCATATCTACATTCCTTCATATCATATCATTGTAAATCATCTTGTCATCTCATTGTAAATATCATTTTGAAATTCCTTGTAGTTTAAACTTCTACTAACTCTAATCTTTTGTACCTGAAGATGATTGCTGGATGATGATCGAAAAATTTTGTACATAAGAAAAAACGTCATAATAACAATAAAATATCTTTAAGAACCTGACTCTTTCCGACTCAACTATTACGCAATTATTGGTCAGGGCATTTTCAAAATGCTTAATTACTTTACCCAACTTGTTTCTTGTAAACTGTTTTGCACATCTTCTAGACAACTGTTGTGAAAAACAGGAATTTTCAATTCGTTGATCGGTTGAGTTTAGTTTTCGATTAAGCTTCACTTTAGCAGTGTCAAAGCCGCTGCTATCAAGAGAAAAATATGAAGAAATCTATTTCCCCACACGTGGTTGTTATTCGAAGGGCTAATTGGCTGAAAGCTGCGAAGCTTTAAAAAGTTGAGCATTTGACACACGTGGCAGAAATAGCATATTCCTTCAAAAATTATTATTGTCCGTAATGCTGAAGCTGTGGTAAATGATAGCGCCCAGTCGGAGGAGTTACAACGATTGCTGCTTGTCAGTAAAGTATTGGTTGAGGCTTCAATTTGCAAAATTGTGTCTGCTTCAGATGCTTCTGTAAATTGAGCTCCAGATTGATTGATGCCTGTCATTTGAAACTGAAATATCATTGAAGAAAACAATCTTTAGAATATCATTTATGCTTTTCAATGATCCTCAAATGCCATAAGATGTATTCTGTACACAAAAAATACAAGATAAGCCAGCATCTGCTTCTGTAGAAATATCACTCTCTAAGTTGAGGAAATACTGAGAAAATGTTGCATTTTTGAGCGGCAATTATGAAACATACACTGTTGTTTTATCACATTCTACAAAATGATGAGAACAGCTGCGAGTTGGAAACTTGTATATAAATTCTGTGAGTATAAGGGTAATAATAATTTCAGGTCAATGAAATCATAAATTTGTATTCTTTAAGTAATGTCTGGGTTGCCTTAGTGTATTAATCACTGCAGCAGCAACCCTCACAATCTTCATGGCAAACCATGCCTACATATGAAGCAGTCAAACACCTAAAACTGTTGAAGGTCATTTAAATGAGGTAATTCCAACGGTATACATTGTAGCCTTTTGAAACAATAGAGAAAAATGGTAGCTCTAGTTTAGGTAACAGATGGGCTTAATTATAATTCCAATACATGATTTCCTTTTGTTTTGCTAGAGTGCTAATGAACATATTAAACTTGCGAACACACTTGAATGCAATCAGCATAGAAAGGCTGTCACTGCATGCTAGGGCTAATTTAACTGTTTGCTCACTAATTTACAACAAAGGAGAGTAAAATTTGAAGCTGTAATGAGTATAGTTCACATTAACCTTATAGTGATAGCCCTACTCTATAGAGAAAACAGGGTAATCAAGTATGCGGTATGTGCGTCATTTGAAGATCATTTGCAAGTAAACACATTATACTCGTATATTCATATGATGCAGTGGTAGAAGCCATTGACATTCCTGCACAAATTTGTCAGTATTGTTGGATGAAGTACTCATGAGATGCATCACAGGACTACAACTCGTCCCTCCGCAGATTTCAGAATGAGTAGCAGTGGTTGCACTCTAATGAAGAGCTGGAGCTTATTCAATATCATTTGCAGAATCTTCGATGGACTAGGCAAGCGGCAACGATTTTTGTGAATAGAGTGTACTTGGTCATCTTTTTTCTCTCATTTTTTATGATGCACCTGATCCACTTGATGTACTTTGATCATCATGTCTACGAATTCGAAAGCAACACATTGAAAAAGACAACATCAGGAATACGAATACAATCAGGATCGTGTGCAAGAAGTAAGTTTGTCAGCAGCGAGTCACCAATGCACACCACCGGTTAAGACCTCAAAGGCATCGCGTATAATGACCTTGTGCACTACAATGAACAGCACAGGAGACCGGATGCAACCTTGTCCCACTCTGAGCTCGACGCTGAACCAATCAGCGACCCTTCCAACGTATCCACGGGACGGGGTCGGGTAATCCCACCCCTACCACCACCCTTCCAATTGCTCTCACGCCCGTTATTTCATACATGTAAAGGCTACGAAGCAAAGAAACTCCCATTGTCTTAAGGGATTATCTTAAATCGCTATGAATGACAGAATCAACGGGTTTCAAAAATCTGAGAAACAGGCGGAATGATGATGTCGCCTCTCTTGCGGTTTTCCAGTAAAAATTTTCAAGATACAAACGTGATCAAATACTCTTCTAAAAGTTCGGAACCCGACTTGCACTGCTGCTTCTCCAGTGTCCAACAAGCAGCGGATCCATTGCAGAATAAAAATTATGAGCAACTTACTAGCTTATGCGGTGATTAGCACATTTCCGTCGATCTCTTTTTTTGGTGTCGGTATAGAAACGGATTTTATCCACTCTGTTGGCCAAGACCCAGTATTCCATATCTTCAAGCAAAGACTGTCAATGCGTCATTTTCGCTCTTAGCCACCGTATCAAAGAAGCACAGCAGAGAATCCGTCCAATCCATGCGCTTTCCCGTTCAGGCACTCTTTGATCGTGTTGTCTACCTCCTCAACCTCCTCAAGCAGTGATGGAGGTCCACTGCCTGAAGGGAGGATCGCGCACGAATCCTCAAGTTCCTCTGAAACCTGGTCATCTGCATCTTCACAATGTTCTTTGTCCGCGACTTTGGCTTTTCTTAGACCATAAAAGCAAGTTGCTCATAAGTATTAGCTGATCTTACGCTGAACAGAGCGATCAAAAGTGAATCTGACCAGAAAAATTGTCGCTGCAATTTGATAATGCAATTTGCACAGCCTACAAAATGTTCAGCTCTATCAAGTTTTCGATGGACTGCCTACGGATTCTGTCAATTCTCGTACCAAGATTTTAGTCAATTTGAAAACTGAGTTCATTTTAAATTTCCAAATCACATCTCCACTCTGTGATTGCGGTCATTCATGAAATACAATATCTTCAGAAATGCGGCTACTAGACAGTGCATAGGAGCCGCCTTTTTCGCTGTCGTTTTCAAAGTCTTGGATGGCAAATTTGAAATTTGGTGGAATATTGAAGGATGCGCAGTATCCATATTTTGCTTCATAATTAACCTTGACTTCCTTTTATCCTATCTGCCAAGAGCGGGAAACAGGGTATATCTCGGCAGACCTGCAGATTCATATTAGCCAAAGGATGCATGCACATTTCTCTGAGAAAAGGTCCATGCTTTCGGCATGGTTCCCTGCTGAAACTTATTCTAACTGCCGGGCGAATCACTTTGAATGGAACATTTATATCTATGATAATCACAACTGATCAAGGGAACTAGTAGAGAATACACACTGTCCGATTTCTATCAAAATGGCCGCTTCTTTAGTCATGAAGAATCGATCAGTGATTATTTGTCATTACGAAACTCTTTGTCAACCTGTAATCAATTGAAGTTTCCTTGGGCGCTGCGGCGTACACGCAAATCTGACCGCAATATCTTTGATTTAGTGGTGGGGATACCTGGAGGATTCTTTGTGTGCATAGTCATATCCTGCAAACTGCCACTGCAAATCATGAAGTCCAATTTGCGTTACATTCTGTCTGCTTAAGGAAAAAGTACTAAAATTACCGTACTTTGACTCACACGAGTAGCAAAATGTTTATTAAGTACGAATTGAGTGCTAATATTATGAAACATCGTTATCGATAAATTATGCAGTCGATCTTGATTTGAAAAATATTGAAGAAATTTATTATCAATATAATTTCTTAAAAAATTCGAAATATTTATTTTAAAACCACATTTAAAAAACTGAAAGCGTTTTTTGATGTAATATTTGTTCTAAATTCTGGAACTATTCAAAGCAATTAAAAGTGGTTTCGATTCAAAAGCCAAAAGTCAAAAATGCTTTATTGTCGACTTGCGGCTAACATAGACATGAGAAAATTGAAACAGAAATAAAAACCCCGGATCTGTAGATAGCTTGAAGGAGTAGCTGAAATCTTAAAATATCACTGGTATGCGATTGAAATGATGAAGCATATGTGAAAGATGGAGATGATGTAAAAGATTGAATGAGTGATAAATAACAATTTTATAATTAGATTCGATTGATTAAGATGTAATCTGGCGGTCTGAGCAATGTAGTGAAATTGTAGCGCTTCCATATTCTCAGGGTGGACGTGCTAAGCGTGTGAATTGTCATTTTTGAAATCGCAAACGCTGAAGTGCTAATTTAGTAACAGCATAATATTTTCATATCCATATGAGATATGAATTCTAAGCAAATTGTATTAGTTTTCAGTATTGATACTATTAACATCAGACTGCATCTTACTATTTTATTCGTTATTGCTTAGAAGCCCTGTTATATAGCCTACGTATTTCCTCCTCCTAAGAATGTATGTCAACCTCGTTTGATCTAATTGTAATTATATGTGTTTAGTTTTCAATCACCTTTTCAAGATGAGTAGAATTTTATTAACCTAGCTGCATTTCTGTTTTATTTCCGCGACAGTTATTAGATGGATGGGCATATAGCATGCAGCGGGTTAGATATGTCGAATGGCATTTATCAACTGGAGGAGGTTTTATGCCCAACCAATTCCCCAAATTAATATTATACTTTATCTGTGCTGCAATCAGTGCGGATTAAGATTCGCAACTAGTAAGTTAGTGAATCAAATTGATCAAATTTCACTTTAAACACACTACTGGCAAATCCCCGAAGTTATAGCGCCAGCTGCTTATTGCAAACACAATGCAAATGGAATAATTAAATGTTGAGTTGAATCCTCAGTTTAAAAATGGGAGATTGACGGGGGCATGGCTATAAGTTTAAGTAGGGAGTTGTGTCGATGTTAAGATATGTGAGCTAGGCCTGCTGATAATTCCTGATATTGGATGAAATAGCAGCTATTCAGGTCTGTTCCCATTTTTCAACTGAGGGTGCAATTCAATACTTATTCTATTTACAGTGCGGATTAAGTCACTGTGCTTTCGAAACCAAACAGTTCCAAAATGAGCACTAAGATCAGAAGTTTGCTATTCAGTACTATGCATGTAGAATTTTCAGCTCAGATTTATAGTACTGCGTTTGAATCGCAACATCATTCAGAGCGGGCGATGGAATCCGGAATGACCAGACATGGGCCTAAAAATTGCAGATAAAACGGGTCTCGGTGGAAAAGCAAGATGCTAAACTTTCTAATAAGGCAGTGAATGACTATTTCTTTCTCTTGACATCTTCCAAGGCATTGAGTAGAAGAGGATACTATTTATATGTACTCAACAAAACTCAATGATCCGAAAACGAGAAAAATCTGCTGAATGGAGCGTTGTACAGAAATGTGCCACATATTCCAATGATGACAACTTTTTTCTGCTTCCAAAGGTTACATAGAATTTGTATTTGAGTTCGATTGATGAGCTTCTGATAATATCTCTTGACTATGACGGTGCAGTCGAACGTTTTTTATGTTCGAATTACGTTTGACTGTGCACCTTCTAATGCGCTCTATTAAGAGGAATACATTGAAGTATGCAGAAAAATGTGCAAAAGGTGTAAGCTCTAGCTCTTAATACTAATTTTTAAATATTGCGGCATCGTCCTCTTTCGTCCGATTACTAATTTCGTCATTTCACATATCGGAGCTTATCATGAATTGTTATATTGCACCATTTATAATTTCAGCTTCTAAATGCAATTTCCAACACGCAAATTCAATGAACGAATATTATCTAATTATTGAATAAGAGCTTCATTCCATTGATGAGGATCAACATGCGCAATAGATTATGGAACATCAACCTTTGAACCACATTTCACCCATAAATAAGAAAGAGCCTTCACACATCTATCATTTATCACTCAATAAAAGTCAGACATGGGAAACTCTGATCGACACATCACTGAGAATGAGTTTTACTTCCGAGGTGTGTTATTTGATAATTATAGCTCTGCAGATGTTCTCAAACAATGTGAACAGTTCAAGTTCCGAAAGAGTGACATATTACTGCTGACGTACCCCAGAACTGGAACTACTTTAACTCAAGAAATTGTCAGGCAAATTGTGAACCATCGGATCATAAAGAAAGATGCTTTTGGTATCAACTTTGATATCAATTTCCATTCTTTGAAGTGAATCCAAATCATCCAATCCGGCGATTTCCTGACTCCATTAAACTTTTAGATGAAATGGATATCACTGAGCAAAGGCTGATAAAGACTCATCTTCCATATTTCATGCTAAAAGAACAAATTGAAAAAGTCAACTCAAAGATGATAATTGTTCTTAGGAACCCGAAAGACACAGTCACCGCTGGGTATCATTTTTATAAAGCCAGGAAAGTAACTGCAGCTGCCGAATTTTGGGATACTTATCTATCTGCGTTCCTCAATGGGCATACAAACACGGGAGATTACTTTGAAAATTATAAAGACTGGTGGGCACTTCGTGATCGGAGCAACGTCTTAGTTCTTCATTATGAGGATTTAGTGACTCAGAAATCCGACGGGGTGAAGAAGATAGCGGAATTTTTAGGGTATTCTTTGACACACGAGGATATTGATACGGTTACTCACAATACATCATTACGCACCATGCAAAAAAACGAGAATGTAAATTTCAAACTGAATGATCAAAATGACACGTTTATGAGAAAGGGTGTACTTGGTGATTGGCGGAATCATTTTACTGATGCACAACGTGTGGACTTCGATAAAACAGTAAATGACAAATTCAACGGAACCAGTCTTTTTTTCAAATAGCCCAAAAGCAATATGATATGGTTAGGTCATCATATCTATTCAAGTGATCGATTTTGAACTTGTATAATTCTATTTTACATCGGAAAAAAAGTGTTTGTTGTACAAACATTTGTCTCATTAGGTATAAAATTTATTTGATTTGCTTGCATCACAATTGCATTCGACAGTGTATGATTCAGATGCTATACACGTGGATGCTGGACATTGATTCCTTGCTTGCTGGTGGGTATTTACAGTTTCAGAGACATCTGAAAGTGCGGAGTGAGACCCAACAATATAGCCGAATCCATCCAGCAACAAACTGACAGCAGCCCTGCACCATTCCTGTTGGCCCTAATATACAATGGATGCAGGCATACAGGGACACTCCAATAAGCCGACAAGGGATAAAGCTGCTCTTATGGGAAGATCGCCATCAAGCTCCTTAACCCCGGTTCGTTTGCACTTGTGTCATGCTGACTTCCAACTGAGGCAACCGTGTCAGCGATCCTCCACATCACCAGGGAGTCTGGCGTCTCAGAGACACATTGCCAGTTACAGAGGGTGTCTCCCCCAGTCATAAGCACAGGAGCCAACAAGTAGAGGCCAGGAGCCCAACAAGAACCAACCCTGACACCAAGCAACCACATGACCAAATTATCGCTATCCCAGATACAGCAATCAATCAAGTCAGAGTTACCTCAGAAGGATTTACATACATGACCACATCTTTGAGACATTTTTTAGGATTCCCAACTCAAGCATCAACAACAATTCAAAAATTTTGATATTAGAGAATCAAATTTTAACAACAGGGGATGATAGGAGAATATCCAATTGAAAGAAGCACCTGTATGGAGAGGAAATAATTTTTTTATAAATTATTAGCTTTAATTGTAGCTGTATAATAAGCAATTTGTAGTTGCTGGTGTACCAATTTCGTTTCAAAATTCCTTTGAAAGGAACCAAATAGAGAAATTCAGATGGGTCGGCAGGGTCACATGCAGTTGCAATGCGAAGTATGGCTATCGCGCAAAACATGCACGATTTTTATCAGGAAAGACCGGTAGGGTTTCATGAAAAATGCAAAACACGTTGATCTAGCTACTAGTTTTTCATTATCGTCAATAAGAAGTTATATAGTCACAGATCTATAGCCTATACCATGCCTTAATAAAGGCCAACATGACACAAATATTGCGGGAACTTCCGCGCTAAATTCTAGAACATTCGTCTGTGAATTTCACATTTTCAGTCATTTCATAACTTCACAATTCTGTCTATAAAAATTGTGATAATCTTTTTGTCATGGGTTTGGATTTTTCCAACTTCTTGGTGTATTGCATAGTACTTAGCATGCTGACATTTAACGGAGAATATTGTCTACTAAACACGCATGCCTTTGGTCTTGAGTGAACAGTCGATATTGCTCAAGACAGCGCGCTATAGCGAAATGTTCAAATGTCGTTGATATGTTTACTTGGGTAAAGATAAAACAAAGTAAAAATCTTTTTATAGCAACAACGTTTTCAACAATTCTAAGAATTAGATTGTTGCAATGTTTGCCAGAAAACATGCCGCCGAGAGCAAAGCCGATCGTTAATAAAGTTGTATGACATTGAATGTCTGTCTCGGTGAAACACGCAAACTTTTCGACGAAGTATTATTTCCTTGACACGAAGGAATTTCAAAATTCCCCGATTTCATGCAATATTAATTTTCTATTACTGCGATGTCGATGACTCAGCAAACTAGTAGCACACATGAAAGAGAGCCATAGCCAGTCACGAAACTGATACACGAAACATTCCACAAGCAATTCATTCAATATAATGTATATACTGTATGTTCAATTGAAATCAGAAGATTTCATAATTTGATAACCAAATATAAATCTTTAACCCTTTAAGGACGACAATCAAACTAAATATTTTGTGTCAATGTTTCTTGTGTTTTTTATGCCTAAAGAAGCAAAGCAACATGTTTCGACTCTAAAAACATCTATTTACATGAATGTTGTGCATTTTCTGTAGGTGGTCCATAAATGGACCACTAGACGTCAAAGGAGTCCTATGCTGTACTACTCATGTAATCGATAGTAGCAATTTCGTTCTGAATTCAAGCAAAGATGAACATTGCACACACTATATTGCACACACGCTGCATTTTATATTCAGCGAAAGTTCGTCTTCTTTGTCGAGCAATGATGCCAACGGCCTCTTTGGCTTGAATGAATCGGCAAATGCTGACAGACAGGCCGAACGTCCAGACGACGTTTCTTGCTGCCAACCGCTTCCGAAGACGATCTCTTGCGAGATGAAAACGATGCCACGAGTGATCGAACAACAACTTGTCAGAATTCCTTCGAAGACAGTTTTGATTCTGAATGCGCACAATCTTTGAAAACAATGTATGAATTGCAGATTGACATATCCAGCATGTCGAAAAACAAACGAACGTAGTATTTGTACTTTGCACGAATATCAATTTCGTAACCCTCTTTCAACTGATCGTCCAAGTCAACCCCACCCATGTAGAAGTCTCTGGCTCCTCATCAGACGTATTCCCGAATAACAGTCCGATAGCCGCCTCAGCTGCTCTTCTCCTCGGTCGAATGAAATGGCGTGCGCGTTCTGACATCACCTGAAAATGGTAAAGCATCGCTACAGTACATGGCTTCTCGTCAACTGACATACCTCAGGGGTAGAGTGGCGAGCCTACCCAAAAGAAGTTCGAACCCCTCTTTTGACGGACGTCAAGCAGGCCTCTACTTCAGTCATGATTTTTCTTTACTGTCACATCATCTTTGTTTTTCAGCCTGCATTATCAAGTGGCCACTTACGTACGTAGTGCGCCTACTTCTATTTCATACTGTAAACTAGGCGCAAAATATCATTTAGGCCTACTTCATTGTTATTGATGCGGGTCACTAATAATTTCAGCTCTACCATCTGATGTCAATTTTAGCTAAATGTTATTTCTTTACATATACATGAAGCCATGATATGCTGCTAGATTTGGTATCAAATATAAAATACATCATGAAATAGCCTGTTTTAGACTCCTTTTACGCCTGGTGGTCCAAATATGAACCACCACTACAAAGTAATACTGAATATTGAAAAATTGTAAATTTTGCTATACCAACGGTTGGAGAGTGTTGGGGATGGTCAGAAGCGATAATAGTTTGTGATAAACATACAGAAGCTTGTTTTGAAAGGAAGATATTCGTCACTTACCGAAACACTGACTTGAAAAAATATTTTCTTGTCGCCAGATGATTGTATTAACGATTGAATCAAAATGTCTCAACTTAAAACAAAATTGAAGAGTTCGGATTTAATTTATACATCGTCTTGAATATATTCATGTGGTATAACTAGCTTTAGTGCAGTTAGATGAAAATACACAGATCATATAAGAGGTGGTCCATTTTTGGACCACTAGTCCTCAAAGGGTTAAATTGGTATCTTGATATGAATATAATGAGCACACTTTGTCTGCGAAGATTGGAGATCTTGGAAAAACTCTTAATAGACTGCATTTTAATCGTAATTGAAATTCCGATTAAATATTTGCTTAACATCATCTTTGGTCTGTGCAACCCTACCGCACGAGGTACATGACATATTGTGAATTGGATACAAGATCTCTTTCGATAAGATTCGCTTGTCCAAGAAAGCAGTGATTCCGCAGTTGAAAAGTACATGGCTTTCGGCGTCCAGTCGAACAGACGGTGTATAGTGACCTATTTTGCACCGAAAATTCCTTTGAAATGCAAATCTTGTTTTTGGGCCAGGGAATATTTTTATAGGGAGAGCCCATTTTATGTGCTGCTTTCGAGCACGTTTGACAAAATAACGCTCTCTCTCTCTCTCTCCCTTTGGTCAATTGTGCCAATGCTGTAAATAATTTGATGACAGGCCTGCCGGAATTCAGAGAAGCATTTCGCGAAATGAGTCTAAAAAACGACCTGTGAATAAATGTTGATTCAATTTTTAAAACTTTCTTAAGGAACAGCAGAATAAGCTTATAAATGATTGGCAAACCTGTCAATTAGGACAACGCTATTCTTATCACCCCGAAACCCTTCATTGTAGGGATTGGCTGGTGCTGACAGGCTTTCTTTCATGAATGTACTTTCCATTCGAGAGCTATTGTTATTGTACCCACAGTCGTGGAGCTGCTGACATTCTATTACGCTCGAACTTTTTACTACACAGCTGAAGAGGAAATTACATGTAAGCATATCTTAAGGTACACGTAGACATTAAAGAAAAGTCCTTTAATGAGATGCTTGGAGATAAACTGAACCACAGAACAGGATAGAGCATATTTGCATCATTCTTCTTTTGCATCTCTAAGACATTCATGTAGCTACTGACGTGATGTTTGAAGCGTGCTCTAATAGTGGTCCTATTTTTACACTATCTAGTTCATTGTAGTATTCATGACTTTTACCTTAAAAGCTATTATGAATTCTGTATGTTATCTTTCTGTTAGCAAAATTTCCTACAATTACATTCTCCTCTCTAATTATCCTCAGTAGTAACATCAGTCTTCAAAATGAACAGCTTGGCATGTCCATTGCAAGCTTTTTGCCACAATTATTAATAACATTTAGAAATCGGCATTGCTGTCCGTCCTCATAATCATGGATATCTAGAACTTCTGTAGTTGTGCAAATCTATCAGTGACATAAACATGAATTTTTGAGGGCAACAATGTAGGAAATTTGAGGGCGCGCAAAAATATGCGTAAGCGCATGTTTAAATATATTAAAAAAATGCCTGAAAAAATATATGTTAATAATATTTTGCGTAATTGAAATGAACTGTAAATTTTGCGCTGTCTCCACAAACACATCGCTGATGATTTCAAATAAGGGTGAAGTGCAAGGAGACAGAGGAAAAATTCTCTGAATCTGACATTCATTGCTTTCATTGATAATCTCTCAATTTTTGCGCAAGTTTGTACCAGGGATGTCTATAACATAAATGAATGCTTGTTTATACTCGGAAGCACATTAGGCACGGAGCCTTTCTTCCATGTGGCCGAGTTGTCATTTATCCCATTCTCATTCTTTTGTGCTGAGTGTTTAGCAAGAATGCAGAATGTACGTATTTTAAAAATCTTAGGTTTGACCCGAACAAGGTTTTAACCAAGGTTTCTCGGACGCAGAGCGAACACTCTACCACAAGGCTACAGCACCGGTTTATACACTCAAGGAACAAATAAAGTACCCGGTGGAAAAAGTTATGTTAACAGTGACAAATTTATCATTTCAGTCATTTTTTTCTACTCGTTGGTGTGAAATATGAACTTTAGAAGTTAATCAATAGTCAAACCATTAGGCCTCAACCACACAGCGAGCTTTTCCAAGCGTTTTGCAGCAAATACAGAAGTACAAAGTCATCATTGCAGCATTTGTAGACTTCCATAATGCACGCAAAGCAAACTAGAGCGATTGATAGCTTGCGGACATGCGGTTACTCGAGACGCTTGGGACGCTCGTGTTTGCTTTGCTTTCAGTGTAGCTGAGGCCTAATGCTGTGATTCCATTCATTGTTCTTTCATGCATACCGAGCTGTACTCTGTTCAATCTGCTAGCTACATACACCACAATCATTGACAGTATCGTAGCATTAGCAAATTAGTCATGGCGACACGTGGATGTCATTTGACTGAATTCCAGAGAGGTCAAATCTACGCCTTAAAGTTTCATGCGAATTTTTCAAGACCTAAAATTGCTGAGTGCCTCGAGATATCAGAGAACACAGTCAGAAAGTACCTACAGAGGCTATCAGCTGGTGGAGATGCTAAAGCAACCAATCGAGCTTCTTGTGGTCGTAGGAAAAGTACAACTGAAGATGACGAGGAAATTTTAACTTTCTCTTCGAACCATCCTTTTTGCTCTGCCAGAGTAATTAAGCAAAACCTAAATCTAGAATGCACCAGAAGGACCGTAACAAATCGATTGCTGAGCAGTGGTCTCAAGGCAAATTTCACCAGCTAGAAAGACAGCCTTGACAGCAGATCATGAACATCGCAGATTGGAATGGGCTACAGAAAAGTCATCGTGGACTTTGACGAGGTGGAAGAAAGTGGTGTTTTCTGACGAATCGAAATTCTGCTTGGATCAGTCACGAGTACAGCATGTCCGTCGATCGATAGGAGATCGGTACACGGATCGCTACGTCTGCCGTACTCCGAACAGATCTGTCGCGCATATATGGTGTAGGGTGCATTCTCAAGTAATGGACATACGAGCCTGGTGAGAATTCAAGAGAGATTGGATGCACAAAAGTACATCGACATCCTTGAAGGTAATCTTCTTCCAATATGGAATACAATCACTCAAGCAGGTGGCATCTTCCAACAAGACAATGCACCGATACATTCGGCGAACCGGACGAAACTGTTCCTTCAACACAATAGAATCCCTACCTTAGACTGGCCTGCAATTAGTCCCGACATGAATTCCATCGAACACGTGTGGGCACAGATGGAACTGAAACTCCAAAGAGAATGAGGACCCAGAAGACAGTGACCAACTCTTTGCTACGCTTGATGTCATTTGGAATGAACTGATTGATGATGTCAATTATCGAGCTTCTCTTATCAGTTCATTTTACGATAAGTGATTTTAGTGATTTTACGAGATTTTGACTGTTTTCTATGTACTAGCGCGCCTTTCGTGACTTTATACGTGTATTGATATTGTTTCTGCGATCGACTCTGAAGCACAAGTAGTGCATATTGTCTTGTTGTCTTCGAAATAGAGTTAAATGTCTAACCGGGTACTTTATTTTTTCCTTGAGTGTATAAAGGAAAGAATGCGTTCTATGTTTCATAGACATCCCTAGGTGTGCCATACAAAATTTCTATGACGCATTCATTCAACTATGAAATACAGTGTAAATTTCACCTGTACAGATAACTAAGTATTCAATTATGCAACACCTATGTATGCATGATATTGATTGGTAACTGTTCAATATCAAGAAGAACATCATTTAGTCACGCACTCCACATTTGAAGCATCATTTCATTACCATAAAGAGCTTTGCAACTCAGTTATGGCACTGTCAAAAGAAAAACGCACGTCTTGCACGCCGCTATCGGGAGCTACAGAGCTCTAGCAGAGGGTTTTAGTCATCGACATCCCGAACGTTAAGTTACACGCCAATGCCGCTGGAAAACTGATAGCTAAATTTAAGGACACTGGGAGTGTCGAAGACCGTAAAAGAGATGGAAGGCATTGCTCTGTGACAGATGAAGCATCATCAATTTCAATTTTAGCTGCAAGTTCTCGTCTATCACAAGAACATGGACTTAGTCAGTGTAGTATTCATCGAATTTTACATGCCTTTAGATGGAATCCGTACAATATGCAAATGCTGAAGCATCTTATTGAAGATGACCCCGACAGACGCGTTAAGTTCTGTAAGTGGGCTTAACAGCGCCTGGAAGAATCTCGGAATTTCTCTTTGATGATAAAAATTCACCGATAAAACTAATCGTTATGTTAACGGTGAAATATGACATCAAAATTAGAGATATTAAAGTAATTTGAATTGAAACTGGACATATCCGTTAAAGATTAAATGAAGATGGAGACCAAACTTCTAGAGATAACTTGAATTTCTTTATAACTCATTTCACCTCAATGGAGATTGAGGGTGAATGATAAGATAATAAAGTCATTCGAAGATTAACCAGTTGCATAAACAAAATGAAATGCTTATCAGGCGGATAGTAAATATAAATATTAATTTTGCTAAATAAGCGGAGGAAATCAATAATAATGATAGGCATTGTCTTGAACAGATGTACATCTATGTAAAAACGGATCTTATGATTTTCTATTGATGAAGAAAGAAAGTTAGGTGAATTCGCTATGTTTTATGAGATGCATCAACGATAAGTTGTACCCAAAGAGAACCAGGGCAACATCTTTTAATGCTGAGTATTTAAATGATCTTCAATGAATACTGAAAATAACTGCTGTGAAGGAGTACACTGTAAACTGTATGCAGCGATTTACGGGACAATTAATTAAAAATTGAAAAGAATTTCATCAGTGAAAAATTGATATGAGTGTTTCTGCTTCAGATAAGCCGTACGACTCAATGAGAGCACCGACTTCTGTCACGAAGCTCCTTGTTTTCTGAATGGAATTTCAAGTTCCATTTGTATGTTTGAATGATTGTGGTGATTCTATGTAAACACTGAGCACACTATCTAACATTTTTTTTACATATCCAAATTTCAATGCGGCACCAGTTGGGATTGATCGATTCTAACTTTTTTGTTATTTGCTATACTTTTGTTACAATGTGAAAGATTCGGCATGCTGCGACATTATTCAGATACATACTTTTGGAGTCACTGTAAGGTTGAATTCATCAAGGGTGAAATCACTTGCCGGAAATCGCACAGAGTTAGATTGTTTAACTCTTTCAGTTTACTAGAAATGCAGTCTAATTCAAAGCGATGGCGCATGCTGGAACTTAGTAAGTGGGCAAAAAGGAATTCCTTGTACCTAACTGAGAAAGGAAAAAAGTCGTGCGTCGCTTGCGGATTGCTGCAAATTCCGTCACAGTGTTTCGATTGCCACGATTCCTTCAGATTCGAAGAATGCAGATCATTGCGCACAAGTTTTCACGATAATGTTGATCCCTCTGATCATTATCAAAGAGTATGGGAGGCTAACGAAAATTAGTTTACCTGATGATTTCATCACCCACTTGTCAGCATTCCTCATTGAGTGCAGCTAGACATTGATGTATGACCGTGTGTGACCTAAATGATAATACAACACGCTCGCACCGGCTGGTTTCCAAAAGCCGGCTGACAGCTTATTGCTTGATAGAGTGCCATTTCCAAAAGTATGAGATATACAACTCAGGATGAACGAGGATGAACGAACAAGTTGTCTAATTCCATGGGTAATCGTATATCGAGCTGCTGCTTTGAAGTGCACATTCTTCAATAAAATATAAAAATTGTTTAACTTTTCATTTATAGATGGAAAAGTTTTGTTTAGATAAAAACATTGCACAATAAAATGTTCAAATTTCTGAACTCTTTATTCTGAGCAATACAAGTAGTCTATGTTTCGTATAATTTGATCTCGAAAACTGTAGTATTTTTGACATTATCCCTGAGCTTGACTTGCCATCAAAAGACTTTTAACTGGAAATTCAGCCAGCCTAACTAATAATAAAATGATACACAATAAATAGTCCGATTGATATGAATTAATTGATTGATGAGATTACAATGATTGATAATTAATGATTAATAATTAATAATTAATGATAATTAATGATTGATATAAATTACAAAATAGTAGGGAAAAGTATTCCATTGATGAACGAAAGCATGTTCGAAAGCTGTTCAAGTTTCATGTAATATAAAATAGTCGTTCATGATTTAAAGTAGTCTCCCATGATTGAAATAGATTTTAAGAAATTCATCCATTAGAAGAGAGAGCCACATACACTTTTGTCTTCACAATATTTAATTTTTGTCCATTTGAAAATACGATGGAAGTATCAAACACGAAAAGTCTGATTTGACTATTCTCATGAGTGGTTGTTCAACATCCAATTTGCAGGACGTACTACAACACTAAGGGAGAAGGAATTATGCACAAATGCTACCACCTTCTCGATGTGGACGATCTTCACGATGCTGTTGGCCTCCAAAGAGCCAGCGTCAACTTTCATGCATATAAAATCACAGCTATGCATTCGAATAATTAATTTCATCTCATCAATTTTATTGGAAAATAATTAAATGCTCATTCAAATACGGATGAAAGGAGAGTTTAATTATATGACTTGCAGATGCACATGAACGTGCATCCTTGACATGGTCTGCACACATAAGTAGAAACCGGTGGAGATTTTCGGTCCGGTCCGGCGGCTGACAACTCCGTGCATGAGGCCCGAAGCAGGCCGGTTTCACATCAGTAGCCAGTTACTAAAACTGCTGATGAGGCTAACATTAAACCTTCTAAAATTATTAATCAAGATGGGCCTACAATATCCAAGCAAAATTATTTAGTCCTAGGTCCTAGCTCACATACGGCTATGGAAAATTCTTTGGCAGGGAATAATAGTTTCACGCATGGGTTTAATAACATACCAAGAGCGTTACTCATATGAGATGGCAGTAATGATGTTTATGAGGGATTCTTAGAACAAATGCATTTCATTGATGGGAATAGAGAACAAAGCTAGGCAGATTGTTGGTTCGGCGCAAATTAAAGTGAAATGAGGAACGGTTAGCCAAATTTACCATAACGCTAATTGCAAAGCAATCTCGAATGCCGGATTATTGAAATTATACTGAAGATGTTTTCTACAATTGTCTCAGACGGGGTATTATCTACGATAAATCCATGTCCTCAACAAAAAAGGAAACTTCGATGCTATTAATATTCTGCAACTGTAATGCTCATCAGTGAAGTCTCCGATGCCAAGCTCCTTGGGATCGTTTTTCAATGCAATACCAAGTGGACTCTTCAGACTGACGTTATGATCACCAAGGCAAACAGGAGCATGTTCCTGGTTAAATCAGTGTGGTCATCCGGGGCTTCTACGCATATCATTTGGAAAGCATACATTTCCTATGTTTTCCCAGTCCTCGTCTACTGCTGGCCGACCCTCTGTGACTTCCCTGCTTCCGCCATGGCCAAGATACTGAACATAGAGAAGAGAGCTTGCAAATGGGCCAACATTTCTTTCTCCCTGACATCAGTGCATCAACGTCTTGATAATATCTGTGTGAAATTTTTAAAGAAAGTCGCTCATATTCCTGTCTCCCATCCTCTCGTACCCTCTTTCATGTTCCGTAAACCCCTTGATTCTCTAAGACATGCCCGTCGACTTTTACCACCTCATCAAATTCGCCAATCTTATTATAACAATGCCATTGTTCGCTTCTCCTCGCTGATCTGATTATTGTATTCTATCTTAATGGTTTGAAAATTTCTATTGTAACCTAGTACCGCTCTGTGTTAGGAAATAAAGTTGATTATCATTATTATTATCTATCATCGTGTAAAAAGTTTTTAAGCAAGGTAGCATACTATAGGTAGCCGATTCCTGTATACATCAATTTATGATCAGAATTATCGCTGTGTAATATTTCATACCGATACTGACCCTGTTATACAAATTTTACTGAAGAATGCTGCAAAATGTTTGCATATTATATATATATTTACTTCTGATATACAAAATCGTTGTTGCGCTTGGTATTATCCCTACCGATAAATTATTACACATCACGATTTTCGTATCTGATTACCCACTTGATATTCACGAAATATACATGTAAGTTTCATTACTTGAACATTAGCTGCGTTATCCACAAGATTTGTTTTGAAAATCATTTACCCGTCAGACATTGTTAACTA
This sequence comes from Prostheceraeus crozeri, assembly GCA_907163375.1. NCBI lineage: Eukaryota > Metazoa > Platyhelminthes > Polycladida > Euryleptidae > Prostheceraeus > Prostheceraeus crozeri. The sequence goes on along the minus strand of CAJQUW010000421.1, from coordinate 282,337 downwards.
AAATCATTTCCAATATAATTAAAGATGTAACAATCTATAAATTAAATTGGCTTGAAAAGAGTGATCGGAAGACTTTTTTCAATCAAAAAATCTCTTGCTTGGTTGCAAATTTGTTTATTGCTCTAACCCTATTAGGTAGGGCGATTTGAGCTTCATAGGACCGAGGCGTGCCCCCCCCCACCCCTCAAATTTTCCATGTTCCGATGGACTTTTGAATACACGGCTACTATATATTTTAAGTCTCCATTTTAGAATAGTAGTGCGTATTTTGAATGATTCGAAGACCTTCATACCAAAAATTCAAAATTAGACTTTGTATTTCCAATTTTCAATCTTTTATGAATTTATGTATATTTTTGATTCTTCAAAAATTGTTCATTACAGCTAAACTATTTCTGCAAATTTTTACTCAAGTATATCTATATGCTGTTATAAGCACGATGTTCTACGTTACATTTTTAGGTCTACTATAAATAGCAATTTGAAATTGAACGTAAATAGTGTCTTTTCAAGTATTATTTCATTTTTCTATCTTAACAAATATCTCACTCTAATGACTTATTCGATATTAAGACCAGCTTTTTTGTGCAATGCCATGCTTTGATTATTGATTTGATTCTCATTTGTTTGAAAGATTTCTAGCGATTTGAAAACATGCGACATAATATATCCATAAAGCTTCCGAAGGGGTATCATTTTTCAGAATACTTCTTTCCATAGCATGGCAAAATTCATTTAATTGCATTTGCCTGTAATCAGCTATTAATGAACTCTGAGTTTTCAAAGTTTCTCATCATAGAGCAAGTATATGTAGGTAGAGTGTCGACCAAAAGATCAAGTCTTTTGGTCGATCATTCGATCGACGCATTGTCACTCTCCTGCCCTTTCATGTGTCGATACTCAAAGTCAAAACCAAAGGTAGAGTGACAGAAAATTATTTTGCGAAAATAATTATTATAAATTATAAAAGTAATTATATATTTTATAAAATAATAAAATTATAACATAAATATATAATTTTTGTTACATATTTTCATAATTATCTTTAATTTTTATAAAAAGAATTATAAAATAAATTATAAATTATTTCGGTCCTGCGACCTTCTTCAGTGGTGAAAAACGCAAAAAGCCGCCATCAGAAAGTTTAACGTAAAGCGGTGCACGTGAACATCATATCATGCGGGTAAATACCTTCGAAAATATGCCCCTTCCCGGGGGATATCGATTCGCTTCAGAGTCCGGCATGCAAGGGGCTCATGGACGTCGCGTAGAAGTGGTGTTTAACATCAAAACCAAATTACATTGTTCAGTGCGCGGCTCCTAAGTCGCTGCAGCTGCTTCAGTGCGTCCATTGATCGCTTGCCTCAGGTCACGACCTTAGCGGTCATTCAATAGCGTCTAACTGAGGACATTCAAAGTGACAATTAAGGTCAGCATTCTCAGCAACCGCTACAATAATCAGTAACATTCTTTAGTTTAAGGTAATGGCTGATACTTCTCCACCAAATGTGGAAGGCTCTTGTCAGCGTCTGATCTGTAAACATGAGTTTCTCCATCGAGATATTATATTTGATTTATATACGACGAAAGAAGTTCTTCAACGATGTGAGAAGTTCGAATTTCGTAAGAATGATATACTTCTGATGACTTTCCCAAGAACTGGAACTACCTTGACTCAAGGAATTGTCTGGCAAATCATAAACCATCAGAAACTAAAAAGCATAAACTACGATGAGCTTTTTTCACAATTTCTCTTCTTTGAAGTGAATCTGGATCATCCTGGGAAGCCATTTCCTGATGCAACCAAAGTTTTACCCACAATGGATGTCTCAGAGCAACGCCTGATAAAGACTCATCTTCCATATTTCATGCTCAAAGAGCAAATTGAAAAAGTCAATCCAAAGATGATCATTATTCTTAGAAACCCGAAAGACACAGTCACCGCTGGGTATCATTTTATAGAGCCAGGAACTGGACTGCAGCTGCGGAATCATGGGATACTTATTTATCTGCGTTTCTCAATGGGCATACAACCACGGGAGATTACTTCGTCAATTATAAAGACTGGTGGGCACTTCGTGATCGGAGCAACGTCTTGATGCTTCGTTTTGAAGATTTAGTGACTCAGAAATCCGTCGAGGTGGGAAAGATCGCAAAATTTTTAGGGTATTCTTTGACACAAGAAGAGACTGATATAATCGTTCACAATACGTCATTCGATACCATGCAAAAGAACGAGAACGTGAATTTCAAGTTGAATGAGCAAAATGACACGTTTATGAGAAAAGGTGTGAATGGTGACTGGCGAAATATATTTACTGATGCACAAAGTGAACAATTCGACAAAATAGTTCGTGAAAAGTTCTATGGAACAGATCTGACTTTTGAATAGACTTATTATTGTGTATTTTCTTTTTCTTGTTTTAGAATATTGTGTTTGAATTGAAACGTTTTGAGTAAAATTTCCAAGCAGAGGATGTTGATCATTGCTAATTCAATGGAGTTTTAGAAAAGTAGGTGGTATCAGTTATTAAATTGTTTGTGAAACTTACAAACTTACAAAATCAAAAGTTTAGACATTTCTCATAAAATGTTGAAAACATGCCATCGGTAAACTTGGCGATAAGTGCAAGCTACTAAATAATAACACAACAGTAGCATCCTTATTACTGCTGAACATCTAAGAGAAGCTCATATTAGTTATCACCTCTATGGTAGTGATATCGACAAGTGTGATTTAATCCGTTCGCATGAGATGACGCACATACTGATCGATACTTCACAGTTTTATGGAGAAGCCGAGAGGTATCATCTCCCTACAAATGGAGATGGGAATTTGAAAAATATAAGAATAAATTTACTTCAACTTCATGAATATTTGTAAATTCGTATAGATTCTACATCAAGTGCATTGAAATTTGATGGCTTCCATCAAGCACCTGCAAGGATAATCAGATCTATTTGCTATGAAATTAACTGCTGAAAAATATTTCGATATTCTGATCTTCATTCAGCCTTTCAAAATCCTAGGTTATTAATCAAAAGAGTTGTATTCCAACGAAATTTAATCTTTAAAAACCGAAGTATTCTTTCCGCAAGAAATTTGGGATTTCTTTTTAACAAGCTTATGATGGCCCGTAATGTCTTATCAACCTCAACGGTCGACTCGACCAGAGTAGGAGGCCATAGTGGGCCGTGACCGGCCTTGATTAGTATGTCTCTATGTCGGTATATATCGACATTTAACAGCAAACTGTACATTAAGTGTTAAGATATTACAGCTTGATATACGGTACATGTGTAAGCTTAGAACTAATTGGCATTATCTAATAGCATTGTATGCATCACATTGTATTTTTAAATTCAGTTTGCCCTTGAATACCGGTATCTTATTGTGTATGATAAGAGCACATTCAACAAAATGTGCCTGAATTTTAATTCTTTCAAAGAATTGATAGTTTTCTTGAGGAGTAGTAAAAGGCTTCTTGGGAAACTGGGGATTGGGTGGTAGTTGTGCTGCGACAATAGAAACCGATTGCAAAATCGAGGTAACGGAGCATTAGCATCGAACAGGATTAGTCAGGTTGTAGCTGTATGTTATGATCATACTCACCGCAACTGCCAAAGCAAAATCAACTTATTTCATCCGTGAGACATAGACAATGTAATAAATCTGAACTCTGGTGAAACACCGATGAGTGACATCGGACTTGAATACACTGGGACATTCAATTTAGAAGCACATAATTAGATACCATTTTGCTAAAAGTCAATTCAGCCTACTTGGGCTACATGTAGGTTATACCTAACAAAAGCTATGCGTTGGCCTATATAGGGTAGATTACTTTCAACATTCGGTCATAGAACTGCCTGCGACTCACAGATTCGGTCGATTCTTTCAATACACCTAAAATTAATCCTCTGAAACATTCTCCAAATTTTCAAACTCAAAGTTTTGTTCAAAGTTGCTTAGTGTTCCTGAAAAAAATATCATTATTGTCAAAAACTCGTGGTTCCCGTTGGTATCCCATGGATAAATCAAGGAAATTTTCCGTGTGATGGGATGGACCTGGAAATGGAAAAGTCGTCCGATGGACAACCTTGACGATAGGCCCTATTGCCTGAACATTTGACAGGGTAGATCGCAGACCAATGTTTGATAAGCTTCATTGGTATTAGTAGATAGAATGGCCTTCGATAAATTTTGATTGACTTTGTAGCCTATACAGGTACCGCGAAAGTCCTATAGCAGTTCCTGAAATAAAAAATTTGATGACATCTTCGGTGAAATCTTTGCTCCATCCGCTGACGTTGATCAGATCACGGTCATCAGTATGAACTCAAATGACCTGAATTCAAATGTCGATTTCGAGAATTCTTGATTATCGTCGTGATCACTGGAATTTCCTCTCAGGCAAAGAAATAAATCTCACTTTAGGAAACCTTTCAAATGTAGCTTGATGGTGCGTCTTGCTTGCGCAGACAAAACATTTCCCAATATCAGCACTCAGTCGGTAATCAGATTGTTCATCTTATTGTGTCAAAGTTATGTTCGTTTGAGATATTGTTTTGATTCTCTATTATCAGCTTATTTTACATGATTAATGTTGAAGATGCAGTTAACATTGTCATAAGTTGCAACATAGGTTTATAACGAATTATATCAGTAAAGAAGTCAATGCGTGTATTACTGCTCAGTCTTTTTCATCATGCGACATATCTTTTCGAAGCACCAACAATTGTATTTGGGAACTCTTGTTTGTACCGTGTGCTTCACGTATTCTATGTGGAAATATGCATTATGTCCAGCGGGCTGAGGTCGATCAAATGATGTCTGAGGAGCTAAGTCTTACCCAGCCGGTGCAAAGAGACCGGCCGCTGTCCCGACCCAACCTTGATTACGCCGACGGTAGGCCCGTCCCCGGCGCTAATAACTCGTTCATGGGTCCAAGCCTGATGCAGGTGATGTCAATTGTCATGATAATTTCGGAAACTAGCAATCACAGCTAGACTACTGGAAGTTCTAACTTGAAAGCAGATGAAAATTATGAGTCATATACATACATCCCCTGCATGGATGGCTAGAGTATATGGATGTGTCACTCTGGTTCGGCCTGCTTGACAGTAGGCCGAAGAAATACTGAATATTATAAATTCGAATTGTTGTCTTATTATTCCTTAGATTTACATTTTCTTGCTTTCACATGTAGAAACAGAACATGTAGAAAAATTGTGATGAATGTTTCACAACAATAAAATATAATTGACAACGCTCGCCTTTTATGTCACAGAGGTTCGTGACAAATGTAAATTGCATTTAAAAGTGCGGCCTACATGCATGTTATACACAAAATAAGACAAATAAATATCATATAACAGAAATATTGATAGATCTTTAATGAAAGAATGAGCTCTTTTGAAAATGGTCGGTCTGTAGGCGACAGAAATGAATTGGAAATTGCGAAAAATTCCATTTTCTTCTTGGAAGTGTAAGCTTCAATTGCATTCAAAGTCCCTGTAAAGAAGTCAATAATTTTCATAACGGATGCTTCACCGATTAATCCTTCCGAATTCTCTTTTATCATCATTCTACTGCTTTAAATACACTAACTAATGGAATTGTTTCTCAATTTCCCATTATCAACCGATGACCGTTATCTTGTGACTTTTCATCATCTTTTCTTTAATTTGAACGGTAGCAATCAATGCGATCACTGCTTTTAGCAAAAATCAGAAGGAGATTCTGCGTCCAGACAATGGGCACTGATAACAATGAGATTTTTTTATACCATCCTCATTTTTTGATTCCTCACTTTGATCTGGTTTTAAACGTGATCAGAAACAAAAAGAATGTGCCATTGCCATAAAAGAAAAAATTGTCATGCAGCAGCAACAACAAAACTTGCCATTCGCTTTTTTCAATTTCTCTCTAACCATCTATTTCAAGGCGTGTAAGAATGAGATGTTTTTATTCAAATTTGTTTGAGAGACAAATTTCTCGCATGATTAACATAGCATGTGAAAGAGATCTGTACACAGGGTCTGAGAATTGTGCGCAATTTCTAAATCATTTTTTCCAAACCAGAAATCCATTTCCTTGATGAAGAAGCTGATATGAATTGTCGAACACTGTTCAATGGTGAAAATCCTTTCAAGAAAAATTTGATGGCAATCGTGAAAGTTTTAGAGATTTCGCATTGCGATATAGTTTGTCACTATTATTAACAATTTTATTCAATTATTTACGATTTCCTATGGGTAGAAACAATGTTGCAATGCGTGTTATAGATGAAAATTGGAACGTGTTAGCAACAATTTGTAACTTGATTTAACACTTAGATATTTCAGTTAGAAAATAATGCGACTTTTATTGTAGTACTCGAAATAGCCGCGTGAGATAGAAATCTGGAAATTATAGAGATTTGTAAATTGAAATTATGTAATAGACTCCTCAATAATTCTTCATAATTAATAATTAACAAGCATCTCGCTCCACAAGGGCCGCATTTCACTATGTTCACTATTTTAAGGTGAAGTGCAAATAATTCATGCACATGAGTAAAGTACATGTACAGTCTGCTTTCATACCGATATCAGCGCACAGCTTCTTTTTGGCCTTCCTTTATCTTCAGGCACGCGCCAACGATTTTCCAGTGGGGAGAAGGCTAAAATTTTAGATAATACTAAATAAAATTTTTCTGCGGTTAGCGGAGGTATACTAGTCTGCTTGTATTCTGCCGAAAACTGTGTTTGTCTTGGATGAAACTCTGATCCACATTTTACTCATTTTCTTACATTCAACCTTAATTAAACATGTTATTAATTTTTGTTTTCAGATTTCTACCATATTGGCCTTCCGTAATCCTAAGTTCGCTTCATAGAGTAGATATGTTATAGGTAGAGTGGTAACTCCGCATTTATTAAATCCCCAATGTGTATACACTTTCGATTTTATTAAATGAACTCAAGGGAGACACAGGTGGTATTGTCACCAAATGTATAAGATATGCACATTTTTTGCAGTTTTTCAGAAATTACAACGGAATTGAATGATCATGATTGTAATGCAGAAGGAATGATGGCATTTCACAGATTCTCATGACAGCCTTGGAGATTTAATGTTCGCTAAATTAGCAATTCGATGGGTTCCGATTACTTTCATGCTCAACCTCAGGAGTATTTTCTTAAGCGTGATCATATCACAGGCAACCTGCCACTGGCACAGCAAAATCACATGATCAGAGACAATGACTTCATTTAACTTTGAAAGATGTAAATGGTTCCACATCACTATTCAGATTGAAGAAATGAAACATGAATTTAGTGATAAAATCATGCCAGTGAAAATTGAATTAAAAACTTGAAAAGTCAGCCAATAAAGCACGAATGACATCGCGACTTTTTCATGAAGACTTTCATTATAATACAATTCATGACTTGATTCATTCTTGATAATCATCTTGATTTCCGCTTAGTTAGGATGCTTATTATCAAATATTCATTCCTTTTGATATCCAACTTGCTGCATACTACTTATATAGAGGAGTCATCTCGGTAGTATATAAATTGGCAAATTTTGAATTTTTTCAAAACTGCTCAAATAATTTTTTGGACCACGGGAGCGTAATCTCCGCAAAAAACTGAATCCTTTGATACAAAAATTTTCACTGCATACAGATACCTTTTTTGAGTCGACACTCTACCTGCATATCCCTACTCTATGGTTCGCTTCATCAAATAGGGGCCTAAGTTTGTATCATCAAGAGTTAAATAGGAAATAGGGGCCTTAGTCTCCGAAGTAAGACATACCTTTCATAGCAACATATACGTCAATGCATAATTTATTTTACCAGTATAGAACAAAATACACTCTGATTTTATTATTGTCACTCCAATTGATTCTAATTGTATTAATTGTTGGGAAGAAGGGATATATTTTTCGACCAATTCTTTAGTTTTGGCAAACTTTTCAAATCGCTTGTTTATCAATATATTGGTGGCACTTGGCAAAGGTTGGAATAAAACGGCAATTAATTCTAGGTGCATTTTTTAGATATAGTTGACTTCTAATGCGCATTCTACATATACTACTGATAAAGAGAACACTATCAAAGCTTCTGATGAACTGTTCCAAAATGATCATTTATTGATGAAGCTAAAACAAGTTGATGCCAAAAAAGTCAAACTGATATGGGTCCAATGTGTCAAACACTAGAAAATGATTTATTAAATTGGTTCACCTTAGAGTGTGTAATCTCTAATCGCATGTGCAAGCCTGCACCAACGATCACAAGAGTATAATGAATTGTGCTGACATTATACTCAATGCGATTTCATGCAAGTTAAATGATGCTTTTTGACAATGAGCCTCTTCAATGAATTGCTATCAACCTATCGAATTTTAACAAACATTACCTCTCCAAGGATGTCATTACACGGACGATCTGTAAAATACTGTTATTCCATCTGCAATACTATCATGATCAGTCAATTCTGCGGTAATTTCTTCAAAACTGCAAAAATTTGCATATCTGACATTTGGCAACAATACCCAACTGTGTTTACCTCGAGTTCATTTACTAAATTCGAAACTGTATACAAATTGGGGATTTAATAAATGCTGAGTTGCCACTAACTAATATACTTACTCTATGCCCTGACATTTCTAGTTCGATATGACGACTTCCATTTAACATTCGCCGCTAACTCTGTTGTTTGAATAACTTATCAAAGTATAATGCTGGCTTTGAATTACTGATATCTTGGCATTAGTAGTTTGGCTTGACGGTCTATGTTGTCTTGGGGGATGAAACCATCTGATTGCATTACGGCGATTCTTCAATTGAAAACTAATGTCATACTGTCGCTCGTCCATGTTTCAACTGGTAGAACGTTGGCCTGAGGTCGGTGGTTCAAATCCATCCGCTTGATTGCCAGTTTGAGGGAAATTTTGAAAGCGGCATGCACAGCAAAGAAAATGTGCCTTAATGGGAGGAGCTCGTCAAGATGACCAAGAAACTTAACTAACACAAACTTTCCTAAAATTCATTGAAAGTGTAGTACAGAATGCTCAATAATTTTACAAAAATGATTTTCTTCACTTGTCATTAAAACAAAGTAGCGCAGACAATTAAGTGCAATTTGTGAGAGAGCAGAAGACTAATTTTCAAGCTTGCTAAGAGATGTGGGATCGATGAGAACATGCTAGAGAGGCCCAAGTGGAAACCGGACTGCTGGACATGTACTACAAGCACCAAGGCACATCAATGTTACCCGAAGTTTGCAATTTATGAGCTGACATGCCATTCGATGTATATTGGGCTAACTAAGAGAACTATCAAATCCCGATTGAGAGAACATTTTAATTTACCATTTTTGGTCTTCTATCAGCATGTAACAACGGACCATAGGGAAATGCCGCGCAAATGTCTTAAATCGGCCATTTTTGACACTCGAACGAGATCAAACCACGCGGTTTGCACTTGAATCAATTTGCATTCTACGTAGCCAGGACTCCTTTGTAAATAACTGCACACGACAATCACTACTTTCTTTCTAATGAGTAAAGCGCTCGGATATCTCATTTTTTAAGAGATCGTAAGCATAAGTTTTGCTTTCATTAAGCCTGGCTGTGAGCTATGGTTATACTTTTTTTGATATTTTATGCTTGTCTGTTATCTGTCAGTGCATGTCAAATCCACGTCGAATGCAAAGTAATATACTATAATATAATATAGTATAATATAAATAATTCATGGAAAAGGCAGTTGCACTTTTCTTTTCATCTGTGTCACTCCAGGGATGGCTGCATTATCAATTTTAAATCAAGTGTTAATCATGGATAGGGATACAGTGCTATGCAACAATAAGAGCCACACTCTGCACTGTAGAAAGCTTCCATTGGAGAGAGCTTGATACAGTCACGTCTTATTCACGCAACTTGAAGCGATCGTAAAATCTGATTGATCAAGAAAGTCCTGCTGAGCCGCTACATTCTGGCGTTTCTCTCCCTTACGATCCCAAGGTCACGGAGAAGATCGTCAGTGTTTTGCACAATGTGGGTGTTCAAGTGGCATCAAGACCAGTCCAGACTCTACGATCGCTTCTGGTAAAGAAAAGACCAGCACCACCTCTACAGCTCGGTGTTGTTTACTCCTTAGAGTGTGCTGACTGCGACTGGAAGTATGTGGGTGAGACACAAAGGCCAATTGAGGAGAGAAAGAAGGAGCATAAGCGTGCAGTCCGCAACATTGATGTACAAAGGTCAGAGGTGGCGAAGCATGTGCACCAGCATCAGCATCGTTTAGACTTTGAAGGTCTTCGCGTAATAGACCGTGAAGAGAACTGGCGCAAACGGGTTACAAAGGAGGCTCTATGGACCAGGCGCCTTGGCAGCAGTAACAAAACGAAGTGTGACGTCAGTGCCAGCTGGGACAGACTGTTTTAAGTTTCACCACCAGTTGTTTATTCATTTTTTTCATTTATTTATTTTTTTTGCCGATTTCTTCATCTAGTATTAGTACTATCTAGCTCTTTATAGTATTACATGTTCATTATTATTTAGTGGTAGTAAGTATTATGTAGATTCTTTCTTGAATTTTTTTTTGCAATAACTTTATTATATTTCCTCTTTGTGGTTGCGATTCTTTGCTTTTAGTATTACTCTTTCAGTATTATTCGTTGGAATTCAGTATTGCATTATTTATTCAGCTTTTTTCATCACTTTGGTCTTGCTTATTGGTCAATTGTTTTGTGTCACTTAGTCTTAATGTAGGCCTATGTAATTGTCATTCAGTTTTGATCTTTCAACCTATGACTGGTTGAATGACCTTTGAGCTTGGTTTTTCATTGACATTCCTCCTATTATGTTAGTTAGTATTGTGTTGTTCATTAGATGTTAACAGGCTCTTTTCTTTGTTTGCTACCATGTAAGTGTCAATCCGTCTGATATCGCTGTGATTTCATGTGAGATGTGTTAATCGTTGATTCAACAATACAGTGCAGTCGCTTGAGAATGGCCTACGATGTAGGCTGAAAGATCTCGCGGTAGAACAGAAAAGTCCTCTATCTGACTTGGGAAAGCTTCACCACAAATGTGTTTGTAAAGAGGCACGTCAAGCGATTATTTCTTCTTGCAATTTAGCCGAATGAATTCATGGTTCACATGTAGCTTTTGATTTAATCATGCTATTTTCAGGCTGTCCAAAAAGTTATTCAAGCCTATAGTCGATTTTGTCAATCATTTCATTGTATCTCTTTTGCTGAGCATATTTATTCATCGATAAGAAATTCATTGTATGTCTTTAGCATGTCACTGATTACGTTGAGACCGGATATTGAATGCAAGAAGCTTTTGTGCACAAATGACACAGTTGGACGTTAATCAAATAATAACCACGAGTGAGAAAACGCTCTACTTTCCTTTAGATTGAAAGGAGTTGGGAAATACGTGCTGCAACTTCTAATCGAATTTCTAACATTGACTCAAACGAACACTTGTCGCAACCGTATAACTGTAATTGGAGAGACATTCGCTAAAAGATAGTGGAAGCAATCGTCTTCAATTGTCCTCAATTTGGGGCGTAGAATGCCATGGAGCAATCAATAAAATGAAATTACCCTTCTTCTAAGGAGACTAACCCTTTCTAACCGGCGGACGAGCAATTGAGCATTCATAAAAAGACATTGCAACTAGGATGCTCATTACATCTATCTACATTTCATAGATTATCTGAGAATGTTTAGAAATCAATTGCATGTTCTAAGATGTGAATAAAAAAACTATTTTCATCCGAGATCAAGCGATCGTGGTTGTATGAAGTAAAAGTGGAAATCAGTGCTGTGCGCGGTGCACCGGCGGACCGGTTCTTCTGCTCGAACAGGTACTCGAAATGTATGAATTTCGATCAAATTGATGTTCTGCTGCATACACTGTAAATTTTAATGGACTTATCACTGTCTTCATGCCGGTCTTTGTGCATCTCTGGAAAAGGGTCTTCCGGAGTGTGCGTATAGAGAACGTTTAAGGTCTACTAGGGACTTGACATGTCATTATTCCCTTTTAAAAGGTCTCAAGAGGGTTTTATAATGGCATAGATGTGCTATTTCTAGGGTCTTCATGAGTGTGCCTACAGAGAACATTCAAGATCAAAGAAGGACTTGACATATGTAACTAAAACCCTTTTAAAAGATCTGAAGACGGTCTGATCAGGGATGCGGAGTCCTGTCACTTTGATAGGACTCCGACTCCGGGTGGCAAGTATACAAACTTAGTTTTTTAAAAAAATTAACCGGCAGCCTACATCACAGATCATTTATAGACTTGCCTGAAGCGATATTTAGTGATCATTGATTGCATCAATTATAAATCATTTTCGATGAAAGTTGATCAAATGTCGCTTTAAGTTGGATGCATACGACTAGGCTCCTCCCATCTTCTTGATGTGTGCTTCACACGGTTTTCTCCAGTCTCTATCAGGCACGAAAATCCCCATCCTTCTTCAAAAAATATGAATACACTTTCGATTTTAATATCCGCTTTAGAGGAGCCATCACACACGTTTAACGTTAGGGTAAGATGTAATGTTCTCAAACAAACTAGTATTTCATTTTTGTCTCTGATGTGACCTTTGGCGCGTAGGTGTGATCGAGGCAAGGAAGGCATGTCTTCTCTACTAAATCACCTAGTGAAAAGACAATCCCTTTTTCACTATCACGGTTAATGCCCTCAACTATTATAAGCTCTGTATGCACTGCTGTCTCTGTACTTGTGTTTGACGGAGAAAGTTGACATCAAGACCATGACAGCTACGCACGAGAATAAATGATTTGCTTGTATTTTATTATTTCGGGTCTAGTTATAGGCCGGAGTCTGGAGTCCTATCTTTTGATAGGACTCCGACTCCAGCAAAAATGATAGGACTCCGACTCCACATCCCTGGGTCTGATAATGGTATAGATGCCACTTGAAATTCAAAAACGAGTAGGTGAGTTGATTTAATATCTATAGATCAACTACACTTAGCACAATTGAAAACGCACCACCTGTCAAATCCATCTAATTAGAAGTAAATCGCTTCGATTGAATATGGAATGAAGGACGCACGCTAATTGACATAGATATCTGCACGACGGCGGTCTGGTGGTGGGATTGCGTAATTGTTCAGACTGAATTACTGAAGCAAGCATTATTATTACCGAATTACTTAGCAAGCATGTGTTCAAATTGAACTTCGATCATGAAGTATAAAATTAACGACTTATTATGGGAAATGACGGTTTTGTGAAAAATCTTAAGATGGTGCGTCAAATGTCTGATGCCGAAAGATGGCGTGCTATTGGCATGCTTGACGCTGGAATGTCCCTTCGGGCAGTCGGACATTTCGGTCGTTCACATTCGACGATTGCCCGACTTCTCAAGAAAGCGAGAGCAAATGGTACCGTAGCACATGCTGGCGTTGGTGCAGTTCGTCACACAACTGCCAGAGCTGACCGGCGATTGCTCAGAATGGTGCGAGGCAATCCCATACTCCCCGAAACTCTGCTACGACTGATGTGGGGTGAAAGAAGTCGCAGAGGCAACATCCTGAGCTCGGGCACCATAAGAAATCGGCTTCGAGAGCAAGGACTTCGCTCAAGGAAGATGCGCAAATGCCCCAGATTAACACCTGCGCATGTGGCACGAAGAGAGCGGTGGGCGATGCAACGAGTTCACTGGAGACTACCACCATGGAGACGTATCATCTTCACTGACGAAAGTCGGTTTCGTCTGTTCCGCAATGATGGCCGCATTCGTGTTTGGCGTGTGCCACGCCAAGAGATGCTGCAGCAACACGTCCAGCCTACTCATCAGCAACAGGGGCCATCCGTTCACGTGTGGGCAGACATCACCCTGACGGGCAAGACCGAGCTGGTAGTGCTCAACACGAACGTGACTGGTGAGCGTTATGCTGAACTGCTGAAAACGCATCTTCTGCCATTTGCGACTCGAACATTCGGAGACGTGGCCAACTGGATCCTGCATGATGATAACGCACCTTCGCATCGTGCATACAATGTGACGCAGCTGAAGGAAAACTTAGGGATACGGACTCTTCGCTGGCCATCAAGGTCCCCGGACATGAACCCGATCGAGCACGTGTGGGATTATCTGAAGCGCCAAGTTCAGCAGCGGGACCCGCCTCCGCAAACACAGCGTGAATTACAAGAGACAGTGGTTGCAGTTTGGCAACAAATTCCTCAAAATTTTCTGAGACGGCTCGTCCTCAGAATGCCGCGACGAATCAGTGCCTTATTGACTGCTCGCGGAGGTTATACCCGCTATTAACTTGTACAAGTATAGATGTTATGTTTAATAATTTCTTTTCTTAATCACTAAAAGTTTGTCCTATTCATTTACATTAGCGGTCAATCATGTCATTAGACCCTTGCCGCCGTCGGGCCGTAGCACAGATATCTATGTCGGTTAGAATGCGTCCTCCATTCTTTATCAATCGTGTATAGCGATCAATTTGACGGATTTGACAGGTGGTGCGTTTTCAATTGTGCTAAGTGTATTAGTCGATAAAACATTCCCTGACAGTGGCAATTGTGATTCAAGGTAGTTCTATAGAAAATATCATCATAGCAGCCACTTGCTGTCACTTGCTGTTAAGATGAAATTGTCAATCGGACTATTTTGAATTTACAGACTCACCTTGTAAGCGGCGATGAAGGTTAAGCTTGGAAGTAGGCTACGTCAATACCCTGAAGCCACTGAAGCATATTTTCAGCGTCTGAAATCTTTAAATGAACGTGATAAATGCAGTGGCATTGTTGATTGCGATCAATTAGCAATGATGAATTTAGAAATAAATGAGAAAAAGTGTAAATCTCTTGTTCAAACGCAATTAATTGAGCACTTCAGAAATGAATGGATGGAAAGTGCTAAAAAGAGTCGAACATGCACCGATTACTTAGAATTAACAGGATTTAATTGTCAGCTAAAGTGTTATTTGACTCACAGCCTTAAACAGAAAGACGCGATAACCATACTAAAATTGAGATGCGGAAATCATGACATGAAATCAGAACAGGTAGTTACAAAAATAGATTTGCTTACGAAGATCGAATCTGCAATTAATGTAATGATCAAAAAGTATAAACAATAGTTTATTTCGTTTGTGAATGCGCCGTTTATCATGACATCAGAAGATATTTCATACCGTCCTTTATTGATGTTCGTAAGCAAAATTTCTATGACATAATGCAGAAGTTAAAATCAGGTGATCTATGGAAATTAGCTAAATACATTAGAGCTGCGAAAGACATCAGAAAGACAAAGCAATCGGAATAACAATAGCGTGATTAACATTCATAGATCCATATCTCAGCGAGAAACCACTCAGATTGTCAGTCCAGAATATCTTAACGCCAAATGCAGCGAGAGGTCCGGAGCGCACTTTGTAATAACACCAAATCATAAATAAAATGTATTGTAGCTGGCCTAGTTCCGCGGTCAAATAAGTTCGACGGAATACAACAACTAACCCTCCCGGATGCCCGCGCTCGATGCTCTCGCGCCTCCCTCTCTTCTTCCTCGACCTCGTCTGCCCACGAGACTCGCTTGGGTCGCTGTTGACTTCCGCCAACACCAGACGTAGAACTGGAGTACTCGACATTACGGCTCTCGCCGTCAAGCTGTAAGAGGCGCAGACCCTCTACCGCGTCCGATGCCGCGTCAAACTCACACTCTCGATCCACTGCGGATGCAATAGTCGTCATTCAATAATATAATCAATCTTATTCGCGTCTGGCCGACTTTCGTCCGAACCAGAACAGCAAAACTAAAAGACAGACAGAACAGCACTCACAATTTTAAAATCTGCGCGCAATAAAATTTCATGAGATAATGACACAGAAAAAAACCACCATAAAGCGCATAAAACTGTTACAGTATAAAGCAAATAATAAGCCAATTCGTGATTTCCTCTGAATTACAGGTGAGACGAACTTGAATTCCTTTTCATGTTTACTTTAATTGCTATGCAATGACATACATGCACATACGTGTAAAATATGTCTACGCTACCAGACCTCCCATTTAGCAAATAATAATAATAATAAAAAAGTGCTAGGTTTATTAAGAAAATATTTTAATACATAGGAAATATATACAAGATTATCCCTAATATTCCATAGTTGATTTCTACTTGCCGTTTGTGTTATTCAACTGTTATATCAATATGTGGTCATTTTCATATGTTACATGATGAATAATAAAGTGCATTTGTAAGCCCTCTCCATCCAGCGTCATATTTTCTTTTCATTAGACTTCTTTTACATCTCATTTTGGCGAATTGTGACCACTTAAACTTGAATTCTTGTTTACCGAATGTTATAAATATGTTTTTGACCTTTGACTTTTGATGATCAACGCGCCAACTACCTTCTGAAGTTCAAAAACGAGTAGGTGAGTGGATGAAATATTCGATGGCAGCGGCAATATATAGTTTCTATTGTTTTAATTATAATTAACTCATTTCACCTGCTATCTTAGTCACAGCAAATTAGTGAGAAAAATGTTTTGAGCATACAGTATAATTAATCCACCTATGAGAACATTATTCAATTTCTGCGTAGTATGTATCTAGCATGTATCAATTCAATTGAAACTTCTTGAATTCAACCTTCTATATCATGAAGACGAGACCTCTTAAAGTCACAGCTATATCATTAAATAACCTATAAATTTCCTGATATTGAGAAAAACTGTGAAAAAGATGACCAAAAGTAGATAATTCAAGTTAATAGTAGATCATAGAAAGTCGCGAAATATGAATTCCCATCGACCTTAGAAATTTGGTCTCAGAAATTCATCTCGCAGTGCAAACCTACGTACCATGCTACTGCTCCTCTTGCTAGGATATAGGCTATCTTAAAGCTCCAGTGGTCAGTGATTCGTCTTCGTTATTTCTTCGAAAGATTTTCTTCCGGCAACATTTCCGCATAAGACTGCTTGAAACAGAATGATGTCGAAATGCTGAAATATTTGCAAAACAATTAATTTGTAGATAACGGTGACGTTGCTTTAAATCTTTCTACATTTCCTGATGTGCCGAGGCATTTTGAAAAAAAGAATCAAAAATGAACATTTCGTTTATGATCCTTTCTAAAAACTATTAATAAGATAAGATAAGAATCGCTTTATTAGTTCACTACTATAATATAGAATCGGTGAACAATTACAAAAATTCGATGACAATAGCGGAATGAGAAGATAAAGTCAATGGAGTCTCACGAAAAATGAATAAAAAATATAATACACAATAAATAAGCTAAACTATTTACAAAACTTAATAAAAGATTTCCCAAAACGTGTTGTTTTGGAAGGAGGTGGATAAAATCTAGATGACGATCGCGTAGAGACATTACATACAGGTCTAACATTGAATATATCAATCAGTGGATGATTATCACAAGCAATAATGGACTGAAAAAGCTTTACACAGGAAGCATCGGCTGAAGAAATCAGAGAAACATCATTAGATAATCCAATTATTCGATACACTCTACTTTGAACACGTTCAAGATCTTTCAACAAATACTGAGAGGCATTGCAAAAACAAGAATATGTTAAAATAGATCAAATGAAAGCGACATAACATTTAACCATGAGGTTCTTGTCACACCTACTTCGGCGCAGATTGCGTATGATAAAAATTCTACTCGATGCCTTTTTTACAATGTATCGAATGTGATCGTTCAACTTCAAATTGTTTGAAAAGATGACACCTAGATACAGAAACGAAGTAACTTGTTTCAAGACTATTAACCCGACGTTTCCTCCCCCACTGACTTCGTAATTTAGTCAATGTAACTATTAACCATTTTTTCTTGCATATCTACATAATTTCATCTATCGAACGGAGCCGGAAGACTTTGTTCTCCATACATGTTAGAGTCTGTCTGACCTTAAATTAATTACAGATGCCTTTATCAAGAATGAGTATCCGATTGACTTCATCAACGATACTCTAATACCGATTGGATCATCAAAGGAGGCCGACAACCTTCACGCTCAAATCGACCATGTCAAAGCAATGTCACGCAACACATGATGGTATGGTCACAGCCGAAAGAAGATGCCTTGAAGAGCAATAGTCGTACAATTAATAGCGTCAGTCACTCGGGATCGGTCGGAACATTCCGATAGAGATTACTTCGATATCACATGGTTTCGAAATGAATGTGTATTGCATGTAAAATAAGTTAACAAGTATATGAATGCTGCACGAAAATATTTAGTAAATCTACTACTGCTTAGGACATCTATAAGTAGTATTCAAAAACAAACTTAACATGAAAGGTTCCGGTAAAATTCAAGACCATGTTTACCAAATCATCTGGTAGCGAATCATAATTGCTACGAAATGATGACAAAGGAAATTAGATATTAACCAATTGAATTTAAGGTGATTTGGTAGCCGCATCAAGGTTTTATAGCAAATTACTTACGGGCCTTCGAATCTCAATCAGGCGGCCACTACCAGATGAACAAGGTATAGTAGCCATGAAAGCCAACCCATCTTCATTTGGGAAGAAATTGTATATACTTTTAATGAGTATGTTTGATAGCGAAATTCATTTCATTTGGTAGCTCACTCTTCACAGTGTAATGTATGTTCCATTCTCCCGCCAATCCATCGGAACTCGTTCTTTCTCATCTGCGGCAGCGCGTGTGTGGAACTCCTTCTTTCTCATCTGCAGCAGCACGTATGGGGAACTCTCTCTTTCTCATATGCAGCAGCACGTGTGTGGAACTCGTTACCGACCTCAAAAATTTCAAAAATCCAAAAATCTGTCAAAGCTGGCAAAATTGGATTTTAAAATGCCATTATTAGTACAAAGATGAACGAAGTAGAGCAATGTCGGTAGAAAGTTCACATCCTACATAACTGCACGGTAAATTTCATGTCATTCGGAGAAAGGGTTCATAGAGGATAGCCGTTAACAGGAGTTGGCGATTGTTCATTCTGTTGATCAGACCAGAAGGCTGATGATGAAAAAGTCTCCTTGCTTTTCGGCGTGATAATTGTAATTATAAGTAAAAGAAAATTTACAAGGGACCTTGCAATTTTTTTTCTTTTACTTATAATTACAATTGTCACGCCGAAAAGCAAGGAGACATTTTCATCATCAGCCTTCTGGTCTGATCAACAGAATGAACAAAGGGTTCATAATGCAAGGAGGGGATACGGATGATCTTCAGTGCCGTGCATGGATGGGGTGATGAGGAACTTCACTCACACGGTTTTATCTGCTCCAGAGATTTCTTATGCCAAAAAATGGATTGTCTCAGTGCAAAGGTCGACAATCTGCTGCTCGCGAAACCTTCTAGCACGGCTCGAAGATGTTTTCAGAATGCCGTCATCTGCGACCCTCGAGGTCTGCAGTAAAACTGTCGACACAATAATCATTGATCAAGACTGTACATTGACAGAATGCTATAGGGCAATAAGCTGTCGATATCACTTGTAGATGACCATTGCCTTCAATCGCATTCCTGTTGTACCGTCAGCGTGGTCTAATGAAGAAGGTGCGAGCTCCTCTCCATCGCGAACTTTGATTCCTGGATCAGGCGAATTTGGTCGTGAAATCAAGGGCGTTGGTGTCTTTTATTGACTTAATCGTTGTCATTCTCTTTAGATATCCCATGCTTTGATTGTGCTATAATCATGCTTTTATCCCCCTCATTATTGTTTTTGCAGCTGTCTCTTACCAACTTGCTTGCTCTTTGGATTTTGTAATTTCATTGTGATGTTTACATCCTTTCATTTTTGAATTCAATCATGCATTTATTTCTTGCATCACTTTTGCTGGATTTATTACATTGTGATAGGGCATTCTGTACTATTTTGTTTTGAAGATTGCTTTTCTATTGAACACACTCCATGTGCATTATATGCAATGATGTTAAATGGCACAAATTATTTTTTAGGAAGTTATGAACCTTTTTATGTCTTCTCCATTAACAAAATTGCAGAGAGAATTTTTCACTACTTCACTATTGCAACAGAACTTCCGTACTCTGTTTCACAAAGGCCTATAGTGAACTGAGAATACTGTCAATTATTTAAATGTACTCTCTGAGATAAGCCAGATCATATTCTCATAATTATTGAAGCAACAAATCGCAATCATCATCATCAGCGTACTTCTCTCTCCCTTAGGAGGGACCCCTCTCTCTTCAGCGTCCACAAAACTTTGTGCACCTCGAACTAGGTTGCACTTTCTGCTGTTAGGGTGGAGCCGTAGGGAGGCAGTTGCTTCGTCGTAGAGGTTTTTCAGAATGTCAAGGTAAGCATCTTCAACTCCGCTATTCATCAGTGATGTAAGACGTCCGAACTTGATGCTGTCGACGGCTTTCTCGTAGTAGAAAAGAGGGGAATGTTGTATTCCGTCGGCTTCTCTTGCAATTGGTTGATGATTTGAAGATGGTCAGTGGTAGAAATCCCTGACCCACAGAATTAGATTCATCTGTTTGCTCTTCGGTTTCCTAGAAAGAAAGAGTTATATGCAACCTAAATATCGAAATGGCACATTACAGAATTAGACAACTTGCTCCTTCTCGAATGGATAATTCGTGTATCGCTTGCTATTGGAAATGGCAAACAATAGCTTTCAGCAGAAGGCACCAGAGCCAGTGAGAGATGCGTGCGTGCTGTGATGTCACTTCGCACACATCAAAACACACATCCCTGTATTGGTTAACATTCGATTGTATGCACTATACAGTGAGAAATGCCGAGGAGAGGATGTGAAAACATCAGGTGAACTAAATTTTGCACGCCCGCTACTTTTTTTTAATAATGATCGGAAGGGCCAACATTATGGAGAAAACTCGTGCGCAATGATCTGAATTCTTCGAATCTGAAGGAATTTTGGTAATCGAAGCACTTTGCTGGAACTCACATTAATCCGCAAGCGCCGCACGACTTTTTTCCGATCTCTGTAAGGTATTAGGAATTCCTTTTTGCCTGTGATTCCTGTGCTATTAAATTTATGTAATAGAAATTCATTTACCACCTTGACAAGTCCGTAAACGGACGCAACCGGTTGGTGGACATTTTAGTTTTTGATCTTCGAGATTGGGATTTTCTTTTTCGTATCTATGTTGCCATTTTTGGATTTCAACTTTTCACTTTATATATATATATATACCCAAAGTTAGGAGGAAAAACTCAGGACTCGGTACTCAGAGTTTCATGTTAACACAATCATCAGCCAAAGCTAAGGAACGAATTTTACAAAGTTAAAATATTAAAGTAAATATGTAATCGGAGTAACCGTGACCTTTACAATTTAAAGTAATATGCACAGTTACAATAGAAGAATATGCATTCGGTGTTTATCGTGACCTTTGCAAAGCAGGACACAAAGAAAGTTAATGTCTTGATAGCAAATACTTATTTCGGTGCCTGCATTTGGAGACATTATATATATATATATATATATATATATATATATATATATATATTAGAGAGCGCCTGTGCAATTTTGCGAGTTTCTCTTTTTGTCTTCAAATTGAATTAGATTAATAAATATGAATTGAATTAACCGAAGCAGATGAACAAAATATTTAATTCTGTGCCCTGACCTGAACCTTGCTTGCTCTCTTGGTTGATGGAAGTCTAGCGTACCGATCATTCGCAAAAGTACACTAGAAAACACCTTGTATATGATGGGTAGTAAACTGATTGGCTTGTAGTTTCTGATGCTAGTTCTGATGCCCTTCTTGTACAATAGTACAATTACTGCATTCTTCCAAGATTTTGGGACTCGACGTTGTTTTAGGCACTCATTGTAAAATTCGGTAAGGATTTCTATTATCACTTCTCCACCATCCTGCAGAATGCTGGCCGAGATGTTGTCTTCCCCTGGTGCTTTGTTGAGTTTTAGCTTCTTGATGGATGCCCTTACTTTTGATGTTACGACGGCCGGGATAGTAGCAACAGAAGTAGGAGTTTGCGGTGTCCATGTACACTTTGTCATGTCGCGTCGAAAGGCGACTGTCTTGACTTGTACAGATCTTCGTAGAATTCGACGCACCGTTCTATAATCCGCTTGTTGTTGTAGGTGAGCGTCCCATCCTCATCTTCTAATAAACTGAACTGACTTTTCCCTAGGCACTGGTCCCGTCGTGCTTGTCCGTTGTTTCTCATTAAGACTTTTGATATCGTCCGCCATTTTCTGTCAGAGAGTTTTACAGGTCTCTGCATATTCGATGTTTTCTCTTGTGGAGCCGTTTCTCTTCATCTCCCTTCTCTTGTTTTTCAGATGTTTGGTGACCACTGACAGTTTATCAAACGTCTTCTTCTTGTGCTGGCCTGCGGTAGCTATGGCAGCATCGTGGATGATCGCGATAATATCATTCTCATTTTCATCCAAGTCCCCTTCTTGTATGAAGGCCAAGTCGCAAAATCTGTTGCGGAGTTCCACATGGAATTCAGTTCTCTGGTGCTGCAACTCATTTCATTGACTTTTGCCGGTAGGGAGACCATCATTGCTCTTTCAAATCTACAGGGTGGGTCATTCAAAGCCGCCGATTTCATCGTAACTTTTTTGATACTCAATCAAATTCAATTAAATTTTCATACAAGTTACGTACAAACATGCAATTCATGTCCGTCCATTATGTTTAAATTCTAAGAAGACATGATTTTTCATGAGATCTAAACCTCGACATGACGGTCGTCAGTTTTTATGACTTTCTCCAACCGACACTAATATTCTTCCATCGTCTTGTGTCGCATCTCGTCAGTCAAATGCGCTCCTTCATTTCCTGTCATCCCTTCACTCAATGTCCCTCGGACGAGTACCGCAGACCGGACTTTATAATGTTCCATAGGAAAAAGTCACAGGGCGTCAGATCCGGCGACCACGCCGGCCAGCGCATCGGACCTCCACGACCCATCCACCTGGCAGAAAACTTTTCATTCAGCCATTTACGAACAGCTCGTCTCCAATGTGGCGGGGCACCGTCCTGCATGAAAATGAGTCTCTCCCCTAGGCCGAGTCGCCTCACTGCTGGCCAAAATTATTCCTTAAGCATAGTTAAGTAACGCTCGCCATTTAAAGTTTCGTCAAAGAAGAATCATCCAATGATTCCTTCACCCCAAATAGCCGCCCATACAGTTGTTTTCTCAGGGTGGAGGTCTTGTTCAACAAACTAATTTGGGTTGAGCGGAGCCCAGTACCTGTGATTGTGGCGAATGACCGCACTGTTCAGGTAGAAATGCGCCTCATCCGAAAATGCAAGCGAACGCAGGTGCGATGGATCGTCTGCAATGCGCCGAAGTTCTTCATTTGCAAAGTCAAGCCCGTATGCGAAGTCCTCCTCTGCGAGAGTCTGAACCATCATATACACCTCGTATGGATGCCATTTTAGGCATGTGAGGATCCGACGGACAATTGTGCTACTCATTTCCAGAGCCAACGATGCTATACGAGTCGAAGTGTGGACATCTTTGCTAAAATGCTCCCGAACTGCTTCGATATCCTCGTCACTCCTCCGTATTCTGGTTCGACTATGTGATGCATTCAAGACGCTTCCAGTGTTCATCAGCGCCGCATGCCACCTGATGGAATTGTCTGACGGAAAACCATTGTCAAACATTTAGCAGATTTGACACAGAAATGATTACTTTTTTCACAGATATTCGACCCTTGAAAACTTTTCACTTTTTCAAAATAAAGATTTTGGACATCAAAATTTAATAAAGATATTTTTGACTACTACAGTTAAACTGACAGATACATGCATACAAAACTGTGACGTCAGAAAAACGTGAATTGCATGTTTGTGCGTAACTTGAGTAAAAATTTCATAGAAACTGGGAGAGTAGCATAAAAGTTATAGGCAATTATAATCGGCGGTTTTGTATGGCCCACCCTGCAGTATTTATCCTTATCTTGCCTCGCAACATCCTGTGGTCGCTTCCTGTGTTCAACTTATTGATGACTGAAACGCCTGAGAAGATACCCATCTTTTTTGACATTATATGATCGATCTCATTCTTTGCTTCCACATTTGGTGATATCCAGGTCAAGCGTCATTTTCGCGGCTTCTTGAAGAACGTGTTGAGGATCTTGAAGTTATGTCGCTCTGCAAAATCAACCAGCATGTCTCCTCTAGCATACCTGTAGCCCAAACCAAAATTTCCGGGATTTCCGGGGTTCGCCCGAACCGACTTTGTCGTTGAAGTCTCCAATCACAACTTTGTAGTGAGACTTGCTTCTGGTAATAATGTCATCGATATCTTCATATACCTTTTCTACATCTTCATCTGAATAGTTGCTGGTGGGTCGATATGCCTGAATGAGTGTTAGGTTGTATTGCTTGTTGATGCATATCGCAATACAGCTACATCTTTCTGAAATGCCTCTAAAACTTGTAACGTTATTGGCGATGTTCTTGTTGACTATGACTCTCACCCCTCGTTGACATTCATTGGATCCTGAGTAGTAGAATGTTTGGCCTGATGATCGTAGAATGAGGCATCTAGTGCCTTTTCTGCGGACTTCACTTAACCCGATGATTGTCCAGTTGACCTTGCTGATCTCCTCCTCCATGTCGGTAAAACCAAAGTGTTTAGGTAAAACGATCGTCTATAGACAATGACCTTGCATTGCATGTGCAAATGTTCATGTTCCAATGGCAGCCTGACTTAACCCAGTGATTCTTAGCGACCTCTGCTCTTTCGCTAGCACTGCCGCTGCCTCGGTTGTGTACTCCAGACCCGCTGGGGACTGAGGACCGTTGATTTGTGGATACTTTCAAAGAGGATGTTGACGCACTCACCACGCTAGGCCTGCGGGTTGGCGAGGGTGTTATTTCGGAGTAGTCCTTCTCCTATCCCATGTGCTATTTAGGTTAAGGACCATGAGCAACCCTTTGTTAGCAGACTGCTTATTATTTGCCGAAGCAGATTATTCGCAGCTAACCTATACTATAGGCCATCCCCTATCCACCAGCCGGGGAATGGCTGAATGCCTGGCACTGGCACCCAAGTCAAGAGTGGGGACCATTTCTATCAGCGAGACGTATCCGATGCCATCGGACCCAGACCTGGGGTAAGGTACTACCTCTCTTCCTGACAAGGGGATGCAGGTTAACGTCATAACCAGGACCCTAATATAACGGTATACATAAATGAATAAATAAGTAAGAAAGAAATGAAGAAGACAAGGAGGATGGGATAGGTGCTGTCTCAGTATAGCGAGTTCAACCTCCACTTGACAGGTCTAGTTTTAAATCCTGCTAGACGTCCAGTCACCCTCCTCACAGGCTGATGCCATCTAGGGGAGCCGGTTTAGTCGCCGACCACACGGCCAAACACAAGCATCCGAACAAATCACAATACCATGCATAAATACAGGCCATAGTTTACATGTTGTAACAATACAACTATTTACATTCTTCCACACAAAGATCATTTGAGCAGCAACGATAAACTGTTGGTTAGCTTTTCTGACAGTTATTTATATGTTTTGTGTTAAGAGCAAACAGTAATTTTTAAGGAATGACTTAATTATGTCTTGTGTATTTAGAGCTCATAATTGTATCAAACATCTGTGTTGAATAGAAAAGACATACTGACTTTTCACCATGCTAATTGTTAAATTGAAATTACAACACATTGATGACATATATAAGGCTATAGCTACACACTTCATGAGACAACAAGATCTAAAACTTCCCAATCCACATTTCACTCAGCTGCATACCAACAGCAATGTTGATAAACAAGTGCGAGCTAAATAATGGATTGATCATGTGGCCCGAGTACACTTTGAAAGATAGGCAAACTATCCATTGCATATGATGCAGAAATGTGATTTCTCTAATCTGGTGAATGTCACTCTTAAAAGAACAATTTTATATGTACAAGCCATAGGCCCGTACTAGTGTTTTCCAATCGACATTTCATCGCATTTTTAAGATTTCGTCCTCGAATATCTAGTGCTTTAAATTCTCTTAGCATAAATTTAACACTTGATCAATTAGTCAATTATCTGTTATCAGATAATCACTCAAATCTGAAGTCACTTTCCTCAAATCGTACCCAAGTGCACCGAAAGGCACCCATATCCTTGAACCACTTACCCATACCCATTTTCCATGAACCACTTTCTGATCAATGACAATTCAAATTTTTCTTCAGTAAATGAAATCAATCACATTATCAAATACATCTCAAATTCAAACAGTGGTTATTGGATCTATACAACGTGGGTATTTTCGTTTGGTGATGAAGTTGCATCAGCAGAAAAGAATTACGTCTCTACCTATGAAATACGCAAAGTAGTGTCTACAGCAGCTAAAAATTTATCGGTAATGCATGCATGTGCATGTAAGAACAATAAGATACTTTCATGTCAACTGAATGAAATTCAATCTCTTAACAATTCGTTTTTAGATAAATACTGATGATATGCTGCCAGCTGTAATTACATATGGCTAAGTAAGAAGATTGTTGCGTGTATGCATGCAGAATGATAACTGCTGTATAAGAGTCATTGACGACATGAGCCATGTGTTTTGCTCCATAAATAGATATCTCATAATGGGGTATTTACGGATAAGCCAATAAGTATGATTGAGTGTCTGAGTTGTGAAAATCGCATTTGAATGTGTTAAAAAGGGCTCTTTAGCATCAGCTATTATTGTAGCAAATCCACTACAATAATTGTTTGGAAGAATTTATTGCCACTTGAATAATAATAAATGATCGTAATCCCACTAATTCTCTTACAAGGTAGATCAGACGATGTTGATCAATCAAAAACATGATTTACGTTTCTCTGTAGATTTTGCGATTTGCTGAGATAGCTAAAATGTATACGAACTGATAGAGGAATTATACGCAGTAGTACTAAATCGATTGGTGGTAGGCCTATAAGTGCAGTAAAAGAATTCCAAACTGCTATAACTTTGCGATGATGTCATTCGGTGAAAATTGCAATCGGCACAGCAATTCAAAAATAATCAATATTTGAAAAATATTATTTCAGAATATCCACCTATGTCGGGGATTGTGTCGTAGTACATTGGATATCTAAAGAGAATTCAATGTACTACGAAAGACCTTTGTTGTCAATCTACAGTGTGACGTAGTCGAATGACAAGCCGACATGCTGTCTCGCTACCCGAAATTTCCATTTTCCTTTTTTTGATTTGTCACTTTAATTACTGGTGTTTCTGAATAATAGAGGTTGATCAAAAGATCATAGAAGTTATAGGCAGTCTTTAAGGCGCGTTCACATTAGAACGATAGCGATAGCGATGACTGCAACGATAAATTGAAATAAAATCGCTCTGCAGACCGAACTTCATAGCTGCTGTTCACATTAGCCCGATTTTCTCAACGATAGCATCTACCATAGAGTAAGTATGGTAGGTAGAGTGGTAACTCCGTAGTTATTAAATTCCCAATGTGTATTCACTTTCGATTTTATTAAATGAACTCAAGGGAGATGCAGTCGGAATTGTTTCCAAATTTGAGATATGCAGTGTTGAAGAAATTACAACGGAATTGACTGATCATGATAGCAAAGTAGAAGGAGATGATATTATTTTACAGATTGTCCGTGTCATGACAGCCTTGGAGAGGTAATATTTGTTAAATTGGAAACTCGATGACCTGCTATTGCTTTCATGAATTAGAAATATGAAATTTCAGCCAAGAAAGCACAATAAGATGTCGACTTTTGCATGAACACTTCCATTGTAAGACGGATCATGAAAGTCCCTTGATAATCAGCTTAATTTCCGCTTAGTTGGGATGCATATTAGCAAGCATTCCTTCCTTTTGATATCCAACTTGTTGCATACTACTTATATAGAGGAGTCATCTCGGTAGTATATAAATTGACAAATTTTGACTTTTTTCAAAAGTGCACAAATAATTTTTTGGACCACGGGAACGTATCCTCCGCAAGTTTCTCCGCAAGAAACTGAACATTTTCATAAAAAAAATTTCACTGCATACAGATACTTTTTGAGTCGACACTCTACCTATATATCCCTACTCTATGACATTTACAATGCACGCAGCAGAGCTGAACGATAGATGAAATCGTTATCGGGCTAGTGTGAATGTGCCTTTACAACCAGCAAAGAATCGCCATGCGTTACGCCTCAGCCACACTGAAAGCAAAGCAATCACGAGCGTCCCGAGCGTATCGGGCAAACGTATGTCCGTAAGGTATTAATCGCTCTGGTTTGCTTTGCTCGCAGTGTGGCAGTCTACAACTGCTGCAATGATGACTTTATATTTACTGCAAAACGATTAGCTCGGAAACGCTTGTAAAAGCTCGCAGTATGGCTGAGGCCTTACCCTCTTAGCAGCTCACGCTAGTACAGAAAAAAATAGTGCAATTTGTCATAGGTTGAAGGAAAAAATAATTCACTTCTTGTAATTTTTTGGCAATAAACTTTTACGAGACTGACGCAGTGTACGATTTTTTCTTCCTATGATGAACAACCTCCCATCAAAAGTCGTCAACTATAATAGTTCTTTCAAAGACAATTCCCAATTCTGATTCGAACGAAACTCAACAGACCGACAGCGACCACATTGGTCTGTAGAATTCAATGCAGTGACCTTTCTTTTGATGAGCGGTTGCCTCTCGATTTGCAAAATGACCTTGCCAAATATAACTTGCTTAAAATCAATAAGCAATTCCTTTATCATTTCCCCTACTCAATGACTGACTCGGGACTGCACAACTGGCTTTGAGATGTCTACACCCTCATAACAACCTCATTCAAGTGATAATCCTCCTACCTGCCTGCATTCATTTGCAATAAATGACTTCTACGCACTGGTCCTCCTCTAATCAACTACTGATTAGCAAGTTAGGACTTAGAATATAACAGATTACTTCACAATTTACCTACAAATTTGCTCTACGGCTGCTGGTGCAGCAAAATCCAAAAAATGAAGAAATCCAGGTGACTGATTGAGTCAACGAGTGGTGTCCTGTATAGCCGGTGTACATTCTATGTTGGGAAGGGCTTTAAGCCATCTATGGGCTTTGAAGCATAGAAATTAACAATACCATAGAATAGAATAGAAATCTACTTCTATGCTTTGAAGTAAGGGATAATGCGGGTTTTCAGATGCATAAAGAGTTTGAAGTAAAATATGGATTTAAGTGAAAGTTGCCGGTTTTAAACATCCAAAGGCTTTGCGTGAAAATTATTAGTTAGCAAAAAGGGTATTTATATGCAGATGGATTTTTCACGCAGTGATAAACACAGATTTTTCCCTTGCTATGGGCAAATTTCCATCAATTTACATCTACAGGTGCCTCAGAATGTGCATTAGATGACAAGCGTAGGTAAACGTGTTTTTGATAGAGATGCTTGAATTTCTATGCATATTCACAATAGAGGACTTGCAAAGCTGCTTCGGTTATTGATGGAAAAAAATATTTGTGTCCTAACTTATACAAATCTTTATCAATTTGCATCAGGGTTGGCCGGTAAAAACCACCAGCTTTTCTCACCATTTTTCGGCTAAAACTGGCAAAAACTGGCTAAAACTATTTTTCCAGTATTACTACTTTTTTTGGGTAGGCCTACATACAATATAAGGGATCATCGTCACTCCTTACTTTATTGATGAACGTTAGTCGCAATAAGTTCACTTTACTTTTTCATCATTCGATAAACATTTAGGCCTGTATTTTCACAATTCAAACCTATCAATATCGTATTTCAATCAAGAATACGTTCCAAGTATACACGTAGGTGTAAGAATATGAATTATTATAGAAAATATTGTTATTATTCTTCTAAGTATGCACGCATTTTGTTGCTTTACGAATTTCATTCAATGTAAGTTGCAACAGACGTCCATGCTGGAAGGAAATCACTTGGCTCTATGTAAAAGATCGAAAACAGTCATTCCATGTTAGAAGCTAGAAGCGCAAGAAAATGTAGAAATTTGGCCTCGGATTTCTACGATTTACCTGCCTGCTGATCTCATAGAATGGTTTGTCTTCTAAATCTGTAGCAAATGTCCCATACCCATTGTGATTACACGAATATTACTATGAAATTTATCCTGCACTCCCAGAAGGACTAGATTAAAAATTTTGCCCTTCAACATTTTTCATGTTATGGTAATTTATCCTCACATATTAAGAGGATAAGGTTATGTTAAATGAATTTAAAACCGAAAGTAAAGTTTTGATTTGAGCTCAAAATATAGAAATTTCAAGAACTTTAAACAAACTTGTATATCACAATAATGTCAAAATTGTTTGTCACTCTCAGATTCTATTAACAAGATCAATTTTACAGCTTACTGGAAATGTTCTTTTGTTGAGATTATAACTGAAGCTGATCAGACATACCTCACTTTATCAAGATTGCTGGTGCGAACTATGTTATTTAATTATTATTTGTTCTTACAAATCATGATTTCCTGCTAAAATCACAAGCATTAGTACATTTAGTATTTCTAAAAAAGTAGAAATACATTCTAAGTGATTGTTGCACATTGCTTGATTTGGGAGGTGAGATTTTCCGGTGTAGAGACTTTTTGATAGAGTGTTTTCTCTGCGTTCATGAGACCAGGGTTCGAATTTAGATCTGGTGAAACCTAAGCTACTATTAAAGTACACTCTACATTCTTGCTGAACACTCAACACAGAGGAATGACAGTGGGATTATTGAAGCTCGTCCACATGAAAAAAGTGGCTTGCTTAATTTACAGTATCTGTCATAAGTTTGGAAACCCCATACACG
Organism: Prostheceraeus crozeri; assembly: GCA_907163375.1. NCBI lineage: Eukaryota > Metazoa > Platyhelminthes > Polycladida > Euryleptidae > Prostheceraeus > Prostheceraeus crozeri. The sequence goes on along the minus strand of CAJQUW010000421.1, from coordinate 251,538 downwards.
AAAGCAATAATTTTGTTAAATCAAAACTATACAAAGTAATCCAAAATATACATGTATTTCTGAAGTGACTATGAATGTCTTTATTATATTATATTATCGTGGCAGGCTACTTACATCAGTATTTTGATGGATAGTACTTATTCTTCATCACTGCTTGAATTCTTGAAGGCATTGATGCCACAAGTCTGTTGCACAACATTGGATCAGTTTGTTGGGTACACAGATCAATTATTGCTTGTTTCAACTGCATCATGGAGGTTATCTTCAATTTGTTGATTTTTCTTTTCATTATGCACCATAAATTTTCAATGGGATTTAAGTCGGGTGAATTCGGTGGCCACTTCAGAGTCTGGATGGCATGATTTTCAAGCCATTATGTGACTTTCTTTGATCTATGGCACGGTGCACCGTCTTGCATGAAAATGCTTGCGTCTCGGATCGTCATGAACGGAAGGAGATGAGACTCTCGAGTTTCTAAATATCTTGATGAATCCATATTGACATTCTGAGGTAAGATAGCCAAACCTCCTCTTCCAGTGGCGGAAAAACAAGCCTATACCATCACGTGCGGAGGATGCTTCACCGTTGGTTGGGTAAACCGATGATCGGACGGATCAGATTGTTTTGGTCTTCGGAAACGCCACCTTGATTGATCAAACAAATAAAAGTTAGACTCATCTGACCACATGATGTGACCCCAATCGTCAGCTGTCCAATCTTTTGTTCGCATACAAAATTCTTTCCTTTTCTGAAAATGGGCTTTCGTCATTAGATGTTTCCGCTGAACTTTGCGAGCCCATAAGTTAAAGTCTTTCCGCAAAACACAAGAAACTGTTTCCGTAGACACACACCGTAGAGGAGATACTTCTCGGATGAGATCATTAGAAGTTAGGAAAGGATCTGCCGATATGACCTTCTTCATTCGTCTCTTTGTATGTTTGGATACCTTGGAAGGTCGACCGCAACGGCTACGAACTGAGAAATTTCCTTCCATGTTGTATCGTTTCAAAATCTTTGATACAGCTGATTTTGAAACTTTCAGCTGTATGCATCTTGTATCATCTTGTATCAACTGTGTATCATCTTGTGGCTGAGTCCTGCTCTTTTCAGCTCCACAATCGCGCCTCTCTGTGCGTCAGTTAGTTGTTTTCCTGATCCCATTGCAATGCAGAAATGAAAATGAGATGACTCGTCACTGATACTTAGAACATACACCCGTATTAGTAAGCTATCTATGCTATCGCTATGACGACGACAATGCAGTAAGCTCGAATGGGATTGACAGCCTAGATATCTGATAATCATTAAAATCATTAACTGCTATTACCATGGAATCTCTGGGGAAACATCTAGGGAACATTCCAAGCACATTTCAAACATAGGGAATTTATTTGTAATTGTATAGAGTGGAAGCTTTCCCAAGTCAGATAGAAGACTTATTTTTGTTCTACCGCGAGATCTTTCGGCCTACATCGTAGGCCATTCTCAAGCGACTGCACTGTATTGTTGAATCAACGATTAACACATCTCACATGAAATCACAGCGATATCGGACGGATTGACACTTACATGGTAGCAAACAAAAGAGCCTGTTAACATCTAATGAACAACACAATACTAACTAACATAATAGGAGGAATGTCAATGAAAAACCAAGCTCAAAGGTCATTCAACCAGTCATAGGTTGAAAGATCAAAACTGAATGACAATTACATAGGCCTACATTAAGACTAAGCCACACAAAAAATTGACCAATAAGCAAGACCAAAGTGATGAAAAAAAGCTGAATAAATAATGCAATACTGAATTCCAACGAATAATACTGAAAGATTAATACTAAAAGCAAAGAATCACAACCACAAAGAGGAAATATAATAAAGTTATGGCAAAATAAATTCAAGAAAGAATCTACATAATACTTACTACTACTAAATAATACTGAACATGTAATACTATAAAGAGCTAGATAGTACTAATACTATATGAAGAGATCGGCAAAAAAAAATAATAAAAAAATAATAAAAAAACCAAATAAATGAATAAACAACTGGTGGTGAAACTTAAAACAGTCTGTCCCAGCTGGCACTGACGTCACACTTCGTTTTGTTACTGCTGCCAAGGCGCCTGGTCCACAGAGCCTCCTTTGTAACCCGTTTGCGCCAGTTCTCTTCACGGTCTATTACGCGAAGACCTTCAAAGTCTAAACGATGTTGATGCTGGTGCACATGCTTCGCCACCTCTGACCTCTGTACATCGATGTTGCGGACCGCACGCTTATGCTCCTTCTTTCTCTCCTCAATTGGCCTTTGTGTCTCACCCACATACTTCCAGTCGCAGTCAGCACACTCTAAGGAGTAAACAACACCGAGCTGTAGAGGTGGTGCTGGTCTTTTCTTTACCAGAAGCGATCGTAGAGTCTGGACTGGTCTTGATGCCACTTGAACACCCACATTGTGCAAAACACTGACGATCTTCTCCGTGACCTTGGGAACGTAAGGGAGAGAAACGCCAGAATGTAGCGGCTCAGCAGGACTTTCTTGATCAATCAGATTTTCTGGACGATAAGAGAACCTGTTGATCTCGGCTTCCGAGTAACCACTCTCTTGTAGGGCCTTGTTTATATGCACCATTTCACCTTCACGAGCATCAATCGAACAGACACGCTCTGCTCGAGTAGTAAGAGAACGTGTAATGCTCCGGAATGTCCCACGAGGATGGCAAGAGTTTTTTTATTATTTTTTTTTTTTTTTTATTATTTTTTTTTTGCCGATCTCTTCATATAGTATTAGTACTATCTAGCTCTTTATAGTATTACATGTTCAGTATTATTTAGTAGTAGTAAGTATTATGTAGATTCTTTCTTGAATTTATTTTGCCATAACTTTATTATATTTCCTCTTTGTGGTTGTGATTCTTTGCTTTTAGTATTAATCTTTCAGTATTATTCGTTGGAATTCAGTATTGCATTATTTATTCAGCTTTTTTTCATCACTTTGGTCTTGCTTATTGGTCAATTTTTTGTGTGGCTTAGTCTTAATGTAGGCCTATGTAATTGTCATTCAGTTTTGATCTTTCAACCTATGACTGGTTGAATGACCTTTGAGCTTGGTTTTTCATTGACATTCCTCCTATTATGTTAGTTAGTATTGTGTTGTTCATTAGATGTTAACAGGCTCTTTTGTTTGCTACCATGTAAGTGTCAATCCGTCCGATATCGCTGTGATTTCATGTGAGATGTGTTAATCGTTGATTCAACAATACAGTGCAGTCGCTTGAGAATGGCCTACGATGTAGGCCGAAAGATCTCGCGGTAGAACAAAAATAAGTCTTCTATCTGACTTGGGAAAGCTTCCACTCTATACAATTCCAAGCACATATTTTGCAATCAGTGGAAACGCAACAGCCTATGACAATAGCAGGCTTCAAGCGCACACCTAATTGTAACCGATCACGGTCAAATTTGGTCAAATACCCGAGATGAATTGTAGACGAAAATCTGAATTTTCATGTCCCACCTGGAATAATTGGAATCGGACAGTCCCAGCGGAATCTACAGCTTCCCCAGTCCACATCTACTCTCATTTTTCAATCTCAACAATGAATTTTGCTTCGGAGCATGACCCGCCTTGCTAGTCTTCCATGGTGCCACTGGCATTTCGTCATGTCTCCTCTAGACAAGCAGAGGAGGGAAACACCCATTTCTATGGTTATTACTGTGGAGTGAGATAATTTTGACAAAAAAATTAGGATACGAGTGAATGCAGTATGAATTTCATAAAATCACTGACTTGAGACACGGGGTTTCCAAACTTATGACAGGTACTGTAGTTTTATGCATAAACCAGTTATATTCATATATCTATTTTCATTTTTTCATTCATTTAATGATAATTCTGCGAGTATCTAGCAACTTCTGTTACATGAACCAAAGAGCCAAAATGGTGCTGAAGTCTACATTTGTTCTTAAATCACAAGAAAAGGGCAGAGCAATCGTAAAGATAGACAACATCGTTTGTCGTTCGTTATAAAGACATATCATGTGGTTCAATCACAGAATGAATGTCATGTTTTGGAAGATAAGAGTTGCAAACTGCAAACCCGCATGCACCGTACTACTTAATCCCCCAACTTGCTGTCGATCATTTCGTGAAGAAATAGACTGATTTTTCAGAATCTTGGTTTTAGCCGGTTTTTACCAGTTTTTGCCGGTTTTTACCTGGTTTTTACCACTTAGTGGCAAAAACCAGTTTTAGCCGGCAAAAAGCCAACCCTGATTTGCATCCTACAAGCATCTACAAGACGGGTGCGTAAACGCGTTTTCGAACTAGCAACTTGAAGAGCTATGCGTTTTCACAAGACGGTAGTTGCAAAAAGTAATCGTTCATTTATGAAAAAACCACAGATTTTTGGCTTAACTTGCATCAGTTTGCATCTACAGATAGTAACGAGTATTATTGAACTTATGACCAAGCAGCCGCTTGGAAGGGACATAATTCAAAAAACATAGCTGGTACTGATGAAAGTCATATGGAAGGTAAATGAAGTAAGTGAATCAAAGTTGCAACGCTTCATTTTGATTAGCTGTGGCCATCTTAATCTGCGATTTCATTGGAGCAAGCGTGCTTTTATTTTTCGAAAACACTCGTGACTTAAATTGAAAAGTTCAGGGTGTTCCACTAACTAGATTTTCCTAGATTTTTCATACGTTAATAAGGGATATTTTTCTCTACAGGATGAACCCACTCTTGAAACTATTTGTGGCGGATTAAAGTGAAATTCGCTGTAAATTTTTCATACAGCTCAGCTGCTCAAAATGACGTCAACAATCACGAAATACAATGCTATCAGGGTTTTCCTCGATTGACTGAAAAGTCAAAATGCACGGGTATCATTTGAACGAAATCTTTTCGTGTCGCAAGCTAGTGAACAGAGATCCTGATGGCGATTGGTTTTGAACTGAAGCTTTGATATGAGCTATGATCGAATACTTAACGCGCTGACAAGGTGATTCGAGCAGGAGAATAGACACGAAATTAGCTTCATTACACTGAGATGGTCTAGATGATGTTTTGTTATTAAATGTAAATGAAGGACTTATAAATAATAGACCTATAAAGTTTTTCTTACGATCTTCAAATGATGTTCTAATAACTAATCCATAAAATTGCAATTCAATGGTTGATCAATCGCGCTATCAGTGGTAGGCTACAGTGTCATAGTGTATTGTCAGCAGCTTCCATATTTACATGCAAATACAGTGATATCGATCGGTGGTTTTATACCTGTAAAGTTGATACATATATAGTTGATGTAGCCTTAAAAATGCCAAATTTGCAAATTTGTGATTTTTATGTTTGCAAACTTGAAAATCCCAAAAAGTAACTGATTTTCTAATAACTCTGCTGGCCTCATTTCTGGGTCTTCATTTACCGTTTTTGCACCATCAGATAATGCAGATCGTTATCTATCGCAGTAGTATTTCAAATTTTTGATGCTGCAAGATATCTAGTCAGAAGCGAGCTTAGAATAAGACGGCTGGTTTTTGTTAATTAGGACTCACCATGCAGGGAAGCAGGTATTTTTGAAAATCCGAGTGACTGAGAGTTTCAGGCATGTGCTACAATTCTACCGAAAATAAACGCCCATTGCTAGAACCTACAAAAAAATTGCTTTAGAAAAGGAGTAAAAAATTTTATACGAGGAAATTTTTGGAACACTCTATGCACATGCAGTGTACAAAACAAGTACACATAGTGTTATACATGTATTTCTAAACAGGCAATAGCAGCTCTGGATATTTGCCATCTTGATGCCGCACATGCATGTTAACTGAGCTTTTGAAATGTTCTTTACACCGAATATATCCTGTCATGAAGTCATAGTCATTTATACGGAAAAAAGCTACTATGGCGTCAGAGTGATACCAAAATTATCATAAGAGGGAGAGAGAGAAGGGGTAGTCAGTAGGGTAGTCAGTAATATAAAAATTCTCATTTTGCAACGAAATTAGAAGAGTAGAAAGCTTTGTCTGCTATTTTGGCTGTTAATTGTAGGGCCTTTGTTCTCAACGGCCATGAATGTTTGAAATTCAATTGGTCACATTGTCCTTGCAGAAGATCAGAATTGTGGCATATCTTTGTCGAAAGTCAATCATTTCTCCGCCTGAGCATCTGACTACATCTGGTATCAGACAGGAGTGGGTGGGGTAGAAGAGGCTGCCTCACGGCTTGGATTTGAGCCGACTTGTGAATCTTTCCATATTATGGATTCTGATGCTTCTGAACAAAAATTCCGTATACACGTGAGGACGCGCCGCTGATGCACCACTGATCGATGTGAATGGACCACAAGAATGTGCAGTTGGATTATGTGGTTCTCAGCGATACTGTGTAACCTACTACTGCTTTCTGTCGTTGTTTACTGCCATATACCATTCTTTAGTTGTGTTTTAGAAAAAAATAGAAAATACATGAGTAAAAATCGAAATAAATGCCATGCTTTTTAACCGAAATAACTTTATCATTACAATTTTGAAAAAAGACTTTAAGAAGTCATGTTTTTTCTTCATGTTATTCACATACATGTAGATAATATGTAGAATACATGTAGATTGTTCATCAAATCACTAAGTATCAAAAGAATTTAACTAATCTGATGCACTCCACGTGATTGAAGGTAAGTGGAAAACAGTTTCGTCATCTTAATAAAAAGCTGTATATAACAAGTTTTCATTTTAGATTCAACTGTGCTTCAAATAAAAGTATATTTCTGAAAAAAAAGATTCGCAGAACTTAATTTTCCATTATATTTACGTCGAGGTTGTGTATACACGATTTTGCCACCTCATCTTTGAAGCTGTTGATAGCTCAACTGTAGATAGGTTGAATCATCATAAATATTGTTTAGATATAATACACGTAGATCCAAATGCAGGCTAAATGTAGATTGTGAAGAATGCAAATTATTGATTGACGTTTCCAGTGAACTCGACACAATAATCGAGCTCAAGAATGAAGTCCCAAGACAACACAATCCGCATATTGATAAATTGCAGATGAGTTTCTTGAAATGCGTATTCATCGTATTTACAACGCCTGTTATGATTTTTTGCAATGCATGTGAATGAAATTGCAGCAACAAAAAGTAAAATTTTCTAATCTGATAAATTCTAATGTAGTGCGGTACATTATACAGCCATAGATTTGATAGAGATTGAGACGCTCCAATCACGAAATTATTTACACGTTTAGGAATGCATGCTTACTGAGCACTCTAATCTAAAATGTGGGTGGAACTTGTTGAACTGTTGTTGGCGATATTGATTATAATTATTAAGCAAACAATACTTGCGAGAGCTAGCGCGATTTTAAGAAATGTCGCGTTGTGTTGCCGTTTAATAACAGTTCTCATTGATTCTCCAAGAAGATCACGTACAAAACCTAGAAGTATGTACGGTAGGTCGTGTAATTCAAGAGTAGCAACTTGATTTCGAGCATACATACATGTACATGTAAGAAGCAAGCCATGACCGTAATGACATTAGGTACATACAGACATATGAATTGAATTGACAATTTCTTATTTTTGGCATCATTTTTAGTTGACCGGTGAAGGGTTGATTCTAATTACAGATGTATGTTCTGAAACATAGACTCAGGGCACTTCTCTAACACTTTTGCTTGGGAACATACAGTTAGTCACTGAATACGCCGACTTTGACGAAGAAGCGAAACTCAGAATTCAGATGACAACGTGTAGAAGAAAGGACCTTAGCTGCTTATCTCACAGCTAAACAGCTGAGAGTTTAGACAAGTCACTGGAGAAATTTTGAAAAACGCATTTGACATACTTGCACTGTCTAAAACAAGATAATGTGCTGAATTCTGCTTCTTTAACAATCTAAAAAGCTTAGATCAGATACAATTTTAATTTAATAAAACATGTCATGATTTAAAGCAGACTATACTCAAATTATTGTCTTTTTGGTGAATTTGAAATACATCCTATGGATTGTCAGTTTTATAAAGCAGCAATTTTTTATTGGATAAAAATAATCACGACTGATGGTATACCATAAGTTATATGGGATGAGCAGTTGGCTTTAGGATTGTGCCGGTTTGAAAACAATGTGAAATAAAATGTAAATTTTGATATTTACTGCAACGATATCAATATCATCTTGAAATTTAGAACAAAAGAAATCATAAGTCAGATGTCGTTACAGGGAGTTATAATAACAGACCGAAGTATGAAGACGGTCTATGTGAGCTATGCAATGATTCAAAAGTAAAATCTTTGTATCACATTATGATTGAATGTTCTGCCTATGAGAAAATTCGTCAAGAAATAGCACTAGGATTATGTTATTGCGATAACATAACTGAGTTTCATGAATTAATGAATAATCATGATTCCAAAAAATATAAAACCCATCGCCAAGTTTCTTCAGAAAGCAAACAGCATGAGCTTCATCTTCAAAGAAAATAACTAATCAATATCCAAAAAAAGGATCAAAAGTTCATTCATCACTCCTTCCTTAATTAAAATTGCTTTTTTTATTGACCTCACGCACTACTTTTCTACCATTTCTTATGAACGTGTTTCACTATATTCATTGTGTTGGAATTGAGTGTTCTCCACTTGTTTTCCAAAAGTTTTGGAAACCTTTCTTTTCCGTTTTAAGAAAACGGTTTTTCTTTGTCCGTTTGTTTTGTCCGTTCTATTTCATGTTTAACACGGAAGTGAATAACAAATTTGCGCCATGACGATATTAGTACAAAAGATCAATAGTCAGTCAGTCACCGAGGCAGACGACGTAAAGTCAGCAAGATATCTTTCTGAACACAAAGGTCGAGTGCGAACCGTTTGATGCACAAAGCCTCGTAGATGGACAATAGCTGGAAATTACGAGGATGGAAAAAAATCTTAAAGCGATCCAGTGCGTCATCAACATTACAAAAACATAATTGAAGATGACGAGTAATGGCATTGGATGCTGGCCGATTGGGCGGCTAGTGCTGTGAAGCCAATTGTCAACATGCTCACGAATTCTGTCACCAAGCCGCCCACCGGTTCTGCCCATGACCTTGCTACTGCAAGTGCATTGAAAACTGTAGATAACATTTGAATTGACAGAAACTGACAAACGGTCCTTGGGACTTGAAATCGGAACACGAACAGTGTCGAAAATGACAATGGGCTTAACAGCAGGAAACACTTTCAAAATATCACAGTTAAGTGAAATGAGTGAAATGAGAGACAGCACAGTCACCTATAAAGGGGACACGAACAAAAGCATGCCTCTTTTCGGGACCATATATGACATCTTGGGCAATAGACACTATACAGTATCTTTCAGTGAAAAATGACGGATGGCCGTTAGCAATGAGGACGGACTTCAAAAGTTCAAATTCTGACAGGCATTCTGACGAACAAATGCAAGACGAACAGTAAAATATCGACTTTGCAAGACCGACTTTGTAACAGGGATGCGGAGTCCTATCATTTTGATAGGACTCCGATTCCGACTCCGACTCCGGGGTTGATAGGACTCCGACTCCGTGTGGCAAGCATATATAGGTTAGTTTTTTGAAAAAACTGACAACCTTCAGCATAGTTCATTATAGGCTTACCTGAACTTATGTTTAGTGATCATTCCTGTATCAATTATAAATCATTTTCGATGAAAGTTGATCAAATGCCGCTTTCAGTTGGATGCATACGACTCGGCTCCTCCCGTCTTCTTAATGTGTGCTTCACACGGATTTTCTCCAGTCTCTGCCAGGCAGGAAAATTCCCATCCTTCTCCAACTATATGAGTACACTCTCTTTTAATTCTCTCGTTAATATGCGCCTTTTATGCAGAATTTTTTGTTGTCGAGGTTGATGATGAGCCACCTTTACTGTGTACCAATTTATGCCGCAAGTTAGGAATTCTGAATGAGATGAATGCTGATGGCAAAGTATGTTTTATCGAGGAAAATGATCTTAATGTTTTGTCAGAGTTTGACAGCATATTTGTCATGTAAAGGTCATGTAAAGAATATGACGTATAAGATCAAGATTGCATCAGATGCTATACCAAAAGCTACTTCATTCAGGAGGCTACCCCCCAATCTGCTGGATATGGTAAGAGATGAACTACAATCTATGTTAGACAAGGGAATTATAATACGAGCACAAAGCAGTGAATGGCTTTCTCCTTTGGTCCCTGTAATAAAGCGCAAAACAGGAGATGTGAGAACATGAGTTGATTTTAGACATTTGAATTCATTCATCGTTCGCGAACCTTACCAAATGCCCACATTCGAGGACCTTATGATTGATTTGGATACTGCATGCATTTTCTCTATATTAGACGCGAAGTCTGGATACTATCAAATTGAAATTGACGAGGAATCTCAAAAATACTTAGGTTTCTCCACTCCTATTGGTAACTTTCAGTTTTCTCGAATGCCTCAGGGCATTTCATGTGCACCCGAAATTTATCAAAAAATGATGCAGTGTTTAATTGGTGATATACCTGGAGTCTTAATACATCTTGATGACATACTGATATTTGGGGCCTCGCAAACGGAGCATGATCAGAGATTGAGAAATGTTTTGGAGATTCTAGCTGATAGTGGTGTTAAACTGAATCGTGATAAATGCAGCTTCGCAAAAAAATCGGTTGAATTTCTGGGACATGAAATTTCGGAAAACGGTCTGAGACCTAACAAAGAGAAAATTGATACATTAATTAAATATCCTGCACCCCAGAACCATTCTCAGTGTCGTTCATTTTTGGGATTAATTGAATACACCGGTCACAAGTTTATTCGGAACTTTGCCATTATATGTGCACCGATTTATTCGCTGTTATCTAATGACACATTTCAGTGGAATGATAATGCACAGAGAGCATTTGATAGTTTAAAAATGGAAATGTGTAACATACAGTACTTGAAATATTTCAATAAACGGGTGCCTATTGTTATACGAACAGATGCCTCAAAAATTGGATTAGGAGGCGTTCTACTACAAAATGAAAGACCTATTATATTTGCATCCCGAAAGCTCAAAGATGTGGAAACAAGATATTCTTAAATAGAGCTAGAATTTTTGGCAATAGTGTTCTCATTGTTTCGATTCAAAACCTTTATTTTTGGCAGCTCTGCTTTGGTTCAGACTGATAATAAACAATTACTGGCTTTTTTGGCAAGCCAGTACATCTTCTTCTAATGCGCATACAAAAGTGGATGTTGAGTATTCAACCATTCGCAGTGAAAGTGGAGCATATCAGTGGACAACATAACTCTTTGGCTGATATAATCTATCTCGAATATCCATAGAGTCCTATCATGAAATTACAGAGGAAATGTGTAATGAGACGTGTTGTTTTGTTGATCAGGACATACCTTTGTCTGTTGAAGATATAATTTCTGCATCAGAAGGAGATGAAGAAATTACAGCTTTAAAAATGTTTATTACACGAGGATTTTTCAAGGACCAGCAACTAAAACGTTTCTATGGATCTTTAAAAGATGAATTATGTATTTCTTCAGATGGGCTTGTGCGTCGAGGGAACCGCATTGTGCTACCTGTGAATCTGAGGCTGCGGGCTATCAAAAGGATGCATTCAGACATGTTGGAGCTGACAAAATGAAAGTATTTCTTCGCAGTCTATTCTTGGCCCAAGATGTCTGAGGATATCACAGACTTTGTGAGACAGTGCTATTCATGTACAAAACATTCAAATAACAATATTTGGGCACCATTAACGGCGGTCGCGGATAAAAGCACAAAGCCATGGGAGGTCATCAGCGTCGATTTTACTGGACCTAGCAACAGATTACATGTAAAACATTATTCACAGTAATAGATCATTTCTCGAGATATCCCATCGCCTTTGAAGTCACTCGCGTAACGACTGAATCAGTAAAAAATTGTTTGCTCCAATTGTTCTCAATGTTTGGAATTCCTGAAATAATGATATCAGATAATGGAACGGCATTCACAAGCAGAGATTTGGAAAATTTTCTTTTGCAAAGTGGGGTAAAGCATAAAGTTTTCAATCCCATATTTTCCTGAAAGCAACGGCTTGATTGAACGCTTTCACAGAACGCTCAAAACTCGATTGGATAAACTTTTGGAGGACCGTGTAGAATTTGATTTTTTTGGCTCTTAATATGGTTCTATATGATATTCGAAGGCTACCGAATGATTCTACTGGATGTTCACCATTTACAAGATGTTTTGGACGAGATATGCCGACGCATTGGAACCGAATCTTTTCTGACAATGTTGTCATAGGTAGAAAACCGAGGAGTTTGAAGGATCGGTACGCTAAAAGAAATGAGGCATCTACTTTAGAACTGACGGAATTTGATGTTGGTGAGCGTGTTTTAGTCAAGAGGGGTGATAATGGTACATTTGATGTCTTTAATCAGCGTCTTATGAGGCCTTTTAATAATGAATTGCCTGATGATAACGTGGACTGAGTTTTATGTTCAAATGTCTGTATATTATATTACTCATTTTTTTTATTTTTTCTCTTTCCCCCTCAAGGATGTGACAGCGGACAATGCTTCTTCCATGTGATTGGCTATCCATGCATAATACGTGTGGTCTGATAAGATAGCTATTGTTGCATGCATGTGCGAATACTGTTCGAACGGACTGAAGACCAGAAGTTTCTGATATGTTCATGTTGACGGTTGGCGAATAAAGTGCCCTCTGAACCTGAGTGTTTTGTTTATAGGGTGCTTCCATACAAAAAAGTATTTTTGTAATGACGAAATGGCTTTTCAGGACTATTCCACCCCAGCTCACGGAGCTGAGGCAGCATCCAATTTTAAGTGCCAGATGAAGTTGAGGTATCTCTCTCGACCTGAGAACAGTCCGGACCTCAACTCCATTGAAAATTCATGGGGAATTATGAAGAAGCGGGTTAATAAGAAAAAGCCGAGGACTAAATCAGAATTGCAGGTATCCATTGTGCATGTTTGGTATCATTGCATCGAGACAAGTTTTTTATCCGCTTTGGTAGACAGCATGCCAAAGTGAACCATTGCGTTGTTGAAGTCACTGCCAAGTCAAAATGGTCTTCGTGCAAAATGGTCTCCAAAATGTTCATGTTGAAGCTGTCAAAGAGAAAGGAACAAACTGGAATTTCAATAACAGGAACGTCTTCAGCTCCTCTGGATGTTTGAAAGTAAGCCTATTTTCACGAACTGTTAGAGACTATTGACTTTCTAGCAAAAACATTAACCGAATCCCAGGTTTTAGATGTTGCTAAAGTCGTTTTTGCTGCTTAAATTCCTGTTTGTAGCTTTCCCTGTCACAGTTTTATCAAAACTTAGTTTAAGAGCCATTATGTAAAAAGACTAGTGTGACGTGGAACCTTGAAGACTAAAAGAGCTGCGCCAAAAACTACACTGTAGGTGAGCTTCAAGTTTGACTTGATCATTCATCATGAATAACTTCAGTCAATTTTAGTATATCCACTGCAAAGGGTAAATATAACATGATTTCAATAACTATTATGTCGCTTTTTGTAATCAAAGACAGCGCAGTAAAGGTAGAGGCCTAAAACTAAACTTTCACACAATGATACACACCATGTGGCAACTGCGAATCCGTGCGTTTGTCGAGTTCTACCCTGTTTCTCTTCTTGTCAGATATGATCAAAGAAGGCACATGCGAATTCAATAGGAAGAAGATTGACGTTTTCGGCAAAAACTGTGTTATCCTACGTTTTTCTTTGAAAAAGTGAAAACACTGTCTAGAGACATAATTTCTTAGCTCTAGACACCACATTCAGATCGCGAATTCATGTCTTTATGTACGGTACCATTGTCTATAAATTTAAGCACACTCAGTCTAGTAAAAAAATTGATTGTCACAGTATAGGCTTTCTATATTGACTTTCTACGATTTCTATGCTTAGGAATTGACAAAAAATGACGCCCAAGGCCATAGAAATTGATATAAATGAAACCTCTACAATGGTAGTAAGGCTTCATGCAATACACAATAGTGGCACAAAAATGACACGCATTTTCACTTAGAAACACTTGTCAACCACTGCATGACTGAGTTAGAATCAGTCACATGTGTAATTCTAGGCTTTTCATTGGTCATCCTTGTCCCAACTTAGTTCCCCCTGATGTGCCGCGACCTTGAGTCAATTTTCATTCTAGTCAACTTCAGATAAACAATCTAATTGAAAGGGTGCAGAATTTCACGAACTGTTGACTATTTATGATGCCCTACTATTGAATTTGCTGAAAAGTTATGCATGAGTGCAAAAAAAGGATTGTGTAAGAAATACAGCAGAGGCATGCATACTTGAAATGTGTTCAAAACTGACTTTTTCAGTGGATCTGTGAAATGGTAGTGTACTGTTCTAAGTAGCTTCAATTGCAAATATTATGAGGAAGAAGGACTACTTGCAGATGCCTAGGGAACTATAAACAATTACGAATTACTTCCTGTTTGTGCCTGTAATAAAAGCTTTATCAGCCGCAAAAGACAAAGGGGCTCAAGAACTTGTGATCGATGCAAAGAATCGTCTGCGCCAAGCATTCATTCAAGAAAGAAGTAATTACTTGCAAGGCAAACTGCATAATGTAACGCAAATCTTATTAGATATTAGCTGAATAGGCTAAATAAAACGGTTCCCCTAAAAGTACAACTTGATTTCGCATTTTCAAATATGCGCATATGTTCTTGCATGTGATGTTTCTTTTGAAAAATAATGCGAAAAAGATGAATAAAGCCTTTTTTAATTACTTTAACTATAATGTTAATTATTTTTAGGTGAACATTACCGGAAATATTGATATATGATCAATACAACACACGCTACACGCAGGATGCACATGTGGGCTTACTGTAATAGCGATATCATTGGGTTTTTATGAGAACAAGTTAAGAATATGCAGTATTATTGTTATTATACAAATGCCATATAATTTTAGGCATTTAAAGCGAATTGATGGATCACATCTGTAAATAGGTCCTCGAGGATCCATTTCATGCTGTAACGTCGGTAAAATATTTCATGCATTTGAGGGTTAATATGGTGTGAATGCTCGTCAAATTCAGACTTCAGTTTGCATTACGTTCAATGGAAAATTGATCTTCTTGTCCCTTGTGTCTAGTTCTCACCGTGACCATCAGCATTGAGGAAAGTCATCAAACATGCAGATAAGTCAATTTTATCTCTGTAATGAGTATGATATGATCATCTCAAAGCAACCCTTCAGCATGTCAAAATTTGAAGAAGCCAATTAATTTATCGAATTACCTCAACTGGAACATTAGATTGGATTATACTAGGCATGCAATGTCACTTTAATTAGGACTCTTATTTAATTGTGGTCTTTCAAAGTCATCATGAATAAGTAACGTCCCAAAATGATGGCAGTTATGTAATCATCATGTGAGCCTAGTGGTTGAACTCTTGAAAGGCATGCCCTTTATTAATAAAAGAAAGAGTACAACAATTTCTTTAAAATCAGTGTTTAGAAACTGTCTTGCCTCCGAAAATAGCATCTAAATCATTTTAAGCAAATTGAGAAAAATTGTTAAATTCAGTTGAATTATCATTTCGAACATTACGTCGATTGAAAATGACAATATGCAGAACTTATTGCTGTTCAATATTATTGATGCAATATGTCGTAATATGTTCTACGATGCTAATTCTAGACATTGATGTACATGCAGACGGATAAACATCATGGATCAGGACGTAGAAAACAAATTGTCAGTTTAAAAGACGTGATTTCGGACAACTACATGTCATTTATCAAAGTACATTATTGAAATAATCTTAAATTTTCACATGGATTGATTTCTGTATGATAGTCTCTATGGACTCAAAATTAGAGTTGATAAATTAATGACCCTCTACTAGACATCAAGCACTTTCAAAATGCATAATTAGTCTTACTCTAGGGAAGAAAGCAGCTTCCCAACATCTGATCTTGGGCAATCAGTCGTACGTAACTATCATAATGCAAAGCGCACTGTTGTTACTATTCCTAAAGCCTTAAATGCATAGAGTTGGTCATTTTAGTAATGACAGTCGGAATTACCGCTTCTGATGCTACAGAACTTCTCCAAATAAATAAAATGAGATGGCAAGTTGCAAATACTCCATAACCTTGGATTTGACAACTCTAATGAAAGAGAGAAAGGAGGAATTTGTCCATGTTTCACAGAGGAAATTCATGCATTTCAAATTAATCATGTATAGACGAGTCGTTTGATAGTCGAAACTGAATTTAATCTAACAGCAGAGCAAAGAAAAAGCAATAAAAATTGAAAGAAATATTTCTCCGTGAATTCAGTTGGGAGAGTACAAAACAGCCACAACAAAAACATCAACATTCGCAGATTGCACCATCAGAGACATCACAGATCTAGCGGAATGGGCCTTTCGTAGTTGATGAGAAATGAACATGGAAGTGTCCACTAGTAGGAATTCAGTTCGGAACATTGTTATAAAGTGGATGAGTTGAATGATGCTCAAAGCTTTTCAAAACTTGAAGTCCACTCTCTTAACAGGTTAACGGAGAAAGTGAATCATGCATGCAGTTGCCTTACAAATGAATTGGTGAGCTCTATTTTGAAATCGCACATAGTTAGTAGTGTACATAGCATATAGTTTACACATCAACAATTGCAATAAATTCCATGCGTCGGGCTTGCACACAGAAGAAGAGAAGCTATAATTGAATGATATTCAATCTCAACCTTACCTATAAGACATCGTCCAACATAAAGTACCCAGAACGACCATTTAATAATAAATTAGTCAAAGGCCCGACATGCAATTTATTTATCCTAGAGTTGGTTGGATAATCGAAGCACTGTGCCGAATTCTCTCGAAAACAATCAGCGGCCACGGGTTGCATGCTATTTTGCAATTTAGGTGCGGATTTTATTCGAGGGTCGGTTCCATTGAGGGCGGGTTGCATGAGCACAAGCTTTTGAGATTGTGATTTTTTAACTGCCTCTATTTTTTAGTTTTCCATTTTGCTTTTATAAATCGTTTTGCATCAATTTTGATGAGTAATAGTGAGCGATTATCGACAAGAAGTGTAACCCATTCTAAAACCAACAATTGATATAGATCTCTTAAACAATCATTATATCCAATGAATTTTAAAAGAAACTTCGTTTGCAATTAAGCGATAATGATCAATGTTTGATTATTTTGATTCTTTAGAAATCAAGATCCTTAATATTGGCCAACTGTTGAACAATAATAGCTATTGACAACCATTGTTAGACAATATAAAGGTGATATAGTCACACTCCAATGGCGGTAGCCTTGTAATATAATTTTCAAAATCTCTTCGAGGGCGGATTATGTTCTAGAAAATACGGTGGTGGTAATAGAAAAGAATCTCATTCGAGAATATACATGTAGATGTTGAATGTACTCGGATATTCTTGTTAAAATTAATTGGTCATTGATTTGTTAAAATCGGTTATTTCAAATTTTAAATTGCTATTTACAGCACTCACTCATTAAAAAGTTCACTCACGAAATATGTTGCACAATGATCTTCATGCCATTGGAGCAATACTTAAGAAGTTTTAAGGAGAGAGCGTCCCCCCACCACGGCCACGGGATGTGGTTGAATTCGCTGTGGGTAAGATTCAACATGATCTTGCACATTATTTTAAACAGTGTTTAAAATAACCATATTTCATAGACACCTATTGAGAGCTCCTCATTCGGATTTCACTCAAGTCATGCGTAAAATTAAAAAAATTGAATTATCCATTACTAAGGGGAAGGCCGAAAAGTCGCGTTCCATGTTAATAAAGCAGAACATTCGCATGGAATTTTCTCATGTTCCTTTATAGTGGAAGAATTTATCGAAGCTATTGGGTACTCATGATAGAAAGCACATTTCAATGATCATTGCAATCCATGCTGATGGCTATCAGGGATGCTAATTTGAATTTTCTGCGAATGCATTAGTCATCAAGCTATATCTCATACACAATAATTTATAAATAGCATTTCAGAAACTCAATTCAGAAATTATTCTCTTGATAGCCTTTCAAGTGTTCATTGGGATAAAAGAAGAGAGTTGCAATATAAATTTCAGAAGAATATAGATTCTCACAAGTGAGTTGCATTTATTGACAGCGTGACAGCGTTTCAGAAAATGTTGTTAATATTTTGAAATATACTTGAAAACGTTATCGCAATAATTATAATCCTTTGAGCGTCTGCATCTGTCAACTTGTGGCTATATTTCGTGACTTTTCAATGAAATGAAAAGGAATGAAGTCGCAATATGATTTTCAACATGTCGCAAATGAAGTAGTTTGATATTTACCGCCACACAGCTCCTTCGTCGCAAATGGAAGAATTATCGACCTGTCATTTGTAGACTCTCTTAGCTCCAACCGACAACACTCAATTTACCTGTAGGATTCTCTTCAACTCTTATCATTTGGTAAGGGAAAAGAATTCGATCATTGTCTGTCGTATACAAATTTAAAACAGATGAACTCGTGTCTCTGTCCAAACAAAGTTCTCATTCAAATCAAAGTTTGAGACTAGAAATAAACGAAACCGTCATTCTACTTTGCATGACAACCGTTCACACCATGAAAACAACAAATAAATAATTACTAAGACATCATAGCTTTAGTCTCTAAGAAGTGGTCGACAATTTGGATATTTCCAAAAATCACATGCATAGAAATAGAATGCTCTTTTGAGGGACCATGATTTTCCGCTTCGAAAAAGATCCAGACAGGAAACATGTTATCAAAAGCATTCCAAGTGCCAACCAAAGTCCGTGCAGCAAATTTTGTCTTCGCCATTTAGATTCGCGAGTGATACTAACAGTTTTATGACCTATTCTACGTCATTAACTAACTGCAAAACATCACTGACGAACGACCAGTCAAATAATCTGCCTCATGTTCAAAGTCCTAATTTAACCCATTTAAGGCCGCCTATGTAAATATCGGCAAATTTTCTATAAAAACGGTGGTAAGTATTTCAGAATGTTATACTTAAGAATAATATATGATGACCAGTTCATTACAATAACCCTATCTGAGAAATTAAAGCCGTAACGATTTCGTTACGATGACGTCATATGATGTCAAAATATACAAAAGCATTTTTTTTCAAATGCAACTTATGAATTGCTCCAAGTAATTCCTGCCGAAGTAATGAGTCATAGCTTCAGCATGAAAGCTCTCCATCATATTTCAGAGGTATTTGTCGAAACTGTACGTGAATTAGCAAATTTATTCAAAGGCCTGCTTTATGCTACTTGTCGTTGCTGTTTGCTGTGAAGTCGTTATCGTTGAAATGAGAACAAGTTTCTATATTTCGAAATTCATTTCGAGAAATTGATGCTCTTTCTGCATCGACTCCAAATTCATGGTAGAGTTGGAGACGCCTCGGTCATTCGCAATGTCCACATAAATAAAGAACATCAAGAAATGAACGCATTTGAGATTGTGTAGTATTATGTAGGTCTAAACAATTCTTTTGTCCCGGGTAGTCACTGGTTTCTGCCACTGAGGTCCATAAGACCATCAGTATGCGTATCAAGCATCTCATAAAGATTCTTGCCTTGAAATGCATCCAGAGAATGCTTGTCCTATCTGCGAAGATGGAAATTACCGATATTTGCCATTATGTTGACTGTTTTTCTGTTTACTGAAATGATCATTCAAATCATATTTCGTTGCAATCTCACATTGCCTTACGATGTCACTAACCTCTGAGATATCGTTTGAGAGACTTACCTCTGAGACACATAAACTCATCATCGTCTCAAAACTCTGATGAAGCATTTACTTATGGAGGTTTTGTGGCAACATTCATATACCGTGATCATCGGCATTAGGCCCATTGCATATTTCAGTAACTTCTTTATCCATAGTTAGCAACAGCTTGAGTATTGTCTTCGGATAGCTACACAGGTTGATATAATCAAGCTAGGCCTTTATAGATATTTTAAACCAGTTTGGGCCATCTCTAGCCTCTGGCCTGCCCTTGTACGGAGAGACGCATCGTCTACAGCCAAAGAAGTTTTGGATTGAAATTGCTAGAGTCGGAGGACATCTTTGTATTCTATGCCCAGGCGAACTGGCACCCTGCAATGTTTATGATTAAGATATAAGAGGAAATGCTTGAGATTTGATCTCTCTTTGACTTGCTTCTGTACTTGAGCTAACAAGTCTAATGTTGAGGAAATTACTACGACAATTGACTTCGGTTGGTTTTGTGACGGGAAAGCCATAGACTATAAATAGCAACAAGCATTGCAGAATACACTGAGAATGCAATATTCCAATGAAATTGCTCGTTTTCAGTATTCAACAAACATTAGTTTTAAAGAAAATTATTAGTATTCACCACCATTTGCTTCATTTATATTGTTGCTGTATTTAACATTTGTATATCATATTACGCCAGTGTAACTAAAACGTTACGGTTCAAAAAAATTACGAGCCATGTCATGAATGAATATCCGAGTAAGTATTGATTGCTATTTTTGGTATTTGATGGAAAATGAAATCACGCAAATGACATTGACAGTAAATTACATATGGACGTTCATATACTGAGCCTTTCAGTATATTAGCAGATTTTAAGCCCATTTTTTGTCTAATTTCGTGATAAAATATATGCACTAAAAAATGATAAATTTTGAATTGGCGATAGTTTACCTGAAAATATGTGATAAATAATGTATGGTAATCAAAATATTGTATCATATGTCGCAAGCTGGAGAAGACAGCAGATTCCGAAAAGTGCTGTAACGAAAACGTTACACTGGCGCTAAATTGGTTAAAGATTTCCAAGCGTTTTTCAAATTTATTAAGATTAACGTTGCATCCGCCGATGCACACACATTCAGGTAGCATAGCCAAATAGAACTGGAAGTGGATCACCATAACTCACCCCACCTGACCCACTAACTTTTCAGGGAAGTCTGACCCACTTGATCAACAAACTTTTTACGATAGCCCCACTTCATTCACTATCCACTTCCAACTCAGTAATCGAAAGTTCTCGGAAGAGTTGCAATCAAGAACTTGAATCGAAAAGGCTAAACCATGTAATGTAACTGCATAATTAACTGTTTAAATGTAAAAATTATCAGCTATTAATCATAATTTACAATATACGAGCTACAGATGATGTTAAGGTTTGAAACAAATGAATCAAATTAAGCCAAAGTGCATTTTCCTCTTCAAACATGATTAGAAGCAACCTAATATATTTCAAAATCCAAATGCTATAGACCTATTGAGATAATGTCAGTTGCTCTTTGTGGCGATTATAGATCGTTCTAGCTTAGTAAGAATGCATATTGAATATGTACATGTTTTTTAAATTCTTAAAACTGATCCCTTTCCCTAAAAAGAAACTGAATAAAATTTCCCCGCACTATCGACATCGTCAAATAGACCTACCTCTCATCGAGTCATCACTACTCAAATGCGGATTTTGTGGTGCATCTTCTTTTTACTACTGACTACTGACTTGACTGCCTTACGTCTGCCTTTCGCAACGTAGTTGAATGATTGATGATCGGGAGTATGATCGGGAGTACGTGAACCTATGCCTTATCTCCCGCCATTTTCAAATTCCATAAGCTAAACCTGACCCATCATCACACAACTTCACACACACGTAGCTGGGGTATTTTCTACCTGTTGCAAAGTGCAATAGAATTCTAGTATAGGAGAACTTTCTTCGACCAAATATATTTATAAGGTAAATGAATTAAATGGAATAAATAAATAAATTCACAATATTTCGCCTTAGACTTCCTCTGGTGAAAAGTCAATTTACAACTGAATGTTGGACATTTATTGCAGGTCTTCGGGAATGAATTTCGCTCTCTTCTAATCTTCGTCGAACGAAAACATTGTCAAGCCCCTCCCGCGATGAATAATGGTCCATCTAACCAAGTCGAAAGAGGGATTGGTTGCATGCGTTAGCAGATGTCTATGTACCAGTGATGATTCCGTCTTTATGTTTTCTTTCAATCTGGTTCTCATTGTTCGTGAAGTCTCTCCAATGTATGATTGCAAGCACACAGTACATACGATTTCGTAGACGCAGAACTTAGTCATGCAGATCTCACCTTTCATAGAATGAGGTGAGAAGGGCTTTCAGAAACAGTTCTGATGAAGAAATGAGTGAAAGGAGTTTGAATATCATCAGCAAACGATATAAATCAAATGGCTATCCAGATGATGCTATCAAGAAAGCAGTGCAAGCGCTCAATGGAGAAATCAGACGGGGAAAAAGGAGGCATCATGGTAACAGCAAGCGAAAACTTTCCTTTTGCAAACGAAAACTGTGTCAAAGAGGTCAAACGCGCTCTCAGAAGAACTGGTCTTGATCAATTTATTTCAGTGTCTTTCACTTCACGGAATTTGACCTCTCTTCTGAGACCAACCGGTACACGTCAATGCGTCTACAACGGCTGTCAAATCTGTCCGATATCTATGAAAAGTGAGATCTGCATGACTAAGTTCTGCGTCTACGAAATCGTATGTACTGTGTGCTTGTAATCATACATTGGAGAGACTTCACGAACAATGAGAACTACACCATTTCCAGTTTAATTTCAGACAACATCAACTATATTTCAGATATCATCACTTTAATTTCAGATGCATCAGTTTAATTTCAGTCCCCGTCACTTATATTTCAGATATCATCAAATTAATTTCAGCTATGGTAATTTATATTTCAGACAAGGTCAATTTAATTTCAGATATCTTTTGTGCTCTATATTCATAAAACATGACTGCGCTTATTGATCCATTGGGGCCTACTGTTCTTGACATACAAAAATTGAAAGCGCTGATGCAGCAGATAGGCCCATCATATCACAACTATGCGCATGCATCTTCATGCAAATGCACGTTGAAAAAAGAAGCCTGTATTCGCAATCTGGAATCAGTGTCTCCTTTGGACATGAAATGCTTCGAAGCAATCATATGACACTATAGCCATAAAATATTCTCTGCTTTTATTATAATTCCTTGTATATCGCTACTCCTCCCATACTGTTTTTCCCTGAAGACTTGAACATAGATGATAAAACTACATTTCGCTTGCATCACTTGCTATATATTTGCATTTCAAACTACATTTGGACACAAAAAACTTTTCAAAAAGTCATCAAAAGTCACATGCCGACTTGCATATCTTGCAAGTCTATGGCTCTCGAATGGAAGGACAGAGAATGATTGAAGCAACGAAGACAGTCTTGCATTGATACTTGCGTCGCAGCATGATTGACTTCGTCTTCCAATCGGCGCATTCTTTGCTCACCAAGGGGTATTTCTCCTGCCGTAACTGGAGGATTGCCCAATGCAGTCTTGACATGATTCTTTATTTTGCTCCAAATATTCTCAATTGGATTAAGCATACACGAATAAGGAGATAGTCTAAGCAATTCTGCACCATTGAATTCAGGTTCTTCAAAGACCCTTTCAAATCGACAATGGCATGGGGCATTGTCGGAAATCACAACTACAGAATTCAAATCATGTCCGGCAGAGCTGTGCGCTCTCAGCATGGAGCGAAGCCACTAATTGGCGTCATCGGCCTTAAAATTGCCTCGACGCGTGGTAAAGCCAGTCAGTCCAGTGGACGTCATCCCTGAGATTAGGTGTAAATTTGGACCTTTTGAATTTGGCAGAATTATTTTTGCCCGATCACCTCGGCGAGACCAACTTTTTGTCCTTTTGCAAAACAGGTTGAAGTTTGTTTCGTCAACGAATATCAGCTGCCTGCCGTCTCTTAGGTACTCCGACATCTGAAGACAACATTCTCTCCTCTTAGTCTTGTTTTGATCGCTGTTCATTGACTGTGGCTCTTTATGGATTTTCTTCAATGTCATGATCTGACCATCCAAATAATTGCCAACAGTGGAGACAGAGACGGAGGTGCTGAACGCTTGGCGAATCCTTTCTGCAGCCTGCTTCAGGGTCGTTTGACTGTTCTCTTTAAACCATGAGATTACGGTTTGTATCTGCTCAGGTGAAAGCTTTTTCGTCTTGTATCCACCACGTTTGTTGAATTGAATTCGATTTTGACGTCCAGTGATACGCTGTCTTCTTGTTGATTTTTAGCAAACGTGCTGTACCTATCCAGTCGTCACCATTGTCAGCTGCAGAAAGGATTCGCTCTCTATCAGTTAATGAATGCCTTGAGTAGCTGCCTCTCACTGTTGGCTCATCCACACTGTCGTCAATGCTTAACGTGTCAGACATCTTGTCATCAGAAAATCGTGCCAAATTGTGATTTAAAGCATTTGAAATCTGATCACAATATTTTAAAATACAAATGCTTTGAAAATTTTCGAGGATATCTACCTCAGACAGGTAGCAGCTGAAATATAATTGATATCTTCTGAAATTAAAATGATGATATCTGAAATATATCTGACATTGTCTGAAATATAACTGATCAATCTGAAATTAAAATGACTATGTCTGAAATTAAACTGGAAATGGTGTAGATTAAAAGAAAACATAACGACGGAATCATCACTGGCACATAGACATCTGCTAACGCATGCAACCAATCCCTCTTTCGACTTGGTTAGATGGACCATTATTCATCGCGGGAGGGGCTCGACAATGTTTTCGTTCGACGAAGATTAGAAGAGAGCGAAATTCATTCCCGAAGACCTGCAATAAATGTCCAACATTCAGTTGTAAATTGACTTTTCACCAGAGGAAGTCTAAGGCGAAATATTGTGAATTTATTTATTTATTCCATTTAATTCATTTACCTTATAAAATATATTTGGTCGAAGAAAGTTCTCTTCTGCTGTTTCTCAATTATTCCGACCATGGTGGCTCATTTCGAATTCTAGTATAGTTTTCTTAAATTGGCATTAGTGCGAAGCGTAAGGCGAAGAACGTAAGTCAGAAGCATAGAAATTGACAACAATAAAACCTCTAGAATGGAAATTAAGCTTCATGCAATGCACAATAACGGCACATAAATCGCACGCATTTTCACCTAGATGCACCTGCCAACGTCTGTATAATTGGGTTAGAATCAGTCACATGAGTAAATCGAAGCTTTTAATTGGTTCTTCATGCCCCAACTTAGTTCCCCCGGATGTGCCGCGACCTTGAGTCAATTTCCATTCTAGCGAACTTCATATAAACAGTTTATTTCTATGGTCAGAAGTATTACTTATTTTCCCAAAAGTGCTCGTAATGCGTGCGTGATATCTTATGTTTTGTCTTGTCTGCCAACGATTTTCGAAGAACTGTCCTTTTTGTCAACAATTCACTGTAGTTCACTTCAATTCACTGACTTAATAAGACATCGATTCACGAATAACACATGAGAGAGAATGCCAGTAAGGTCTTATCTAACCGGCAGATATCGCTGACACTTCTCAAATCACATAAACGCCAGTAATTCTTGAAAAAGTGTCTAATCTGTGTGAATTTCCAAATAGAAATCATTTATTTAGTAATATCTGAAGCTATTGTGGCAATGAAGAAGTTTTTTCCACTTGATAATAGATAAATTTGAAGATCTGAAAGTGTCAGATCGTCGCTCTGTTGAGAAGACAGAGTAAAATAGTGTATAGTAAAATAGTGTATAGTAAAATTTGACATTATGAGATAAGAACACATCCGTGGGTTTTCCGTGTCGATCTGTTCAATGGTAGGGTTTTGAATCTGAAGTGTTTTTTGTCAGTTTCAGAATCATGAGGAGGGCATATGATTCCAAACTGTACGAATTATCATTTTGCACACCGGGCCGCCGCGAGATGGTTGCTGGCGCATTCTGTGGCGTATGCTATGTTAATGCGAACAGAGAGAAGCTTGGCGATCGCATGGATCTATTTACGCTTGTGAAACATTCCATTTTATAAAGCTATCGATCAATTATTTGCTGAATAAAGGGCCTCATCTACAAGTAGCCATGCTTAGTGGCACCTGAACATAAATGAATATAATAGTGTGTGAAAATAATCATTTCTAAAGATTAAAGATTTTTTGTCATGCTAGAGAGCCATTATCCCAGAAGTGCCATCATGCCAATTAGTATTCACTGTCTACTGTCATTTATACTTTCATGCATCTTTATCTGATTAACGAAATAAGAGATGATATAAATGTTTGTAATTTTCATGCAAGCTTAAATTATAAATATCTCTATGCATTAAAGCACAAGCTTTAGAAAAAATCCTTAATAGATCATGCTTTGATCAAACAAGCATGATAATAACAACAAATTAAGACGAAGAGAAGCCATTATTTTCGTGGGATACCAGTGACCCTATTTACCCGGGCTATTTTGGGTATCTTAGGTATATATCGTGCTTGCTTTATTGATTGCTTTAACTGAATATAGTGTGAGGCATGGTAATCTGTCTATTTTGTGAAATTAGTTCCAAATTTACTATTAGGCCGTTTAATAATTTGCTAAACTGATCAACAGCAATCAATAGACCAACAGATGGTATGGTAGGCCCTACAGCACACAATCACGCAATCTATAATTGATTAGTTATTTAGAATGATTCTCAAGGCTAATTTATTTCCATTAAGGTTGCACTAAGTGACAGACTTTGTCCCCAGTTGTGATATTCTTGAGTCACGGGCCGAAAGAGGCGCTCCGGCTCCAGCTCTGCCAAGTTCGAGCTCTTCATAGAAAAGTGCAGCAGATTTCTAAAGTACTCTTCAGCACCCCTATCGGCAGAATAAACAATTAGTGAAGACCTAGAGAACTTATCAGATCGATTGCTAAATAATTCGTTACACAGCAATGCCGAACAGTAAATTGTTGCTGTGTTCAGTTAACATGATATTTATTCAAGTCAACTGTCGATTTGCAAACAACAGTGAATAATTGTTTGCGGAAGTTGTTTCATCAATTAAGCAATAATTTCTGAATTAGTTGTGGTTGATATGATTTATCGACTGGGCTTCCATTTTAAAAGGAGAGGTTGCAGTTTTATCCTTAAAGCACATTCCTGAACCGATTTTAAAAGTTGTGCAGATAGAACCGTGTACAACTTAACAGAATAGTACAATTTTATCCACTTTCAGTTGCAATTATAGCAAGGCGCTGATGGAGGAGGTGATGCTACGTATAATTGTGAGTTAACAATTTAACATGGTTTGGTAATCCAATCCACCATCATAGAAAGATGACAAGATAAACTTCTTTGCCTGATATTTTATAGCACGTGCGATATGTGCATATAAACACATCATACAGCTGACAGCACTAGATTTTCTGTCTTTTCTGAGTCTCAATCACCATGACGAATGATTTTGAGTACATTTTGAATTTTGAGTGCGAACGCATTGAGGTAACAACTTCGTTACTCAAAATGCCATGAATACGTCCCAGGCTATGACCGTGCAAGGAAGAGGAGCTTTATACAACAGTTCTTTTGTAGAATCTTCTCCATTTTCTTTTTTCTTGATGATATTTTGCACAATTGGCACACAATGGTCATACTGCTTTTAAATTGACGAGTGTACCTTAATAATATAATTAACTGGTCGACATTTATTTCTCAAAACTCTCAATCTTGTGTTTTATGTCGAAAGATGGCAGCTGTGTCATGAAGTTGACATATTGTGATCTACAAGTACAATACATCAAAACATTGATGTGTTCAGATCAGAAATTCTATAATAGGAGACATTTGTAGCACTTAGGCCTTTTATCGCGATGAAACTCAAGCATTTTTTCGAACTTGCCCAGCACGTAACTGTCGGCTACGACCGTGTTTTAATCACAATGTAAGAGCTTGCCATTCCATAGATAGACTACCTCTCGGTACCAAAGAAGCGCGACCATTTTACATTCACCGTAATTGAACTAGTAAATGAATAGAGCCTTTCTCAGGCATGCTCAAGTTTCATCTAATCACGAATGATATTATATAAACTATGTTGTGATTGACCGTGAAAAACATATATATTTCAATGGTGCAAGATGCATTTACGCAGAATAACAAGCGTTAGTTTAACTCCCTTCAGGGGGACGCAGGAAAGTGACTTGATTGCACGGTAGCTCTTATCGAAGAAAAGAACCATGGTAATCATCCTGATATTAGTGATTTTATCAGAAGGAGATAACATTCCTGACATCAGGCCATCATTAAATCTGCAATGAAAACTGAGTGAGCAGTATGAACTTGGCGTATAACCATGAGTATAATAACATATTTCATCTTGAGCATTGCTTTATGCCATGTTGCCAATGTAGCCTAAGCGCAACCAAGCGCGAAAGCAACAGGTCGCATTCGCGGTCTTATTAATCGCACAAACAGCACTCAAGTACATGACAAAATATTTTAGATTAATTATACGCATAGTGCACCTAGATATCCCCAAAATCAATCTGCACATTTCAGTAAATGAATTTTGAAAAAAGCATTTCTACACCCTTTTGATACCATACTTCAAGTGATTCCGGTGACTTCCGGCGATTAGTGTATCATCATTCAAAAAGTAAAAGAGAAAAATGCTACTTCAAGGTCCATTTGGCTCTCCTGATGTCTCTGAAGTTTGATGAACATTAAAACTAGGATCCTTTTTGGTATTTTTCTAAGCTTAAATGTAACTGCAATATTACAAAATGTCATGGCAAAACTACAACGAATATCTGCATATTCCTTTGCGATTGGACAATTATCTTCTCTTCCTTATTAAAAACATTCAACTACTTTCTACTCGAATATCAACAACTGAAAAACTGTTCTCAATCAATTAGACAAGATTAAATAAGAAAACATTTGCCATGAGCTAACAGCTCAAGGAATCCCCTCACAGATTCGCCAACATCGATTTGTTTATATGACTTGCGTATCCTAACTTGTGATTTGTTCGCATGAGAGCAAAGACAATGCTCCGTATTTCCCATTGATCCTTTATGCTACCATTGTTTACCGTTATAAACTAAATCCCTACAGATAGTAACGACTCCTACTCGCTCATTCACTTTGAAATAAGCAAGAAATCTGAGAAGACGTGAATATTTATGTAAGTTCAAAGTATAGTCCGAAATAGTCATTTTATTGGCGAGTGACATTGATTGTCTTTCAAATAGTTTGTTAACAGCAAATACGCAATTGTTAGAGTGTCATATTCATTTCGCTTCGATCGTCATTAATGTGAACTTCCTTCATTGCTGCTACTCCATCATCGCTACGTGTCTAGATAAAATTCAAAGTGTTCAATATTTGGAACTGTGCTGAGTGTGGAATCTTCATCATCGAATCACTTCATTTATTTTGTAATCAAAGTGTTCATTAATAAGATATTGACTGTAACGGAATTCATCAAAGTGAGTGAGACATCATCGTCTTATTATTACAGCAAGCAGTAGCGAGGATATTAAAATATTCAAGAGAAATTGGCAGAATTAACCTTATCAAAAACACTGTGTACTTGCTCAAAATTATTTCACATAAATGACCAACCTCCGGGATACTCCACGGTTTACAATATAAACCATTTTGACTAGAGCTCCGAGAAAACAGACCATTTTTGGCTTCGAATGTAAAGGTCTATTTGTAAAATGCCACGAATGAAGTAAACGTCTACTTACAAGCCTTTATAATTTGAGGTCAAAATTTTTCAGGTCTCAAAGTTTTCCGAGATTTTTAGTCAAAATGACTTTTATTGCACATCTTATTGATGACAAGTGTGTTGATAATAGTCTATGTGAATAATTAGCTATATACACGAGAAAAAACTTATTTTCATCAAAAAAATCACAGAAAATCGCAGCACAAAACTCTTCAATTAGCAATCATCAAATACTTTCAGAAGATGCTAACATAACTGAGCAGCTACATATTTGCATTTATCCTGAATGGTCTGACTTAATATCCTGGTGTGTTGACACAAAGGAATTTCATATTATAGGATCACATTCATTTACAATGCACTAATTGACATACATTTCAAAATTTGCCAGAATTTCAATCTTCCAATGATTGCAGCACATTGCTCATCTACAAGTGGTTTACATTGCGAACGTGCGTAGAATTCTAATTCAACGACTTATTGAACGATTTATACAAAACATTTCCTGCATCGCAGTTTGTTTCAGTAGCTTCATCACAGATTTTGATAACAATAAATAACATCTGACATGCAGATATTCAATTTATTTCAATGAGCATGTCTGAACGATGGTATCTCGCTACCTAGCGCAGTCAGCATCAAGAACGCCATTGCCTAGAATTTTTTAAAAATTAAATCTCTGGAAAGCAATTTTATCTTCAGATGGCGAATATTTTGTTGCTTTCAAGGTACAACCAGTCATTCGAAAGTAGTAATGATGCTTAATCTCGCAATTTAGCAGCATGAATTAGCCAAATTTTTATTTGCTGATAACGAATATGTCATTGCCTAGTCAATCCAATTGAGCCTAATTCCTGAACATCTAATCAATTCGCAACTTATCATTGCGCATGATAATTGCAACCCCACATACCTCTACAACGGATGGAAGCAAACCACAAATCGTAGATGGATTTTGTAGCAATTATATCTCTACATCTAAAAACATGTATGAGCAATGAGTATACAACAAGGCACTGATGGTCTTAATCCATCAAATGACGTGTCAGACCAATCAACATAAATTTTGAAGTAAGGAGAAGTAAGAGAAAACTTTGAATGCGATGCACTTAGCATTTCAAACTCAAACAAAACCAATGTTCCGTTCTCTGAATACAAAAGTGAAAAACAAAAATATTAGAGAAAATAATCTATAAAAGCATTAAAATCATGGTATCAAATTCAGCTAAGTTATAGCCACAAAATGTATTACAAAAAACAATTAAATGTAGAGCATATATATGAAAGTAATTCAGCGATGCACAACACCTCATTTTTATTGCTTTCAATGCCACCCTGTGCAAGCTTCCATGTTTTCCATTCAGAATATTCTTTTTTTGAAATATACTATTCTTTGATTTATTTTTGAAATGATTTTCCAAATATTTAAATTGTGTAAGTGTGACATCTAAAGTTATTGGGCTAAATTGAATTTTTATCAAATTTGAAAAAACAAATAAACGATTTTACGAAAAATACTCCATGCTGAAATATCATACATATGTCTTATTATATTCGCATAATTTCCAATTTGGTATTCATATGTTTTAGGATTAAAGGAAATTCCTTTTATAACGTCATCAGCCCATCTTGGTCGTGAAACCTTATGTAAGATATGCTTCTGACATCATCAAAAGTTTGAAAAATGAGCATCAATTAATACAGCAATAGAGAAGTTTTGTAAATCAAAAATGGAAGTATAAAAATATCATTTGATCTATGTATAGCATGTTAGAAATAGTTCTTTTCCGATAAGTGACCGATTCTCATTTATCCCATTCCATTCGTACTAGAAAAAATTTAATGATAATTTGACCGAGTGCTTAATATTAAGTACTTGTGCTTAATTTTAAGCACTTTTATACCTATCTAGAATCTCCTACTTTTTTTGTTGAGTATTGATAGTAGTTGATAGATTTTAACACTGCCACCTCACAATTACATAAGACTGTTTTGTGTGAAATTTGAAGTTCTGATTATTTCTGTATTGTATTTCTGAGATAAATATGTTATGAAGTTTAAACAGAAAAGTGTCACAACTGCGAAATATCTAAATACCAGCTGTAAACATGCCATTCGATGTTTCTTAGGCTCCGCTACCGTTTATCTATGGACATTTATTAATAAAATAATGTGATATGCATTCAAAGGGCTTACCCACACTGAAGCCCTTTTATTTTGGACTTTTTCTTGAAAAATACTCATGAAATGTTGCTATAAAATACAAAACGTGATACCACCAAGGTGAGATCTAGCCGAAAATATCTATGTATTGGATACGACGAAACTATGTAATCAAAAGAAGACATACGTACACAAGATCAATCTACGAATTTTTTACTCTCCCTGAAATGTGAAAAAAAGTGCTTCATTTTAAGCAATTTTATGCAGTCGCAGTTATCAAACAAATATGCATGATTATGCACTTCTGTGCTCAGAAAACATTTATAAATGCAGGTAGGGACTTCTAAAATGAAGCCTCGCAGAGCTTTCAGACGGCTATAATTCATGCAAATATGATAGTTTGTAAAAAAATGAATTGGAAAATATGAAGTAGGGCTTCACTACTGAATTATATATATATCACCTATGACTTTATTGTAGCAACAAAAAATGTGAAGGGATGAATCATTAGTTATAGTACTCCTGTTTTGAACAGTATATGTGGGATTATTAAA
Organism: Prostheceraeus crozeri; assembly: GCA_907163375.1. Classification (NCBI taxonomy): domain Eukaryota; kingdom Metazoa; phylum Platyhelminthes; order Polycladida; family Euryleptidae; genus Prostheceraeus; species Prostheceraeus crozeri. The sequence continues at coordinate 219,229 of CAJQUW010000421.1, read as the reverse complement.
GAAGGCATTTCAAATTATATTGATTACTATCAAACAAAAACTAATAAAAGTGCTTAAGATTAAGCAATGTCAAGTGGCACTACATGGCAACTGCTTCTATTCGAAAGCAAGTAGGACTTCAGTTAATCTTCATATTGGAATGCAAGTAATAGGAACTTGCTAAAGTTTTGAAAAGACACCAGTTTGAAGTGGCAAGGATAACTTTGCGTCGATTAGAATCTTTCAGTATGGTCATCCAATCATGATACCAACAATATGTGGTACAAAATACCTACATATATGTACATGCACTTAGTCTTTCATACACTCTGATCGACTATCGATCATGATGATTCTTCTTCCTCTGTCTTTTCGAGGAACACCATCATTAAGATGCTTCAGCCAGCATTTGCGTTTTGAGGAGGGTTTGCATTTAGGAAGTTTGCAGAAAAGGTATTTGAATGCTGTCGATGATTTTACTTGTGTGACTTACCTGGTATCCGTGTCGACAAATGTAACATGGTAAAATAAAGAAGCAGAGCGATGAGAATTTTCAATTAGGATACTTGCTGAGATATTAGCTGATCGCCTCGGATTCGCTTTGTCTTATAGTTCTTCTGCACAACTGATCAGACCGCTAGAAAATACCATTTGGAATTGTCCGTGTTGCAAATTTGATTGATTGGGTTTGAACGATCGATAAGCGAGATGAGTTTTTGTACTATAGTGAAAACAAATCTAAGATTCCCGCAAGCTTGTCGGAGATGAGCCGAGTGAGTCTTTTCAACATCTAGACCTTTACCTCCTGTTCGATAATGATTAAGGGTATCGATTGATAATGCCTACTTCAGACATTTTTCAGCAATTTGAGGCCTTGAAATTTCACCGTGATGTTTCGTTTTTCTTGTTTTGCCTGTTACTGTTGTTGAACATGTCGCAACAAACTGTTTCATTTGCAAAACTTGAAAACTTACGACTTGTAGAGGAACATCCTTTATATTTCCGTTATATCTCACACATTCTCCTCTACCAAGTTGAGGCTCACTTAGGAGTTCTTCTGTAAAGTTTTTCACCAACAGTATTGAACATAAACCAACTTTCATAAGCTCAACGGCGAATTTCACAGATGAGAACCAGGAATCTGCGATGATTGTTCTACTTGCACTTCTTTTGTCAAACGAAGCACCGTAACGGTTGCTGTAGTAGCACCGAACTCAGAGACATGATTCTGTTCTCTCATTTTCGTTTTGCCTTCATTCAATTCGATTCGAACGACTATGTCAGTGCGAGCATCAGACATGTTCTATATTTCGTTGCCCAATGGTCTCGGCTTTCGCATAATTTCTACCTTCCATGCTAAGTAATAATAGTAATAAATGTCGTATATTTGACGAAAATACAGTCTCAATAATAAAAATCGTGAGACGGTCAAAAAGTAAATTTTTACAAAGTAATCAAATGAAAAAATATTCTTTAACAGAAAGTCACACAAAGTTTGTAGTTTCTGTGAAAAGATTTGATCATACGTCGAGAAAAACATGAGATCTATAGATGATTACCGATATAGCCGTTTGAAATTAACCTTTAATTCACTGACTCAATAAAATCGAGGATTTGCTAGTCCGCTTCATCTGCACTTGAAAGTTTAATATATGTAAGAGCGTCTATCACATTAATCTAGCCAATGTGGGTTGTTGGGTTATTGGAAATTGGGTCAATATGCGTGTATATAGATGTTTATGAAAAGTGCTTAATTTTAATTCATAAAAAATTTTCTTTATGATAATTAAAAACTTGACGCCCATTTCTTAAAACATTTTGAAATTACTAAGCAACCAATAAGTCAGGGGCACTTGCGACTCGTCTATCAAATGGACGGGACCCTTATGGTGACCTATGAATATCTATGTACATATTCAAAACGTGTTGCAACCAGAACTTTCATGTTGATAACGGGAATGCTTTTAATTAAAAAGTTCTTAAATTAAGCACTTTTTAGTTGATTTTTGTCTTCATGTCAACGTGTAACGACTAAACGGATTGACATCTCCTATTGAATAACTGACGTATTGCTGTCCTTTAAGCCTGTTGACCGCCATGTTCCGAGGAAGTAATGTCTCGAAATTTTCCAAGACCAATTTCAGAACATGAGTTTTCCGATTTATTGAATCGAACTTTTGTACAATGATCGCAGAAGCATGGCATAGATAGTCATCGCAATTACATAAGTCAAGCACATTTGTGATATAACACGGCGTAACCAACTTTCAATCGCGGTATTAGCCGTTCTGTTCCCTGCATACAATTTTTTATAATTTCTTTTGATGGTTGCTGTAATTAAAATTGCATTATCTATCATCTTTCGATCCATTTGAATTGTGACGAATACTTCTGTAATGTATGGTGCATCGGTATGATGAAAACTGAAGCATCAACTACTATTAATTGATTTGCTATTATAAGTTTTAATTATGTCTGTTAATTTCATGTCAAATGTGTTTCAGTTTACTCCTTCACATTGAAATATGATGAGAGTGATGTCAATATGTCATCTGTTGCATCAAAATCTATTCAAAGTCAACTAATCAATAATGGAGTCTATTTTGGGGGAATAGACATGTTCTTGTTAGAGGAAGCGACAGAAATAATGACACGGTTCGATATTACAACTGTTCAATGTATTAGACAAAAATTCACATTATAGTTCAGAGCACGTTGTCGTGACAGGGAAATTATCAACGCTAAAATCGGTCTTAAAATTCTCATGATCAGAAATTTACAACATGAATTTAATGCCTATGATGCAAATTGAAATCAAATTTTGATAGAACTGCTCATTCAGACATTGGTTGACAGATAGTAAATTGCATGATCTTCTGATTATAGTCAATCAATGAATCCTGTTTTCGTGGTTATTTATATACGTATGTCGTAGATTCCTCTAAATCAATCAATTCATTTTCAATTTTCCGTCATTCGTGGTCCCTTCACAAAAGGTCGCATCTCGATTTCCGCTATTTCCGGTAAATTGAGAAAATAAGTTTAACTGTCTTGATTGTTATGTTAGTGTAGTTACTTCATTTTTCATCACATCTTCATGATATCACATACCAACGATAGAAGTGGGTCACAATGAGGCTGAAATAAATTTTGACTATATTGTCTTTGTTGAAGATAAGTAGGCCCACACTTTAACTGAGACGTATCGCTTATTTAAATGTACGAACAGGGTATGTTTCTATTTTGCCATCTCTCAGACTCCATGATTACCCGGGGACTGCGAAAGTAGCTTTGGGGTCTGCGCCTTCGTGATACCTCATTCTTAACCGCGCCGACAACTGATAATCGTACCTGTAGGCCATTCCTTTTACAACAAATTACTTGTACGCACTGAAACCTTACTTGCCTTTCACCGTTGACCAATCACTAATCAATTGTCGTTTCCATCACCTATTGATTTACAAGTTTAGACTTGAAGTGTAACGAATAGTTCACTCTTCATAATTTAACTACAAGCTTATTATGGCTTCTAGTGTAGAAAAATTAAATGAAAGGGTCACTGAATTCAGTCATTGGCCCAGTGACCCGGAGCCAAAAGTTGAAACATGCAGATGACCCTTTCCAGTTGTTTTAATCATTGGTTAAAGGCAATTTTCAATAGTTATGGATTTTTGACATACGACCTTTTGAGACGAGAAAAAATGTGTATAGTACGACAAAGTTCTCAGATCCACTTGTTAATCATGCTATCAGAAGTTGCAGGACATTAGCAATCACGGGGGATGCATTATCCCACAATCGAAATGCGTGCGACCAATTACGCATTCTACTTAGCTTACCAGTGATAACCTACCATATATATATTCAAAAGGTGGGAACAAGTTGTTTGTTCTCACCTCTTGAATTGTTTCCTTTCGGGGTCTCGGCATATGATTAAGATATATATATATATATATATATATATACATAATGAGTTAACAAAGAGAGAAAACTCAAAAATGGTCCGTAAATAATTCCAACAAAAGTACGACACGGAATTATCAAAGAAAAACTCAATTTCAACTGAAATGCCCGACCGGTTTCTACCTGTCACCAGGCTTGTCAAGGGCTTGATCTTTAATGTAAACTGACATACAAAAGTAATTTGAAATCTAAGCATTCATACATTGTATATAACGTAGACCAAGAAATCAAATGGCGGATAAAAGCAGGATGTCATCATGGCAAAGTCAGATATCAAATTAGTAGACGGGGGATACTCTGCGTGCACGAATTCGGGTGCACCGACAACAGATAAATGATGCAAAATATCGAATTCTTCACGTAAGCAATCATATCGCAACTTGTGCTGAGCAATTATCTCCCTTGTTTTATGCCATGCCGATCTTAAAGCTTCCACCGAACTGCTCAAAATTACATCGCGAGCAAAAGGAGAAGCAGTGCATTAAATATCTAGGACCCACCTTAAATCGTGACATGTAGTTTTGCTCTTGTCTACTAATTTGATATCTGACTTTGCCATGATGACATCCTGCTTTTATCCGCCATTTGATTTCTTGGTCTACGTTATATACAATGTATGAATGCTTAGATTTCAAATTATTTTTGTATGTCAGTTTACATTAAAGATCAAGCCCTTGACAAGCCTGGTGACAGGTAGAAACCGGTCGGGCATTTCAGTTGAAATTGAGTTTTTCTTTGATAATTCCGTGTCGTACTTTTGTTGGAATTATATATATATATATATATATATATATATATATTGTGTAAGCGAAAATTAGTGTATTTTGGTAAAATGTTGTTTTGTTTACAAGTGTTGCTAGACAGTTGGTCATTCATAAATTTATTGCATTTTTGTAAAGTTCTTTCTGTTTTTCTATATAATTGTTTTCCCTTGTGATCTAATATTTTGAAGGCGATGTTAGAATACCATTTTACAATATAATATTGATTATTGGACAATGTTTCGGACCTGAAAACTCGGTCCATTTTCAAGTACAAAGAAGTTATGAAAGTATTTAAAAATCATAAGTTACAACATATAAAAATATCACTATTATCAAATAACGTTTAAATGTCTAGTTAATCCCATATCTCTTTTATTTAGTGTGGGATTTCTTTCTTTGATTAGAATGGCTTCAGCGATCTGCAACTCATTGATATCTGAGAATTTAGCTAGCACAGACATAGAGTCAATGATGTTTTTGGGTTTTGTGCTGTGTGTGGCAAATGAGTGTTGTTTGATTGAGCCATTGTTCTCGTGTTGTTTGGATCTGACTGACAATTGGTTTGTCGTATAGCCGATGTAGTGAGCATTGTTACAAATGTTCTCCGGACATGAATATTGGTGTACGACACGATCAGTTTTTCAATGTAAAATGGTATTCTAACATCGCCCTCAAAGTATTAGATCACAAGGGAAAACAATTATATAGAAAAACAGAAAGAACTTTACAAAAATGTAATAAATTGATGAACGACCAACTTTTTAACAGCACTTGTAAACAAAACAATATATATATATATAGATATAAATAAATTATCAATTCTCAAAATATGCAAAACTTTTAACTATAGCACGAGCGCTTTCTATTACTCTTCAGGTGCATTTAATAGTGAAACAGATGACATAAGATGGTAAATGTTCAATATTTAAAATGTGCATATAGGTCAATGATATCAGAGTTGGTTTAGCTTGGGAGAAAAGACGTCGATGAAATATCTTTCTTTGCATTTGCGTGCTATATTTGGATCATTTTTGTGCATTTTATAGAATGGAAGGATTGTAAATTTCTTTTGTCCACAGATATCAATATGTTCACTGAGTTTGAGTTGTCTATAATTTGGTTGGCTAATTTGTTGTTTATGAATTCGAGTACGTTCTCTTAGTGTGTTTCCAGTTTCACCGATGTAATAATTTAAGCATCCACCGCAAGTCATAAAGTAAATTACGTTTTGTGTTGAGCATGTCATGTTGTATTTAATTTTGAATAATGTTCTATTGAAATTGTAGTCTGAAGCTTCCTTTAAAAAGTGCCAAGATCCTAGATGTGGGACTTGTGACTTTATAAAGGAAGCTATAGTTAAAAGTTTTGCATATTTTGAGAATTGATAATTTATTTATATTTTATATATTTATATATTATATATATATATATATATATTTAGACAAGTAACCTGGCAATTGATAAATTTATCAAATCTCAACAGATGTAACCACCACGAGACATGTTTCGGCCTGTTGGGCCTCATCAGTCGTGGGTAGGTAACATGTAATGAGTAGCGCCTGCGTGAAGCGTCTCAATCTCGGATGCGGTATTAAGTGATTACAGAAAGCCGTCCGCCCTCCACGTGCCTGCGTTAAAGCAGTGCCTTCCTGGCTAATTCACACTCTCAACAGATGGTCCGGTGGCCTTGTGGTTAGAGGGTATGCTTGCACGTCCTCTACCTCCAACGTCGCTGGTTCAAACCTACCCACGACTGATGAGGCCCAACAGTCCGAAACATGTCTCGTGGTGGTTACATCTGTTGAGATTTGATATATATATATATATATAAAATAAGATTAAAAATCAAAATGAATATACATAAAAGAAACACGATTTGACTCGAAAGAAAAGTCTGTATGAATTCCCGACCGATTTTGCCTGGTTGGTGACCAAATATATATTTGCGTCTGATGAAGTGGTAACCAATAAACCACAGAAACCGGTTACGCAAAGACGTGTTTTTGGTTTCATAGCCTTTCATTTTTATACATCTATTTGAACGTCTCCATTACTTATTTCCCTATATATATACAGTGTATATATATACAACTCGAAAAATGAACCCATTTTCCTTGTCAACCGGAGACCGAAGAGTATTTAATAAACCCGATGTGAGGACAGTAGGTCAAGTCAAATATGTGTTCAGGTTCGGAATGGATCGAGTGGATTGTTCAGTTGTATTCTTTCATCTCTAACTGAATGCAGCCATCGTAAAGTTTACCACCATCTGGGCGCGCATTTACTTTATTTATTTGCTACTTTCGATTACCCATGTTCTTATTTTCGCCTTCATTTCCGCCATGCACAAGCTTGCATCGTGGACGTGTTGAAATCGATGAATTCTACAAAATATGATCTCGATCATTTGCTCAGACATTCACGAGTGCTAAAAATTCAATACATGTAACAGTCGTATTAACGTCATTACTGACATTTTTCAATGTACTACAATGCTATATATATCTGAGCATCACGTGATTAGAATTCTACAGGATTCGTTGTGAGAATCCAACCTTTTTAGTATTATTACTACCATTATAAGTAGCTAATTCAATAACGCGTAGTAATATAACTAAGATAACAAAGAAATATTTCTGATTTATTTTTTTCTCTTGTGTCATTATTGAAAATTTGCATTGTTTACCAAATGCGGATAAGTTCAAAGTATACAGAGAAATTCTGTGCGAGAGCTCTGCATATCTAGTGGCCCACATGGAAAATGATCAGTTTGTCCGCCTCGATTCAAGTTCCAACTTCAAGCCTCTCCTTTTGCCTTAAGACAATATCGCATGCCATGTAACAATTTCACCTCTGCAGTCAGCACAACGGAGAACTTAAAGGAACATGTGTTTTCAGTGGCATACATCTCCTGAATAAACTCATCAACTACGTCAATCTCTATAGCACTTTTTAAGGGTTGCTTACCTGGAAGTGAAGTATTTTCTCTTACCATTTCGGAATAGCAACGGCAAATGTCTTCCATGCATGTGAATCTGATAGTGAAACGAGTTCAATGCGCATGTGTTGAATAAAGAATTAAAGACTGCTGTTACGGGTTATTATTTTCTTAATATTCCCAAAACATATGATTGAAAAATGTAAATGAAAAATGTGGATAAATTATATTGTGAAAATAAATAAATGGTGCAAACAGTCCTTACAAGGACAGATGGTACGTTCACAGTTATAAGACAGTCACAGCACCAACAGAGTTTCCAGATTCTTCCAGGACCACAAGCCGTGGTGATCACGTCCGCAGCAGTTCGATGATAGTTCGCACATAGAAGATAGGCTGAAACACCATCAACGGCTCTCGCCGACAACTTCGCTTGGAGAGACCAGAATGCGTTAGCGGGCGTTGTTCATGCCGCGTTAAATACGTCTGTGAAGATTCGCTCACGGTCAGCTACCAATTGTTTGGTCATCCATTGTCTGATGACATGACATGTCTGTGGTCAGTCATGTACCGTAGATAGCTGACAAGCTGGACTTTTGTATGACATTGGAACTTGAAATGCATGCCGCGGAAAAGTTATTGCTCTAACAATGGAATGGAGATTGCTCTCACAAAACAATAAAATGCATAATAAATGCATAATAAAGCAAGAAGACAAACTGCCTAGCACACAACACGCCCCACCAAAAAAAAAAATCACATTTTTATTTAACTTCTCGACAATCGATCTGCTATGATGTTATCTCTCCCGGGTACATGTTGAATGATAATATTATATTCCTGTAACAACAGACTCCATCTCAAAAGTCTCTGATTGTCATTTTTCATTCTGTTAATGAAAACTAACGGATTGTGATCTGTATAAACAAAAGTAGCTCGCCGGCCTTTGAGGAAATACGCAAAGTGTCTCAAACTTTGAACCAAAGCTAGGCCTTCTTTTTCAATCGTACTGTATTTTCTTTCGTAATGATTGAATTTCTTCGAATAATATGATAATGGATGCTCGTTCCCTTCCTCATCATCTTGAGCCAACAATGCACCAAGTCCAAGGCCGCTAGCATCGACATATAATTTGAATGGCTTTTCAAATGTAGGTACTGATAAAATCGGTGGTGATGCCAGCATTGTTTTGACTTGTTCGAAAGCTACTTGGCATTCATTACTCCAAGTATATTTTATTTTTGGGCTCGTGAGGCTTGTCAAAGGGTGTACAACATCTGCGTAATTTTTGCAAAATTTTCTATAATACCCAGCCATACCAAGGAATCTTCTTAGTTCCTTTCTTGAGTTAGGTACAGGAAAGTTTATAACGGCTTGAACTTTTGCCATAATAGGTTTTATTTTCCCATGTCCGATTTCAAAACCTAAATAGTTTAGCGACTGTTTCCCAATCTCGCTTTTGCTGAGGTTGATTGTTAAATCGGCCTCACCGATTCTTTGGAATAATTTTCGTATTTGTTCCAAGTGATCTGGCCAGTCATTACTATAAACGATTATGTCGTCAATATATACGGCGCAGTTGTCTAAATTTTCGATGACTTTATTAGCTAGTCTGAAATGTTGATGCGGCATTTTTCATTCCGAAGGGCATAACTTTGTATTGAAATAAACCCTCTTCGGTGACGAAGGCTGAAATTCGCTTTGCTCTTTCTGTTAAAGGAACTTGATAATATCCTTTCAATAAGTCAAACTTGCTGATTATTTTCGAATCTCCTACTTGTTCAATGCAAGTGTCGATATTCGGCAAGGGATAATTGTCTGCGATTGTCAATTCATTTACTTTTCTATAATCAGTACAAAAACGATGAGTTTTATCTGGTTTTGGTACTAAGATACATGGTGAACTCCAATTGCTGTTGCTATTTTCTATTATGTTATGATCTTTCAGATATTTTACTTCCTTTTTCATAATTTCTCTCTTCTCTGGATTCATTCTGTACGGACTCTGTTTTATTGGCCTTTCTTCAGATAATTCGACATCATGTTCTGCCCATGTAGTTATTTGCGGATGATCGGCAAATATTCCTTTTGTGTTCTTTAATTATTTCTTTTATCTTTTCTTTCTGTTCGGAATCGACATGCTGGAAATGGCTATCAAGATTTTCTAATATCTTTGAATTATTCATTCTTGGCATGATGAGATTGACTTCCTCTTCTGCATCACCCGGCGATGCCAAGTTCGTCAGCGATGTTGCCGCTGCAGACTCCCCTGACGCAATCATAGTGATCGAAGTGCCTATAGAATTTTCTTTTATATCACCCAGTGCGGGCAAATTCGTTTGCGATGCTGACACCAGACTCTCCGGCACAGCACCAGAAGGGTTTGTTGACTCTTCGTCTCGGTCGTGATATTTCTTGAGCATATTTATGTGACACATTCTTTGTTTCTTTCTTCTATCCGGAGTTTCTATAACATAGTTGACTTCACTTATTTTCTTTTGTATCATATAAGGACCTTGATACCTTGCCTTCATCTGATCTCCCGGGATTGGCAATAATAAGAGTACTTTTTCACCTTGCTGAAATGTTCTTTCTTTTGTGTTTCTGTCAAATTGCTTCTTCATTTTACTTTGCGAATTTATTAGATTAGCCTTTGCAGACTTTTGTATCTCAGTGAGTCTTTCTTTGATCTCAGACACGTAGTCTAACAAATTCGTGCTTTTCTTCTCTTCGCTGAGCATATTTTCATTCATCAACTTCAGGGGTCCTCTAACTTCAGGACCGTAAATTAATTCAAATGGACTAAATCCGAGTGAATCTTGAACTGTTTCGCGGATGGCAAATAATAGCATTGGTATACCTAAATTCCAGTCTTTTTGATGTTCTTCGCAGTAAGTTTTCATAACTTTCAATGTTTGATGGAATCGTTCTAACGCACCTTGAGATTCTGGATGATAAGCAGTTGAACAAATATGTTTTACTCCAAGTACTTCTGACACTTGACTAAATATCTTCGATGTAAAGTTCGTGCCTTGATCTGAGCGTATGACTTTCGGTAATCCCACCATAGTAAAGAAATTGATCAAAGCCGAACAAATATTTTTGGCGTTAATGTTTCTCAATGGGATAGCTTCTGGAAATCTGGTTGACGAACACAATTGTAAATAGATATTCATGTCCCATTTTGGTTCGTGGTAAAGGTCCAACACAATGATATTTCTGAATGGTTCTTCGCACGCAGGGATTGGAATTAACGGCGCTTTCGGAGGATCTAACTGATGTTTACCAACTATCCGACATGTATGACAAGTTCGACAGAAGTTAGCTACATCTTTGTACATTATCGGCCAGTAAAAATGCTTCAATATTCGATAATGAGTTTTGCGTACACCGAGATGACCACTTAATATGTTTTCGTGTGCAACGCTTAAGACTTTTTGTCGATATGACTTACCATGTTTCTTCAGGAGTGGCTCCTCTTGGTTTCCAGCAACGAAATAGGATACCATTTTGCTTGTAAAAGTAAATGCGCTCATTCTTATCACTCTCGTTCAGTTCTGCGGAGATGTTTTGTAATTCTTCATCGCTTTCTTGTTCTTTTATTAGTTGACACCGATCTATATTCGTTTCGAATGTTATTTCTTTCTCTTCAATATTTTCATCAATTTCATTCTCTTTCTGATTTCTCTTTCTTACTCATGGATCTTGTGACGGCACATACTGTTGTTTGTTCACTTTCTTTCGCTAGTTCAAACTCTTTCAGTTCATTCTCTTTTGCTTCATGATCTTTTATTTCTCCTTCGTTTGCTTCAATTTCTTTCATGTCTGTTATCATACGTGGTACCTGAACTTTGCATCCGGCTAAGTCGTTCCCAACAATCAAATCGATCCCTTCAATAGGAATTTCTTCTCGATCGACTAAACCAATTATGAAGGTACCTTCTACTATCTCGGTTTTTACGTACAACTTATGCAGTGGAGCTGAGATACATCCTCCGACGCCGCGGAGTGGAACACATAATCCCGTGTATGTAGCATGTGACACTGGAACTATGTCTTTCACTATTAATGATTGAAATGCTCCGGTATCTCGCCATACTGTAACTGGATATAAATCATCTTTATCATTACCAGCTAGACCGTCTTTCGTGAAAGCTTGCTTCCCTTCTTCAATTAGTTGTTCACTTTCGTCGACTGAAGTATACCTATCATGCTCATTGACCTGAACACCATAAAAACTAGTAGGAAAGAATTTTTCCTGCTCAGTCTCAAGATGGCAGTTCGTTTCACGAACAAGCGGTACGCAGTTCGTTTCACGAACAAGCGTTACGGGCTTTCTATCGTACTTTTCTGGTCGTCCATGCAATTGCCAACATTCTGTTTTTGTATGTCCCTTTCTCTTACAGTGTTCACATTCTATTTTCCATCTTGGCGTTTCTCGTTTTCTCATATCTTCCGCCTGTTTGTTTTTATTGTCACATTGTTGTCTTCATAATATTTTTCCTGTCTTTTGTCTTCATGATATTTTTCTGCACTTCTTGTGTAATAGTTTCTTGGCTTTTCATAATGGTAATACGACCGTGGCTTTTTATGCGTCAATTCGTATTGATCGGCAATTCTTGCTGCTTCGGTTATGTTTTGAGGCATTCTCTCATCTAAATATACTTTGATTTGTGGACTCAAACAGTTCTTAAATTCTTCGATGAGGATGACATTTCGTAGTTTCTCAAACGTATCGGCGTTTCGGCTTTCGTCCACTTATCAAATAAGACTTCTTTATCTTTGGCAAATTGTAAATGATTTTGTTCTTTCATTCTTTGCCATGAACGGAATTTCTGTCGGTAGGCTTCTGGCACCAACTCATATGCTTCAAGGATTACTTGTTTTACCTTTTCATAATCTTTGGCATCGCCATTAGGTAAGGCTGCATACGCCTTTTGTGCTTTACCAGTTAAAACTGTCTGCATCAGGAAGGTCCATTTTTCTTTTGGCCAGTTTGCCGTTTCAGCAACCTTCTCAAAACACAGGAAAAATTGTTCCACGTCTCTTTCGGAAAACTTTGGAACTATAGATGCATTTTCTTTTATTAATGCTTCTGATTTTCTTTTTTCAGTTTCTGCTTTTGTTCTTATTCTCTCTAGTTCAATTTCTCTTTGCATATTCATCTCTTTTTCTCTGAGTTCTCTTTCGGCCTCCATTTGTTCTCTTCGTTCTTCTCGTTCTAATCGCTTTTCTTCCAATTCTATTTTTTTCAATTCTAACAACACATTGGAATTTTCCGTCAACTCTCCTTGGACATCCTTTTCTATCTTGCCTTCTTCGATGAAATGCCCTTTGATTCTCTGGAGTATTTGCTCCTTTCGTATAGTCATCTTAACTGGCAATTGCAACTGGATTCCAACATCGAATAGTTCCGCTTTCTTCAATTCCTTCAGCTGTTGCACATTTGGGGCTTCATTGAATTGTTTAAGGAATTCTTTAGCATCGAAGTCCATTTCTTACGTTCTTAGCTAATTCCTAACAATCCTTATTAAATAACCCGAGAAAATTTTATTTTATTTAGGAAGATCAAAAAATGCGATAAAAAATCGAGAAATATATAGCTCAAAACTTGCCCACGGTTAGTTTTAGCCTTATGCTTAGGCCTACAGTTATTAAGCCTTAGGACTTAACTTAAAAAGAGTGGACCAAGGAAGCAAAAAAAGAAAAAGTTCAGAACCTTAACTGGGAAGAAGTGGTAGTTCGAAGAACCGACGGCTCTCAGGCGAGCTGTGTGTCAGTGAAAACAAAGCTGGGTCCTGGCGTGGTCGCCAAATATGTTACGGGTTATTATTTTCTTAATATTCCCAAAACATATGATTGAAGAATGTAAATGAAAAATGTGGATAAATTATATTGTGAAAATAAATAAATGGTGCAAACAGTCCTTACCAGGACAGATGGTACGTTCACAGTTATAAGACAGTCACAGCACCAACAGAGTCTCCAGATTCTTCCAGGACCACAAGCCGTGGTGATCACGTCCGCAGCAGTTCGATGATAGTTCGCACATAGAAGATAGGCTGAAACACCATCAACGGCTCTCGCCGACAACTTCGCTTGGAGAGACCAGAATGCATGAGCGGGCGTTGTTCATGCCGCGTTAAATACGTCTGTGAAGATTCGCTCACGGTCAGCTACCAATTGTTTGGTCATCCATTGTCTGATGACGTGACATGTCTGTTGTCAGTCATGTACCGTAGATAGCTGACAAGCTGGACTTTTGTATGACATTGGAACTTGAAATGCATGCCGCGGAAAAGTTATTGCTCTAACAATGGAATGGAGATTGTTCTCACAAAACAATGAAATGCATAATAAATGCATAATAAAGCAAGAAGACAAACTGCCTAGAACACAACACTGCAAAATGTCATTTCTTATGTAACAAGCAGCAAGAAGAACTAATATTCATGTATGACAGATTTTATGCAATAACTGTCTTTAGTGACTGACAAATAATTTGTGATAGATGACAGATAGGAGAGATCGGGGAAAGATGTTTCAACTTTTGAATATTTGAGATTGTGACGAATGCATTGATCGCAAAAGTAACTTTTACATAGTAACGTATTCAATAGAGAATGCATATAGTGGTTGGCACGAAAAGGAAAAGAGATTCCTCTCAGTTAAAAATGCATAAGCTTCGAATTTGAATATATACTCAACCTCGAATTTGAATGATATCTCAGCAATATCAATGCATAAGTATTGATATATGTACAGTACAGTACTATAGGGAGAAATAGGGGTCTACTTGGCTTCGCAGATGGTCCTATAATCTATTGAAGTCATCTCTCAAGAAAATGTATCTCCATTGGTACAGTCATTTTGTAGTCAAATTTCGGAATTTGTCCATTTTTTCTTCCTTTGATCCGTTTTTGAGCTCAGCGATTGCGTACAAAAATTGTGCCTTGAATGACCAGTCCTTTCAAAAGTTGAGGAATGATCCCCAAAGATGCATTCGAATATTGAGATCAGTTGAACGCGTGTTAAATAATGTAAGAGATCTGTGGCTTGCAGATGGAAACAATCCTACCGCTATCCATGTCGCGATGTATGAAGCATTTCATTTGACGCAATGACCTAGAAAGGCTGTCTGAACATTTTCCTTTCATGGCATTGCCATAAAATCTTCCTTATTAAATAGGATAAGCAATATCATTGATTGCTAAACGCTTTGTCGCAAAAAAACGCTTGAGAAATTATAAAAACAAAGGAAGATATATTTTCTCTTTGCAAGCACTCGTCATTGAAATAGGAGGAACTATGGTCGACAAAACACTTTCTGTATTCGAGGATCAAGCTAAGCACATCTCGTTTTTTTAGAGGCAGTTTTCGTGCACATCTTAGCTACGAGAAAGAGACGAGTAACGCAGATAGACATAACTTGCAATGAGTTTACATAATAGAAAATACCTTAACTGTCAGGAAATGCGGTAATAGTTGGCATTGAATATTCATGTAGGTAAAAGTTTTAAACGAAATGTTAAGAATGCTATCTATCAAATTATTGGTGCAAAATACTTGAGAGGAAACTAAAGCAAGTAAACAATAAATTTATAAAAAAAATGAAATCATGACTCAAAATCAGATAAGTAAAACATTACGGTTTGATATTGAAGACATTCATCTTTAGTACTACTACTAGATCCGATCTCTATTATTAGCATATTTCCTGCAGTCGAAAATTTATGCTGGTGATGTATTTGCTTAAGGATCACAGAGATTCATCAATTTGAGCTTTGGTAGTTGATTGCATACAGTAGACTAACGCTGCTACCAATGTGTTTTGCAAGATTACCAGAGGCGGTCGGTGTAAATACCCATGTATTTTTCCTATAAGATACTGTAATATACATTTTTTGTACTCTAACTGATGTCAACTATTTTATGAAACATAGCTGGTGTCATCTGTTTTCTCAATTAACCCTGATCATTGACTGATAGGCAATTTCACCATTAAGTCGACAGATGAAAATTTCAGTTAGTGAATTCCTTCCTTCTCTCAATCGCCAGTCAAATTCAATCTGTTGTTGAACCGCAACTGATGATTGAGCCTTCTCGAAGTGGATACAGCAGTACAATACTCCTTCCGATCCTTGAGAATACGAACTGACTCGCGAAAACTCGGATGCAAACACGTTTTTTTAACAATAAAGTATAAATAATTTTAGCAGCAAACCTCATCTTTGAGAAGCAATGCAAATTGACTTTTAGAATGAAGACAATACAATAATAGAATACGCGATGTTAGAATTAGATAGAGCGTCTCACTGTCAGAGCCGAACTGTAGTGAATAACTGTGATGATATGACGTTGATTTGGGCTGCGTTTTGATTGTATGAGCGCACTGATGAGAGTAGCATTAATACAACTCAGTAGACAAACTTTTCAACTAAATTCACAGCTGTACAATGTATTTCATTTTATGCACTCTGACACCATTTAAGCATTTCCTCAAAAAAATTTAGCACTTTATTTATATATAGCATGTATATGTCGGCTATACAATTCTATGACTTATGGACTATACAACTATTTTTAATTAAATTTACCAGGCTATCAGTGATTACTAATAAGAAGGATTTAACAATGCAATTATTCGCTCCCATAGAGATATTGCAATGCTGAAGTAGTGTGTCTGACACACTTTAGACCTACATTTAAAGTAATGTTTTATAATTCCCCCTATGAGTACATGTAATACGAAATGATTTCGATAGTGTTTGCTCATTTTTGACAAACATCGGCCTCTTGCTCAATTTTCCAAAATATCATTAGCATATTTTTTATTACATTAGTAAACAAAAAGCGCAAAATTTGCATACTCTATTAACAGTTTAACACAAACTAAAATTTCTGCGCCTTCCACTTTCATGTCCGATATCAAGTCAACTATCTGTTCAAGTAACAAGTTGCAAGCGCATCCTATTTGTGCTGTATCAATTTTTCTGATAATATCACTCTGTCTGGAAGTTTATTGTCAACTTAATTTTATACGAACAGCTAAATATATCGGCAAAGGAATACACTCATCAGCACACAGCTTCCTATTGTGCTACTTTTCCTGCCTCAACAATTTCTCAGTGAACAGAAATTATTGCGGTATCTTTAGCAATTCTGTTTTATTATATTATAAGTAGTTTGATGAGTCTGAGGATAATAACAATGTGTATGAGAGAAATGTAGCTAATCGCATCTCTCGTGAAATTGATGCAACACGAAAAGTGACGGGAGGATATTATTTGTGACGGCAATAATATCAGTGCTAAAATATTATCAAGAATCTCTTGTATCCCTAAGGAAAATTCACCGTCTGGAAATTTGAAAGAAAGTTTTCATCGTCAATGTGTCCCCATAATTGAAGAACCTCATCGATGAAGACAAGTAAATTCATTGACAACGTGACTTCATTGTATTATAGGAGTCACTCTTCTGTATTAATTAGGAGAATTTAAAATCTCGCACTTTAATCGTGAATGATTATGCGTTACCAGCACCGAGATATATTGCCTAGTCTGAGTATTGGGGTCTAGAGATGACTTTCCTCAGTGCTGATTGTCATCGCCACAACTAGTCCTCAGGGGCAAGACAGTCAATTTCCAATAGAACATAATGCAAATTCAAGTCTGAATTCTGATGAGCTGAAGCATTAACACCACATTAAACGTACAAAGTCAGTAAATTTAGATCGTGAGGAGTCAAACGATGTGAATAATATTTCCATTTGATAAATTTATAACGGAGGAAAATGGAGTTAAAGGGGAATTGAACCAGTTTGCTGACTTGCGTTTAATCGCAGTATTAGAGCTTGTAAACAGCGCCGACGAACTCGCGCAGTCAGCAAGGACAATTGTTCAGTCTTCAATGTGACAATTGAAGCTCGTTTGTTCGCTGAACAATATTTATAAGCTCGAGTGCTTATCTAATCACGTAAGCCAAATAGAGACGAACAATTACAACATCAATCTCTATCACTTATGAATGAACATAACATTAAATACTATACATTGTTCGAAAATTATTCGAATAGCACATTTCCTGGAAAATAAATTTTTTGAAACTTATAAAATTTCCACCAATCAGACCACTTAAAAAACAAAATTTGAATTTTCACGAAATTAGCCCGATGGATGATTTACTACGTATGGTCGAAAAATCCAAACAGTTTTTCTGGAGAATTTTGATCGGAGTTTTCTTGATTCAAGAGCACCATGGACAGCTATTACTGCGTGAAATTCTGGTTTCTAAATGCAAAATTTTCTCTTTCACATTTAGGCCTAAATTCAAATGTGATTTAAACTTGATTCCATATTTGTTGTGATATAATTGCCGAGTTAACACGCAAACACTTTTTGGTGCTAGATTCTTCCTTGATGAAATTTAGAAGTGAATCGGATCGTTCGGATCGTGCTACCGAGTATTACTAATTGCAAACAGTATTATAAACCTGTCTGATATCTTATCTACTTGTGAGGGTTGCCAAAGATTTGATATGAATCCCCTCAATAATGTGAGACTTGACCATTCCCACATTTTACATGCTACCGAGCGTATGAGATCGAAGTAATCGTTTTATATGTCGGCCTATGGTTCCGTTAGACAAAATAGTTTTTACTCCTGTTTGTAGGCTTATTTCCCCGGTTTTCTTGTGGACGTTGGTTGCACATTATTGCAAATAATAGCCTATCATTATTTTTGATGAATTGCGAAATGAACTAGCGAAATTAGTCGTAATATTTGATGATTTAGATAAAAAGATCCGCTCACTTGTTGTTGATTGATTTTTTAAAATAAAAATAATCCGACACGTCTCCTTCTTGAACGACCTGAGATATTCTTTCAAGGCAAAATGCGTCAAGTTGCTTTTGCCTGTAAAAAGCAATAAAGCGTCGGAACGACAAGGGAGGAAATCTTATTAATTGAAATCTGCAAGCATGATAAAAAACCTCTCGTTTGGACAAATTTTGAAGTATGTTTGTCATGAAGTAGGAAAATGTCAGTAGAGACACGTGCGTTATAGAGTTTTGGCCACAAAGCTTTTTAAAGAGAGATTTTTTCTGAAATTTGAATGTGGAGGAATCCTCTGTTTAAAAGGGGAGGGATCATCAATGTCCCGGAGGAAATAAAATAGAATCAGCTAGTCAGCTCGCCCGGATAAAATAATAATGTTCTTGTAATCTAACATCTAACTCTAGTATCTGTCCATCAAAGAGCACTAAGCGAAGGATAAAGCAAGTACAAGTAAAATTACTATTGACTACGATTCACGCTACACAAATTTTCTAAATTTGATCAATTAAAGAGATAAAGTCTAAGTAAGTAATATTTTGCAATTTCAGTCGATTATCTGATTTCTGGAAGTAATTGCTGGAAATGGTCACAAAGCCAGGATAGTTATTTACGCAACAGGTGATACGTATCCATCTTTATTGCATTTTTCGAGATAAACATTTTGTTGATCGAGAATAATGCAATTAAGGTGGACATCTTTGTACGAGATGCGTAAGTAACATTATATTTCACAGAACCGTTGGAATCTGTGACCATCAGAATTTATAGCTGTCAACAATTTCCTCTATTTGTTAAGGAATTGTAGACATTGGCGGTATTTCTTGAGATTTCCATGTAAAATTCACCGCTTTAGAGGATGAATAACCTTCTATGTGCTAGTGTATTCCAATAAAGGAGTGCAATAATAGTAATAGAAATATACTATCTATTCACAAAAAAAGCTGTTTATTGCAGTCCTTGAAATCTATGCACTCTCTGGATAGGATGAACTTCATTATGGAAACAATAATCATAGAGATTATTGCGCTACTGAACATAAAATATTCTTTTGCAATATTACATGAGCTTCGCTTAATTGTATAACTGCTAAAAGTATGATTTTTATTCAAAAAAATATCGATTTTCGCTTATTTCGTCACATTGCAAAACGACTATAGCCAAATGATTGTAGGCTGTAACTCAAGCCGCTTCAAACGCTTTCACATCCTCACATCAGTGAAAAAAATAACTATATTTTTCTTAATTGATGACGACTCCATGATAATCAAATGTAAATAATATACTACAATGACACCTCCCTAATGATCAAATTATCAAGCTATCAAAAGTGACTGTGCTTAACCATCAATTCTGATAAGCAAGTAAGAAATCTAAAAAACACATGTTAGGATTTTTTATTTATCGGGGAGCAACTGGGTCGGCAGTTACAGAATCGTTTTTGGTGACGTGACGTACATGTATCAGCAAAGTTGAAATAAATTATCATTGCTCTGAAATCAAAAAGCAACGCTTTATGTATTGTGACTGATTGATAAGAGACATTAGAAATACCGGTAGCAGCTCTTAATATTTAGGGTCTAAATTCAGGGTGTGACATAATTCGCTTGTAAATTGATTTTTTATTTATGAAAAGCCAAAAGCACTTGTGCACTTATTTTCTTATTCATTAGAAATGTGTTTCAAGGAATATTTTAGAAAACTCATGACATATGTTGGGAATGTTTAACATTGACTTCCACCAGGGGCTGAGGGTGAGGTCCCCACTAAGTGTCTACTACATTTCATCATGGTTTATTTCCCATTTTTGTTACGGTGCTGCAATTTGCTCTCCTAGTTAGTCAACCGCTCATGTTCTTTGGTGATGATGGAAATGACAGTGGTATATTCAATAATCACAAGGATTTATACCGAACGATGGAGCAGGCCAAAGCCTCGTGAATCGTCGGCTAATCACAATGTTGGCGAAGAAAATCTATACACTGTAAAGTAAGAAAATCTGAGGAGAAGAAAATTTTGACCTAGTCGCTTTTGATAGTTTGACACTATTATAAGTATGTGGTAGGGAGTTGCATGTCACCATTTTTAGTAAAGTCAATACTCTAATCAGTTCTAGGAGGTTAAGTAAGCGGATTGTGGGATATGTGCTTACAATTGGAATGGACGAAAACGTGCCTTTTGTTATTTGTTGGAATAATAGTAGTGAATAATTATAGTTGAAGTCATACAAATTGCACTTGTCTTAAATTGTGATTGTTATTTGGCTAATTTCTATTTGAATAACTCATGTAAATACATAAAACTTAATATTCTAATCTTCTTGAAGGGAGTTGGACGATTTAGTGCTGACTTCCTGACAAAAAAACACATTTTCTGGGAATCAACTGATCAGCAAAAATTTTTAACGTCGTGAAGAGTTCATTAATTGATTTAATTTAATTAGAAAAATATATCAACTTCACATTTACTGTCGGAATGATTTCTCTTTATTTCTTTATGAATCAGACCATTTAATGAAAAGCTAATTAGCTGATTACACTGAGAAGGTGAACATTGTACAAGACGAAATATTTTTGGCAAGAACTGCTCCGCTGCTATTTCATCGCTAACAGGAGGGGGAAATGCTGCAGCTCTTATTGCTATAGATGTCATTATGATGAGGATACTACTGCAAGTATTCTTCGAATACTAGTAGTATAAAATGTGTATAAAAATAGCATACATAGTCTAGTAATCTATATACATGTACTTCGGCCAACTGAAAACATACATTATAGAATTTAGAAATGCACTGAATAGTGTCAAAGAGCAATTCAGGCAGCTGCAATAACCCGATAACGAAATATATGCACATGCATTTGATGATTACACAACAAGTTATCGGGAAAATTGTATACACATGTATACAATTTATACTACCTATGCATTACACATGTGCATGTATACCATCACAAATAACCTAGCGGAAGCTGAACAGCATGCAGAATTCTAGGTAGGTAGATGAGCGAAGACCAGGCTCACTCGAATAAAATCGTCATTTCTGTACAGTTATGTAACTCTACCGTTTTCTCGGTTCATCAAATACATCGCATTTTTTCAATTAAATGCCAATATAGGCCTCTACGTCAATTATTCATCAGAGTAGAAGCATAATATTTTATATGCACATCTTTGTTTATGAATTTTGCTTCAGAAGCAGTCATTTAACCTCGATTCGGGTATGGGGAATATCGCACGACACGGCATCTCTGTACAGACATGTCATGATCAGAGGAATTTTAATAACTACTTTTCCAAGATATTTATATCAAATACTTCTCAAATTCACATGAATAGTGCTCAAAATAGCTATTATTGTACACCGAAAAATGATTATCTTCACTTAACTTGTGTCTTGAAAAGGAGTTGTGATAAACTGAATAGAAAAACAACGAGTTAGGATGAACTCTCAACGCCTACGTATTTTGATACAGCTTGTCATTGTCACTCGGAGATAAAATGTCATTTAATATCGTGTTCGCATTTCCCATCGATCTCATTGCTAATCTAACGAACACATTTCAAACTTTCTGTAGTTAACTCAGAAATCATCAGGTGATGACACGAGAGAGGATCGTGTTTCAAAATGTAATACTAATAAGATATCCCCATCTGCTTCATTACATGACTGAAGTGGGATTTAACGAAATTGAGCACTTATTTTGACTTGATGATTATATGAAAGTTACAGAAAGACATCATGAGGGTAAGGGAAAAGGGGCAGATGAAAGGTGGATGCGGGCGTGGCTGGAACCATTAAAATATCACCAAGCTGGGGCACTGATTGCCAGCAAAAAATTTTCACTAATCAAAGAATTAATAATAAATTTGGAAGAGCGATAAAAAATATAAGCGAACTCATTAGTATGAAATATATTCATGCACTAATATTGCTTAAAGATTTGCGGATGTATTTCATGCATAAAGCTCTATTTCGAAAGTGCATGATGCATTTATCAAATAAAATGGAATCTAAAGAAGCACGTAACTGACATTACTCGATGCTTACATGAGCACATTATCGATAAGACCTCGACATCGATAAAGAATTGATCGAGATCGAAACTCTTCTCTAGTCCTGAAACACGAAAAAACAGCAGTGTAATGATTGTTACAAGCATTTTCTATTTAGACTGTTATTAATACTTATTAATACATTAATATATATATTTATATAATTCGTTTTATTCTTTGATTTTTAAAACCTTCTCATTGGTGACTATATTTCAACGTGATAGAGCCCATATTAATCCAATGTATTGCCAAATACTAACTTCGGAAACTCGTAGTTAAAAGACATGATAAGCAAATTTAAGAATATAATGTAGGCCTATATTATGATTATAACATAGTTACTATGTAGGTTTTTAATGCAAAGCAGGGATACAGAGTCGGAGTCACGGAGTCCTTTCATTTTTGCTTGAGTCGGAGTCCTATCAAATAATCGGACTCCGGACTCTGGCCTATAACTAGACCCGAAATATAATACAAACAAATTATTCATCCTCGTGCATAGCTGTCACTGTCTTGATGTCAACTTTGTCCGTCAAAAATACAGAAACAGCAGTGCACGCAAAGCTTGTGATAGTTGAGGGAATGAACCGTAATAGTGAAAAAAGGGATTGTCTTTTCACTCAGTAATTTAGTCCAGAAGACAAGCCTTCCTAGCCTCGATCACACACACCTATAGCGCGCCAAAGGTCAAATCAGAGACAAAAGTGAAATACTAGTTTGTTTGAGAACATTGCCTTTTACCCTCACGTTAATCGTTTGTGATGGTTCCTCTAAAGCACATTAAAATCGAAAGTGTACTCATATTTTTGGAGAAGGATGGGGGATTTTCCTGCCTGGTAGAGACTGGAGAAAACCGTGTGAAGCACACATTAAGAAGACGGGAGGAGCCGAGTCGTATGCATCCAACTGAAAGCGACATTTGATCATCATTCTTCGAAAATGATTGATAATTGATGCAGCAATGATCACTAAAGGTAGGTTCAGGTATACCTATAATGATCTATGATGTAGGTTACCAGCTAATTTCTCAAAAAAACTAGGCTTTATATACTTGCCACACGGAGTCGGAGTCCTATCAACCTGAGGAGTCAGAGTCCTATCAAAATGTTAGGACTCCGCATCCCTGATGCAAAGTACATATCATTAACTCATAGCAATCAATCTGCTAAAATGTTGAGCATCTCCTCATATTCTTAAGGTTACTGCAAGTTTCACACAAAACAAATATATGTTTGATTCATAATTAATCAAGATTAAGGATTGACTGATCTAATACCGAAATGGTTTTTCCTCTATCATATGCAACGTCTATTTCTGGATTATAGAGCTTCTGACAGCCCGCTTTCTTGAAAGAGTATCACTATTCAATGCTCAAGAAAAGAGAAGAAAAAGAGGTTCACAAAAGATATTTTGCAATTCTGGAGAAAGAGAGAAAAAATGAGAAATTCACACTGCAAACAAATTGGCAAAAGTTCTGTAAAATAGCTTCTGAAGATATTTAGATTTGAACTTAATTCTGATTACGCAATATTTTTCTCTCTACAACCACGCCCTATCCACGTGAAACCTGAAGTAATGCTGTTATTCCAATTAAGCTATTTCGTGTTGTCAAACAGCGTATAAATGAATATTAAGAGCTCTGCTTTCCCGTGTCAAACTAAATAGGATGAAAATGTACTTTATTCAATTGCTTCTTCCAGGTACTGCCATTTTCTCTCAAACACAGTTTTCTTCCAAAAATACTTTTAGTCCGGCAGCCAGAACGAGTTTCTGCAGGGAACGAGGCCGACAGTGAGACTTTCACAGAATGATGCACACCCTATGCCTACTTCGAATCGGCACGCCTGTCGAGTTCTAGTGAGTTCCTCTTCCTGTCAGACAGGATCAAAGAAAAACACATGTAGAACCAGTGGGACGCAGATTGCAGTTTTTAGCTAAAATGAAATTTTGTATGTTTTCTCTTACTAAACGAAAAGTACTGAGCCCAGAGTCATAATTTTTGGCATGTCTTCAATTTATTTCCTTTCATCTTCATGCACCTGTCTATAAAGCTATACACACTTAGATTTGGCGATCCTCTTAAAGTCGGCATCATAAACATTTTGAGCAACTCTGTCCACATTCTCACATACATTGCCGATTAGATGCATGGTAATAGCACATCGACATCTTAGGAATGACCTGAAGACATTCCATGTCATATTATGATTCTGGGCTTTGTACTTTTCGTTTAATCTGTTATGGGCTACTTTACTTCCCAAACAAAATGATACTATAAGAAGACAAACGAGAGAGCAGGGTGGCCCTGAAGAGGAGCTTTTGGAGGCGTTCACATGTAAGTCTGTAGGTCCACCAGTCTCGAACACTGCCGCTACTGTTTGCTCCTCGCTGTGACGCTAGGGGTCAGGATCACCGTCTCGCCGTCGTCTGTCCTGCCGATCTTCGAAGGCTTGACTTGTTCGCTGTCACCCGTAACAATAGCCTTGCCGCGCGTGCGTCGTAACAGAGAGAGATATTTGAGAGCCCTCAGGCGATAACGCTGCGGTTTTAATAGTATTATTGTCTCTCCGGTAATCAGCTCTGTTCTCGATCTGTGTCAGAATATGACGTCACCTGCCTTCGTCATATTGAAAACAAATGATAGAATGGATTGAAAATAATTGCAAAGAATCAAGAACTAATGCACTCACAAGAAGCTCACAACACGCCCCTACTAAAAAAAAAACCTTATTATTTTTTTTTAACTACGCGACAAACAATCAGAGATAATATCATATTTTCCCGGTATGCGTGTAATATTGATATTGTATTCTTGCAACAACAAACTCCATCTCAGAAGACGCTGATTATCGTTCTTCATTCGATTGATAAAGACTAACGGGTTGTGATCTGTGTATACATCAACTGTGTACTTGTTTCCTTTGAGGAAGTATGCATAGTGTCTCAAACTTTGGATTAGAGCAAGTCCTTCCTTCTCAATTGTGCTGTAATTGCGCTCATGTTTATTGAATTTTCTTGAGAAGTAGGATATTGGGTGTTTATCTCCATCGTCGTCCGTTTGTGCTAAGTGGGCTCCGATTCCTAAGCCGCTGGCGTCAACGTACAACTTGAACGGCTTTTCGAAAGACGGCGTAATCAGCACAGGAGGTGACACTAGCATCCTTTGACATCTTCAAAAGCTTTCTGACAGTCACTTGTCCATTGGAATTTGACTTTGGTTCTGGTCAGGCTTTTCAACGGATGTGCCATTTCAGCGTAGTCTTTACAGAATTTCCTGTAATATCCTGCCATGCCGAGGATACGTTTCAATTCTTTGCGGTTTTGCGGTACTGGCACATCGAGTACGGTTTGTACTTTTGTGGCTATTGGCTTAATCTTACCTTGTCCGATTTCATATCCCAAGTATGTCAAGGATTGCTGCCCAATTGTACTCTTGGCAAGGTTTATTGTCAGGTTTGCTTGTTCTAAACGATGGAATAGTTTCTTGATTTGTACAACATGTTCTTCCCATGCATCGCTGTAGACGATGATGTCATCTATATAGACTGTGCAGTTGTCCAAGTCTTTGACTACTTTGTTAGCTAGTCTTTGAAACGTTGAAGCGGCATTTCGCATTCTAAAGGGCATGACTTTGTATTGGTAGAGTCCTTCTTCAGTGACAAAGGCTGAAATTCGTTTCGCATCTTCAGGCAGGGGGACTTGATAGTAACCTTTCAACTGATCGAACTTGCTAATAATCCTTGAATTTCCGACCTTTTCGATACATGTGTCGATCGAAGGTATTGGGAAGTTATCGGCAATCGTTTTCTCATTCAGCTTTCTGTAATCTGTGCAGAATGTTCCGTCCGGCTTCGGCACTAAGATGCATGGCGAACTCCCTTCACTGTTGCTTTCTTCTATGATTCCATGATCTTTTAGATATTGAATTTCTTTTTACATGATCTTTCTTTTCTCTGGATTCATTCGATAGGGACTCTGTTTCACTGGTTTTTCATCTTTCAAATCGACTTGATGAGTGGCCCAAGTTGTTAGTTGTGGGTGGTCTGAGAATATCGCTTGATGGTCTTCGATAAGCTTGATGATTTCTGCTCGCTGTTCTGGCTTAAGGAGTTGATAATGCTTTTCAGAATCTCTTAGAATCAGCGAATTTTGCAGTTTCGGCATAACGATAGGCGTTTCTTCGACAATATTGGATGGCGTACATGTCATAATCGATGTCTCAGTTACGTTCTCTTTCTTGGTTGTAGTTTCTATACTTTTATCTTGAGGGTTTCCCTAGGTATTTGGCTTTCAGTGGATTGCGTGGCATCGGTAGCAGGAGTAGAATCTTTTCGCCTGGTTGAAAGGATCGTTCGACAGCAGTCTTGTCATAATTCATTTTCATCTTCGTCTGTGACTTTTCAAGATTGACGGTAGCTTTTTCTCGGATAGCGAGCAATCTTTCTTTGATGTCGGAGACATAATCGAGTAGATTCATGTCGATTTCTTCATTGCTGAGTATCTTCTCTTTCAAGAGTTTCAGTGGGCCTCTTATTTGACGACCGTAGATTAGCTCGAACGGACTGTATCCAAGTGACTCTTGTACTGTTTCTCTGATGGCGAATAATAACATGGGGACACCTATGTTCCAGTCTTTCTGGTTTTCTTCACAATACGTCTTGAGCATCACTTTGAGTGTCTGATGAAAACTCTCGAGAGTGCCCTGTGTTTCTGGGTGATAGGCAGTCGAACATTTGTGTTGAATTTTCAAGATTTCTGTGACTTGTTTGAATATCTTCGACATGAAATTGCTGCCTTGATCAGATCTGATGACTTTTGGTAATCCTTTCATGGTGAAGAAATTGATTAGAACGTTGCAGATATTCTTGGCATTGATTGATCTCAACGGTATTGCTTCAGGGAATCTCGTTGCTGAACACATGATTGTGAGCAGGTATTCATGTCCGGACTTAGTACGTGGTAGTGGTCCAACGCAGTCGATTATGATATTGCTGAACGGTTCCTCGAAAGCTGGTATAGG
The DNA here is from genome assembly GCA_907163375.1 of Prostheceraeus crozeri. Taxonomy (NCBI): domain Eukaryota; kingdom Metazoa; phylum Platyhelminthes; order Polycladida; family Euryleptidae; genus Prostheceraeus; species Prostheceraeus crozeri. Next base: position 191,679 of record CAJQUW010000421.1, on the reverse strand, counting down.
GATCAATGGTGCTTCTCGCGGATCGTGCTGGTGTTTTCCGGCTATTTGACAAAAATGGCATGTTTTGCAGAAGTTCGCGATTTTTCGATACATTTTCCAATAGAAATGTTTCAGGATTCTGTAGTGAGTTTTCTTGACTCCTAGATGTCCACTTAGCGTGTTTTCATGTGCAAGGCTCATCACTTTCTGTCGGTAACTCTTCGGTAGGACTATTTGACGAGTTTCCCGCCAGTGCAGTGCTCGTCTGGTGAGGCATCTACCGGTTTCCAACATCTCATCAGAATGCCATTTTGCTTGTAGTAGTACTTTTGTTCACTTTTCTGTTCGTCTGACATTTCTTCAGGTGTTTCTGCATAGATGGTTTGCAAGTCTGAATCTTGTTCTTATTCATTCGGAAGCGATGAGTTGTAGTCAACTTCAAATCTGATCTCGTTGGTTTTGTTGTTTTCTGCCTCAGTAGATTCTGATGGTATGACCTCTGGCTCTGGCTATACTTTGCTCATTGATCTAGTAACTGCATTGATAGTGGTTTCATGCTCATTCTGTTTTCTTTCGCTTACAATAACATTCTTCAGATCTGATTTCGTGATGGACGATTGAACTTTTGATCCGGCCAAGTCGTTTCCAACTATAAAATCGACGCCTTCTATCGGAATGTCATCTCGACTCACTAGACCGATTGCGAAATACCTATCGACACCATCTGTTTTCACATAGAGTCTGTGCAATGGTGCTGGGATACTTCCGCCGATTCCACTGATTTGAACGCTGCGGCCAGTATTGGATGCTTCGGCGTTAGGGAGTTTGCTCTTGACTAGTATTGATTGAAAGGCTGCTGTGTCTCGCCAACAGGTAATTGGGCTCAGTTCATCTTTGCTGTTGCCTACGAATCCAATCTTGCTGAATGCCTGCTTGCCTTCTTCAATCAGTCTGTCGCTTTCGTCGATTTCGTGTTGAATGTCAGTGAGCTTTTCGCTTTCGTTGACTTCATGTGGAATCTTGATCGATTTGTCGTCCTCAGCGACTTCAGTTTCGTGCGACTTATCGAGACCTGTGGCAAATGATGCTGATTTTGAATCTGACTCAGGCATGCTTTTCAACAGCATTGTGGGTTTACCTCGCTTCGGCTTATTAGGCCAGCCGTGAAGATGATAACACTCGGTCTTATCGTGTCCTCGCCTCTTACAGTGTTCGCACCAAGGGACGTCCGGTTTTTCTTTCTTCGTCGTCTTGTCTTTATCTGCAGGCTTATTCGCATCGATTTGCTTTTCCTTTATTTGGTTATCTTGAGGAGCGTTTCTGTACTGATAGCTATACTTCGGCTTGTGAGTAAGCTCGTATTGATCTGCAAATCTTGCTGCTTCTTTCAGAGTCTTTGGCTGTCTTTCGTCCAAGTACACTTTGATGTGCGGATTTAGGCAAAATTTGAACTCTTCGAGTAGAATTATTTCTCGCATTTTGTCATATGTGGTTGCTTGTTCTGCTTGAACCCATTTGTCAAACCTCGATTCTTTTTCTTTTGCGAATTCTAGGTGACTTTGTTCTTTGAGCTTTCTGCAGTTTCTGAATTTCTGCCTGTAGGCTTGAGGGACCAATTCATACGATTCGAGAATTACTTGTTTGACCTTTTCATAATCCTTCGCATCATCATCAGTAAGTGCGGAGTATACTTTCTGGGCTTTGCCTGTAAGTGCCGTTTGCATCAGGAATGTCCATTTGTCTTCAGACCACTTAGCAGTTTGTGCTACCCTTTCGAAGCATTGGAAGAACTGTTCCACATCCTTTTCTGAGAACTTAGGAACCATTGAGACATTTTCTTTCAGACCTGATTCAGCTTTTTGAAGTGCCATTTCTTTTTCAAGCTTAAGCCTTTCTAGCTCTATCCTCTCGCGAGATTCACGTTCTAGTCTTCGTTCTTCTCTCTCGAGTCTTCTTGTAACTTCTTGATTCCTGCTGACTCGTACCCCGGAATGGTGTTGTAGCTGAAAACCCCGTCTAACCAAAGCCATAGTGCGCCATAATGGAATACTGATCGGTCCTATACCGCTGCCACCAAGTGTAACGGGCCGAGCTAGTAAATGTAAATTAGTTGGATAGGTATGATGCGCGTACTGTAAGTGTTACGTTATAAACCTACCGATTGCTGCCAGTGGTGTCCTTTGAATCATCAGCAGTCTCCAATCCTTTAGCTCTTGTCGTAGAAGCAGTCGTAGAAGCAGCAGGAGCAGCAGCAGTTCACTATTAAGATTATTTATTGTTATTCTGAGAACAATACCCAAACCAGAAGCCCTATAGGTATTATTCACGGCACTAATTTTAACCAACCCAAGGGGATATAGGTAGGACAATATCAAATTACCAGACCAACCGTATCAAAGGCTATAAGCTAGTTATTATTAACACGTGAATGACTTTAAGTCTAACCCAACTCCGAAGAGCTATAGGTCTATTATTATTATCATCTGTGACAGCGTAAACCCAACTCGGAGAGCTTTAGGTTTCTTATTATTGATACTATGTACGTGAAATAGCAAACCCAACTCGGAGAGCTATAGGTTTGTTGTTATTATATTTAATTTATGTAGCAGAGCAAACCCAACTCGTGAAGTTATAAGTTTACTCAGCCACTACACTTACTATGCAATTTATTTAATAAACAAATGTGTCACTATTCTCTATACATAACATATAACACAATCACACCGGACAAGTCACATACCACTTTGCCGTATACTTTGTTACTGATTGTTTCGTTCTAGTCGTGAACAGAGTTCACCAAATTTATTAAATCGACTTATAAAGCATATTTAAACGACAGCGTCGTTCATTTTGTTATTGGTAATCATTTGGATATTGCATGCCTTCTATTATTCGGCACCTATATATATCATGACTATATATAATTCGTTGTTTCCCAGTACCATCAATAAGCATAAATAATACATTTAATTGTACACATTTTCATGCATTTAAAAACGAAACTAACATTTATAGTTTCATTGAAGTGTCACGTAATCAATATTATCATAGTAAAACAATACTACTACACTTCCCCCCCTACTGAAAAAAAATCGTCCCGATTATATATATAATATAAATAATATAATATAAATATAATATAATATATATATAATTCATATAATGTATAATTCTTATATAATTCATAGGCGGAAGACACGCTTGAAGTTGTCGTGAACAATATTACGTAAGTTTTCTTCCGTCAGGTCGCGGCATTTAGCTACATGGGAGATAACATAATCCGTTCGGGTCGGATATCTGGCAAGATGAGGCGCATCCGTCTCTACCAGTAGGCGTTCGATCGGGATGGCTCGTATTGCCTGAATCCTGGGTTCGTTCCTCCGACTCAGATCGTTGCGGACGAGGATGGGCGCAACGCTAAAAAACATGTTGCGGAAAAGATCTGCAAAAGAACGTATTATCTCCCGAGGGACGTAGGTACAGTGCAGAACCAGTCGATTGGCCGGATTTATGTGGTTGAGCAAAATCTCTGCCAGGGTTTCGTGGGCCTCTGTATGTCCCCACTCCTTCTCTCTACAGTGTAGGATCAATGGGAGGGAAAGTTCAGCTGCCAACAAAGCCTGGTCACAGAACGCTCGACACTGGCAGTCCCAATCAATGGTCCATTTCATGTCAAGTCCAGTCTCACCGATGGCCCCTATGTTGGTGTTGTGACGTACATGGCGGTGAAGTTGTGCTTCCACCGAAGGAGACCAAATATCCACATGACGGGGGTGCAGACCCATAGCTAATATTATTTTGACATGGGGAAAATCTCCTTGGAGGTCACTGTGTCCCCAGCTGTCGACGTTGTCCCGAATGTCCACTACTGCGCTCATCTCTGCGACATCAGCCTCCATCTCATTGATATGGCCAGCATGGCCCGCGTGAACGCAAGCGTCGTAGAGGTGGATGTGGGCATCACCTCGCCAAACGGATGGAGGGGCTAGAACTGGAGGTTCATCATCTCCGTCTGCACCCTCTGGTGCGGGGCGTTGGATTTCGCCCTCGGGACCCTCACGTAGGTCTTCAGCGGGCGCCGAAGATGCACCCTGTCTGGCTATAGGCGGACTGGCGGCCGCAGATGGAATCGGCTCCAGTAAGCCAGATGGCCCAACCACAAAGGTTGCGTCGGCGCTGACGTCTGCGAAATTATCAAGGCTGGATGTCGAGTCATGAGGATTGTCGGTCATAGAGGCTGTAGGAGCCGAAGGGTTCCTAACTACCACTGCCCGACTATCGCTAATTACCTCGAAATCGATGACTCCTCGAGTGTCCTCGGACGAAACTAGCAGAACGTCTGCCTCTTGCACATTTTGGCGAGTCTCTTTTAGCGTCTGTTGTTGATTACGCATTTTACGTTGATGACGCTGCTGTTTATCGCTGATGTTCTCGCGATTCAGGTTAATGTGCGACTCATGCAGTCGAATAAGTTGGCGAGACGGAACTCTCCACAGGTCTGCCAAATGAATAATACGGCCATGCACGAAGGTTTGGGCATCTCTGGAAGTGGCCAGAAGCGTAGTTTCAATGACGGCCCGGCTTAAACATCGGTCTTTGGTCTTCCTATTCCAACCTGGAGGACAGCCCCGAACCAATCCCTCACCCAATAAATATTTCTGCAGTTCTAATTTAACTGACTTTGCTTCTGCTTGTGGTATGCAGGATCCACCAGTTGCCATTTTCTGGAAAGAAAGACAGTGAATATTGGCCTGATGTTCTACGATAACAGGTTCTATTTCTACCTCGGACATGTCAGAGTTGGATACGTCTGACGTAGCTATGGTACTGTGAATTTCAATCATTGGGGCAGTTGACTCTGTTGTGTCACTGTCACAATCTTCTGCAATCATAGGTAAGGTGAAGTCGGTTGCATCAGTTCCCGCTAGATCATCTACGCTGATGTTGGATTCATCCCGCTCGTCTTCGATGCAGTCTTCAGCATCGTTCCTGATGCAAGGGAATTTTTTTAGGCGATCAGCGTGTGAGACAAACGACTTTCTCCCGCGCTTGGTTTCGCGAATGAGATGTGTTGTCAGAAAATCTCTGCTCTATGACCCAAGGTCCGTCCCATGGGCGATAAAATTTACGTTGTTCCCCTTTAGGAGCAATGGTGTGGTAGTACATCACGAGGTCCCCTACTTGATAGGTGACATTTCTCACCCCCCGCGCGTCATATCCTCGTTTCTGACGAGTCTGCTGAGTGCGAGATATGGTTTTAACGATATCCCAGGTCTTCATCAGTTTTTCCTGGATTTCAGAAATATGTTCCGACGTTTCTCGTTCTTGCACAGTTTCCAAATCCAGCTCAAAATCAAACGGAAGTCGCATTTCGCGACCGTATGTGACGGCGGCTGGAGAGAAACCTGTTGTACTGTGGGTGCTGGAGCGGTATGCCCAGAGGCAGTATGATATTGTTTGATCCCAGTTATCACGATCGCACTTCTCATGAGCGATGACTATCTGTTTCAAGGTGCGATTGAAGTGCTCGACGCCGCCATTACCCTGCGGCCGATAAGATGTCGTACGCGATTTCATGATACCAAGCAAATTACAGAGCTCTTTGAACACCTTGGATTCGAACTCAGCACCTTTGTCAGAGTGAATCCTATCTGGGACCCCATGGCGACAGATCCATTCCCTTAATACGGCCCCGGCCACAGTAGATGTCTCTTTATTGGGTAGTGGAGTGGCCTCAGCCCACTTGGAAAAGAGATCGACCATTCTGAGAATGTAGCGGTTACCTCGCTTGGATTAACGCAAAGGTCCCACCAGATCGACCTCGATGCATTCCATCGGCTTGCCGGTGATAATGGAAGTCATCGGAGTTCGTATTTTTGGTATAGGACCTTTAAACGTGACACATACTCCGCAACCATTTAAATATTTGGTAGTGTCCTCTCTCATACATGGCCACCAGAAACGAGCTCTCAGTTTCTGATACGTCTTATCCCGACTAAATGGGATGACCCGACGCCTGCATGACATTGTCGAATGAACGACATTCTTTCTGTAGCAGGTGGAATAAATTTCTTGACATCTCCCATTACCCGGAACAGTAGCCCATCTTCTACAATCACAGTCTCCCAGAATTTAACAATACGTTTGATTTCTTCTGAACAAGTCTGCAATCGTGTGGAAGTGGGTTTGTCCGAATGATGTCTGTGGGTCTTCCAAGACAGGACCTGAGCCAAATCGGGATCCTGAAGCGTTTCTCGTTTCATGTCATCGACTCTGGCACCAGGAGACCATAAATTGAAGATAACTACGGAGTCATCTTCTAGGCGATCCGACGACTGTACCGGCGTATCGTTACGATGAACAGTACTGGGCAACCTGGAAAGAGCATCAGCATTGCTATGTGCTGACCCGGGACGGTAGACGCACTCAAATTCAAATTCTTCGAGGATTTGGAGCCATCAGGCTAGTATTCCGCGCGGTTCTTTGAAACTTCGCAACCATTCTAAGGGCTTGTGGTCCACTCTGGCAAGGAATTTTTTTCCTGTAAGATATGGACGAAAGTGTTCCATAAAGAAAACAAGGGCAAACAATTCCCTTTTTTGGTGCGTAATTGGACTGGGCTGTTTTCAGTGACTTACTGGCATACGCAATTACCTTCTCAGAACCGCCCGGTTGTATTTGGGAGAGAACAGCTCCGATGGCATATCCAGATGCATCTGTATCGAGGATGAAACACCCAGATTCTGCCCGAAAGTCTGGCATGGTTAGTATCGGTGCTGAAGTGAGACAGTTCTTGAGAGTAGTAAAAGCGATTTGACAGTTTTCTGTCCAAGTGAAGGAATGATCCTTCCGAATGAAATCATGTAGAGGCTTGGCGATCCGCGCAAAGTCTCTGACAAATCGTCGGTAATAAGATGCGAGTCCTAAGAATTCCTTCACCTGTTTGGCCGTTGTGGGTGTAGGCCATTTTTTTACTTTGTTCGTCTTCTCTGGATCGGTATGGATGCCATCTGGCGTCACCATATGTCCGAGATATCGAACAGACTACAAGGCCCATTGACATTTCTTAGTGTTAAGTTGTAGATGTGCATCCCTCAACCTTGATAAAACCAATTCTATGTCCTGCAGATGGTCAGTCCAACTTCGACTGAAGATGATTATATCATCTAAGTACACCAAACAATTGACACCCACGAGGCCCCGCAATTTATCATCCATCATTCGTTGGAATGTGGCAGGGGCCGAAGCAAGTCCAAATGGCATCACATTGAACTCGTATAGGCCCAAGGGGCATATGAAAGCAGATTTTTGTTTATCAGAATGTTGGAGCGGAATCTGGCAGTAACCGGATTTGAGGTCTAGCACCGAGAAGTGCGAAGCGCCGTGCATGGCGTCCAAAGCGTCGGATACAGTTGGCAGGGGGTAAGCGTCAAATTGGCATGCTTGGTTCAACTTGCGGTAATCAACGCAAAAACGAAGGCTACCGTCCCGCTTCTGAACTAATACAATCGGACTAGCCCATGGACTATTGCTGTACGATATAATGCCTTGATCAAGCATTTCCTGAATCTGCTTCGTAACTTCTGCTTTCAAGTGTGGTGGGACTCGCCTGCAAGCCTGACGAATAGGTGCGTGGGCACCCGTATTTATACGATGTTCTACCCCGGAAGCTCGACCCAATGGCCGGTGGTCAGACATGAAAACATCGTCATATTGGTTTAATAATGTTTGTAATTGTGAACTTTGGAAAGCTGTGAGGGTTGTGTCTTGCGGATTTATCTGATTTATATCGGGACCTTTATGCATTACTTGACATATTCTGTTGGAGGATTCCTCCAAGTTTTCGCCCTCATCCTGGACGAATGAGATATTGTCGACCTCATAGCTAACTACAAAAGGTTCAAATTTGCCGATAACTTCATTTTTGATGATGACCGAATCATCATTGTTATTGACAATAGGAATTATCATATTTTTATTACTCACAGTGATGATAGAGGGCAAAAAGGTCAGCCCCAAACGAACAGTTTCTGAGCTGTCAGCAACAATGCCAGATATAGGTGCCCCCAAGGTCCCTTTAAATCGAAGGCGAGCCCGAACTAACTTCACAGATTTGGGAGGAATTTCTATTTTGTCATTAACCCCTATTTTCATAACGGTGTTACGACCCGTTAATATTGGCAATATAATAACCCCAGGTCTTTTCAGCCACACCTGACTACAGTCTAGATCAATGACTGACCGTTCCGGTAATAGGTTAAGTCCATTCCTAAAATCAAATCAATAGACAAATCACTGAAGACTACTAATGATCGAGTAGGACAATATTTACCAAACGCTATTTTGGTATCAGCTATACCGACAATTTGTAGCTCTTCGTCTTTAGGGCCTCAAACATCTAGTTGACTGTTTGCGGGCAAGGGTTCATAAGTGGAGACAATTCTATTACTACATACCGAGCAATCCGCGCCAGTATCTATCAGTGCTATGACTTCTCGTCCCTCTACCATAACAGACACATTTGCCCTAATGCGGTCCCTTTTAGTAGTAACAGCGACAGAACGGGACGCATCTCCGGCTTTTGAGCGTTTCCCGCTGTGCAGAATCGAGCGATGTGTCCTTTGCCTGGACATCTAAAGCACACCATTTCTTGATTTCGTTCCGGATCTAACGAATTCGATGCTGCTGGTGATGATGTTATAGGGTGTGGTGAAGCAGAAATTGTAGGCACGTCAACATGGGGTTGTGCTGTAGTTGGAAGGTCGCTCGTCCTGTGTACAGCCGAGGTTGGTGCAGAATAACCTAATTGTCTACCCTGCGGAGGTGTGTAGACACTGAGGAATAAGCGGTAATTGTCTTATCTGGCGATCATGTGATGCAGAGCGCCAAGGTACAGAGACATTGTTTGGCCACATTTGATGTTGTGGTGACGACTGAGCGCCTCGAGAACCATATTGATACACTGGTTGTCGAAAATTTCGACGCTCTACTGGAGTCGTTGCCGACGTAATGGATCGGAACGGTGAAGTACAGGAGGCAGCAATGTGGCCAAAGTTATTGCACTTATAGCAACGTATGGAAGAATTGGAAGCAGAAATAGTAGAAGTCCGTGTCTGCGGAACATTTGCATCTACCCTTTCAAATCGAGTGACGACATCCAAGTAGTCGTTCAATGAATTTGGTGGAAACCTGCACATTGACAATTTAACATCCCTACTTGTATCTCACGACATTAGCGTATACAAAACTCGACGCTCCAAGTCATCGGTACGCAAATCTGGGAATGCGTGTCTGCCAATGCGCAGAAGTACATCAGCGTAATCGCGGATTGTCTCATCTTTCGTCCGCATACGCGACTCGGACGCCGCTTCCGCCTCTACGGTTGTTGCAAACGGGCAATACCTACATCGCAATTCGTGGATCACTTCTGCGTAAGTGTGGGTATCCGCTCGATCCACAACAATTTCATTAGGCCCACCAACGGTTTTGATCAATAACAAACGCAATTTACGTGAATCTGAAAAGTTATCGGCGAGCAACTCGAAGACTTTGAGCCAACGATCAAAGGCTAATTTTCCATCAAATTTTTGCAAAGCATTTAAATCATCCGGGATTTTATTTGTATTTGATGGCTTATCCTGTAATAAAGAGGTGCATTTGTGTTCAATGGTATCGATTTTTGTCTGGAGCTTAGCCAGATCGTGGATTATGTCAGAAGTTAAGTTCATGTTTGCAATACCTTTCCCTTCTACTTCTCGTCTAGTAAAAAAATCAAGGTCATCAGCGTTCAAAACAGGTTCACCATCCGTTTTGACACGTGATTCCTGCTGACTCGTACCCCAGAATGGTGTTGTAGCTGAAAACCCCGTCTAACCAAAGCCATAGTGCGCCATAATGGAATACTGATCGGTTCTATACCGCTGCCACCAAGTGTAACGGGCCGAGCTAGTAAATGTAAATTAGTTGGGTAGGTATGATGCGCGTACTGTAAGTGTTACGTTATAAACCTACCGATTGCTGCCAGTGGTGTCCTTTGAATCCTCAGCAGTCTCCAATCCTTTAGCTCTTGTCGTAGAAGCAGTCGTAGAAGCAGTCGTAGAAGCAGTCGTAGAAGCAGCAGGAGCAGCAGCAGTTCACTATTAAGATTATTTATTGTTATTCTGAGAACAATACCCAAACCAGAAGCCCTATAGGTATTATTCACGGCACTAATTTTAACCAACCCAAGGGGATATAGGTAGGACAATATCAAATTACCAGACCAACCGTATCAAAGGCTATAAGCTAGTTATTATTAACACGTGAATGACTTTAAGTCTAACCCAACTCCGAAGAGCTATAGGTCTATTATTATTATCATCTGTGACAGCGTAAACCCAACTCGGAGAGCTTTAGGTTTCTTATTATTGATACTATGTACGTGAAATAGCAAACCCAACTCGGAGAGCTATAGGTTTGTTGTTATTATATTTAATTTATGTAGCAGAGCAAACCCAACTCGTGAAGTTATAAGTTTACTCAGCCACTACACTTACTATGCAATTTATTTAATAAACAAATGTGTCACTATTCTCTATACATAACATATAACACAATCACACCGGACAAGTCACATACCACTTTGCCGTATACTTTGTTACTGATTGTTTCGTTCTAGTCGTGAACAGAGTTCACCAAATTTATTAAATCGACTTATAAAGCATATTTAAACGACAGCGTCGTTCATTTTGTTATTGGTAATCATTTGGATATTGCATGCCTTCTATTATTCGGCACCTATATATATCATGACTATATATAATTCGTTGTTTCCCAGTACCATCAATAAGCATAAATAATACATTTAATTGTACACATTTTCATGCATTTAAAAACGAAACTAATATTTATAGTTTCATTGAAGTGTCACGTAATCAATATTATCATAGTAAAACAATACTAATACATTCATTCTTCTCTCTCTCGGCTTCGAGTCTCTTCTTCTAGCTCTAGCTTCTTCAATTCCACCAGCATTTGAACCTGAGTGGGATTTTCTGGGGCTCATTGCTCTCAAGCTTGCCTGTTTCTACAAAGTACTTGTTCAGTAGACTTCGGATTTGGCATTTCTTTATGCTCATCTTGACTGGCAAGTTTAAGTGTTCGCCGATGTCGAATAAGTCAGTTTTCTTCAGCTCATCGAGGCTTTGGTGATCGGGGTTTTCGTTGTAGTAGCGTCAGTTAACCCGATTAATAAGCCTTATTAAATAGTTATTTGGCCTTAAACTTATAGAAAGAGTCGGACCGATGACGTGATAAGAAAAGTTAAAGAGACCTAAAGTGTGAAGGATTGGGAGTTTCGAAGATCGCACAACCCTCAGGCGGGTGGCTAGTGCGGAAGAAGGCAAAAATAATGGAAAATGAGACAAGAGGTGGTCCTGGCGTGGTCGCCAATATGTTATGGGCTACTTTACTTCCCAAACAAAATGATACTATAAGAAGACAAACGATATGAATGAAATGTATATTCAGGCAAACGAGAGAGCAGGGTGGCCCTGAAGAGGAGCTTTTGGAGGCGTTCACATGTAAGTCTGTAGGTCCACCAGTCTCGAACACTGCCGCTACTGTTTGCTCCTCGCTGTGACGCTAGGGGTCTGGATCACCGTCTCGCCGTCGTCTGTCCTGCCGATCTTCGAAGGCTTGACCTGTTCGCTGTCACCCGTAACAATAGCCTTGCCGCGCGTGCGTCGTAACAGAGAGAGATATTTGAGAGCCCTCAGGCGATAACGCTGCGGTTTTAATAGTATTATTGTCTCTCCGGTAATCAGCTCTGTTCTCGATCTGTGTCAGAATATGACGTCACCTGCCTTCGTCATATTGAAAACAAATGATAGAATGGATTGAAAATAATTGCAAAGAATCAAGAACTAATGCACTCACAAGAAGCTCACAACAAATCAAAGAAAATATACAAAGTTTCATTTCAGCCAAAAACTGCAATTTGCATCCCATTGGATTTACATGTGTTTTTCTTTGATCCTGCGTGCCGATTCGAAGTAGGCATAGGGTGTGCATCATTTTGTGAGAGTTTCACTGTCGGTCTCGTTCCCTTCAGAAACTCACTCTGGCTACCAGACTATTTCTTCACTGAGTGAACTACACCCCATGCTTACTGCGAACATGTGCATTGGTCAAGTTCTCCCTCGTCAGTTTTACAGACGAGATCAAAGATACTAAGAAGACATTTAAACCAAATGGGAAGATATTAAGTTTCATGTAGAAATGAAATTTCTGAATTTTCATCTATTAAGCAAATCCTGAGCCCTAACTTTTGGTATATACTTTCTAGATCATTAAATCGTTTGTTCTTGCAGTGTTGGTTATGCATAAATCTAAATCGATCATAATTTGCCAAGCATCATTAAAAGGTGAACCTACAATTTGTTAAAAGCTACAAAGCGAAGGAAGTTTGCAAAGCTGCTCACACAAGCATTACAGTTTGGAATTGGGTTCCGGTTTGGACACAATGGTCCCGTAGTCCATGAAGAATCCATCGCTACTTGTCCCGGTTTTGCAGTAGCCTATTTCAGTGTTCAAAATAAGTTTTTCATTTTGACTTTGCTTCCTCATAGAGGTGAAACAAAAGAAATTTATTCTAAAAATATCTAAAACAAAAATTTTTCGGCAAGAAACACGTTCTCCTCAATGATACTATTAACAATAATCAATTGGATCACAAATCATGAAATTGAATGATAGTCATAGAACTCATTCATAGCATCAAATATTTCTATATCAACATACACGATCGATGGAATATTCCACATTAAAACACACACTTTCTAATGGTTTTTCTGATGCCAACAGAAAGTACAACATGTGAGAGCTCTGGCCCTGGTTTTAGCGGCACCACACTAAAGCATAGTGTCACCAAGGTCTCCTTGCATTTATTGTTTCTCTCGTCTACAGCGATTATGATCACCGAATTCGCTTTTCTTGTTTGGATTTTAGCCGTTATGCGTGCTCCAGAATAGAATTAACGAAAGGGAACACAAAGTTGCAAAGTAAAGGCTGCGCATGTGAAATCAAAAGCGGTTACAAGTTACAAGAGATTACAGATGCATCGGAGATACCATCAGAAATGGAAGAGCGCATTAGCGAGCATATGAAAAAAATTGAAAGTAAGAACAAGAATTTGGCACTCTACCAGCATCACCTAGAAAAGTATTCTCAAAAACAAATAGATTGGAGAAGTGAAGGTCAGTCAGTGCACGGTGTCCTTCAGATCATACATTAAGAGAAGAAACAAAGACTACACTGATTGCGAAAGAAGGACTAGATCTAAACAAGGAAAGTGAATTCGATGATCACAATCGCTGTAGACGGAAGAAACAACAAGAGCAAGACGAGATCATGCCGGCTCTATGCTCTAATGTGGTGCCGACCAAACAAGAAAAGCATATTTATTTCACGATTCCATAGCTATGTATATAGTAAGTATATTTGGTAGAGTAGCAACTTAACATTAATTAAATCCCCTATGCGTGTACAGTTTTGATTTTATTGAATGAACTGGAGTTGAGAGTGGTGATACCCTACACTAAATGTGAGATATGCAAATTTTTTTGAATTTTTTTGAAGAAATTCACACGGATTTCACAGATCACGATAGCACTACAGAAGGAAGAATAGTATTTTAAAAAATCCTCCGTGTCATGTCAAACTTGGAGAGGTAATATCAAGTGTAATATAGTTTGTTAAATTAGCAAATCGATGGGTTATATGGTCAGCCTTATTTAGCCATTACCTGCCATTGTTCCACGTCGGAAACAGAAAGCAATCTGTTTCATTTTCCTCTGCATACGTTCTGAACTACTTTATTTCTTGATTCTATGCCTTCAAGAGACTTAATATGTTTGCTTTTCTTTGGCTGTGTTTTAGAATTGCAATTTTGGTCTTCGAATTTTGTCATTTTTAGAACCAAAATTATCGAGATTTTGAGAATTTTACATGGTACATGTCGATTGATTGTGGCGAGCAGCTGTTTCATTATTCAACTCTTTTTACTTGGATTATTCTGAGAAGATTCTATTAACCATATTCAAAAGACAAGTGCTTATTTTTTGTCAATTAAATGTGTTTTAGCAGTCTCTAAACTTTTTTGTTCCCGAGAACATTGGCGTGTTGTGATTGTACTGAGCTTGTGATTGAAATGAAATGTCTCCCATTCGACAATATATAATGATTTTTTGGGTAGGGAAGCAGATTGGTGGTAATCAAAAACTGAGCTTGTTAATCGTCCCTTTAGTGCAGAGCGTGAAACTATTTTTACATAACAACAATCAGTCGTAAATCGCTTTGATAATAATTTTCTCAGATCCTTGCATATCCTTACATAAATTGTGATTTTAAAATAATACTAAGTTTAAAACAATTGATCGCAAGGATTCGAACCCTTAGCTTCGAGAATTGAAGTCAGACTTTAGTTTCAACCTCCAGACTATTACAGCACAAAATCCTCAAAACCACATGATTTGCAATTGACAACGTTTTTACCTCAACATCAGTGTTCAGTGAGCTGTTGACAGAGCACAGTCTTCGATGTGTGGGCACAGTCGAATTGTCAACCTCAAAACCGCATTGAAAAATGCTCGCAACAGAAATTGCAAATAACAAAGAAAGATCGGTCTCCTACGAATGTTTTACAGACGGTATAGGTACTGTTTGTAATTGGAACGACAACAAGCACTGACGGAAGAGTCGTCCCACTGGTAAGGCCCCTCGGTGGAACAGAGCGTTGAAGAAGTGTGATACTCCCCAGCTATAAAATGATCAAATTACAGCCTACATATGGGCGGCATCAAAATGTAGGCAGATTCCTGTCAGACTATCGCCCAAGAGTACGAAGTAGAAAGTGGTAATGCCTCTTTATCCATTTTATCAATATGTCTGTCGTAGCCACATGGAGATTACATCCAGAACTCAGATGACAGATGAGTAATTTTCAAGTTCTCCGGTTAGATGTTTATTCTTTCGTATCATGTATACTTGTGGGCCTAACAGAAATCCAAGAAAGCAAATTCGACCTGGACCTTCTCGACAGCCGACTAATGCTATCAAAACGAGCAAGATTGAGCATATGTGCGTCTCAGGAGGCAAAAAGGCTCGCTGACTACAATATCGAAAGTTGCTCTTCACATGGCATGTTTTCGGCAATACCACAATGGGTGACTGTTCCGATTTTTGAAAGAAATCATTCTTATACTCAAGTAAACATTTGAGTCAGGCTCATAGACTACACAGTGGAAAATTTACAAAATTATTGCATTACAATATTCTAAATAAAGATTCTGTCTCAGTTGTTTAATATCTTTCATAATTCATAGTAGGCTAATAGGCTGATTACAAAACTTGTTCCCGAAGTGGAACATTGGTAGATAGTATCAAAATGTATAATCGGTACCCTCCAATGTTCCACTTTGGGAGCACGCGTATAAATGGTGAACAAAAAATATTATTTCTTAAAACTGTGCAAGCACACTCTAGAGGTTCTCATGAAGCTTTCCTGTCAATATTAACACAATTGGCAAAGTATTTCTTGTAGCGGCAGTTAATGGGTTAATAAGAGTATTTTCTTAAGCGTGATCATACATCACAAAACCTGCCGCTGAAGGAGCAAAATATCATAATCAAAGACAATGATCAATGTTGATTTGCTGTCTAAATTAAAATATCAATGCTAAAATTTCTTAAAAGCTGACGCATCACTGCATCCAATCGCTTTAGCCCTTATATGCACATTGTTATATATTATGCATATTGCCAATTGATCCGAAAACGGCATAGACTTGTTAATAAATTTAAAAGAAGAGATCGATGCGATTCTAATGTCACAACTCCCAACCTCGTATGATGTCTAGAGCACCATCCCAGCGAATTGCATTTGAATTTTATTTCAAAAAATTTTAATCATGAAATTGATTCTTGCATATAGGGTCATCGTATTTCTGATTGCCACTTAGGAAGAAGAGCTTCTAAGTCACGAAAAACAATGAATCTCGACTCCGACAGGGATGTCAAACTCTTTTGAGATTGTTTCATGCTTGACTCTCAAGGTTCACAAACAAGATTACATAAAAGCTAATTCATATTTAATAGTGACACTCTAAGTGAAGCAGTTTCTTATTCTGTAAGCCGAAAAACAAAGCAAGCAGATATTCCAGTTATTTCCAAAAGAACACTGCTTCATTGTCATTTAAATTATGTGCAACATGAGATTGGAACAGAACATTACAATATGTACAGGAAACATGGCTTGTTGAGGAGTATGGGAATTAAGTTAGTCTTTAAGAAGATTAAAAAATCTCTCTCATGGACAAGCCAGGTAAAGTCAATATTTTAGCATAATCGCGCAAAATTCTGCGGGCACCGAATATTGAGTCTGAGAGTAGGTAGGTGACCGACCATCGAATCTTGAGTAGGTGCGAATCAGGTTGAAATTAGATGGCTATTGCGAAAACATGAGGCACGAGTATGATTTCGGCTCCGCATAGCTCCTTTTTTTAAACGGCTGAGCCACGAAAAAGTTTCTCATATACTGAACTTTATTTTGCTAACTTCATAAACTACACATTTTTTTGTTACAAACGAAGCGGTGTAGTAAACTGAGTTTCTCATTGAACATAACTAGGATTGCAGTTTTGTTGATAGCAGAACACATTTGTGATTTGATTATATCACTATACAGTGCATCTTATGTAGTGAACTCTTGTTGGGAAGCTTTCCTTGACTGATCCAATTTACAAATCGATGCATTATGAAATAATACCTTCATTGCTCTATCAGAAGGTCTGTCAGTGTTCTCTGGTTTCTAATTCTATTAAGTTTGATTAATTCTTCCTCACTTTGTCACCGCTTTCACAACGCTCTGAAATATGTTGAACTCGCAAATAAATGCGGTGCATCCTCGCTGCAAGGAAAACTGCAACAATACAAGTAGCTAATACGCAGTGCAAATTCAGCACTAGACCAATAGTAGACTAGTAGACTTAACACTACACTGTAAATTGAAAAGGTCTGACACGGTCTAAGTGCGGGTCTAATGATGGATTTAATCCTGCTTTCAAAGGAGCACAGGGCTCTTATGTTACTTTTCTAGTCATCATAGAACAGGTAGCAACTATGATTGCTATGTCTGATACATAGATATCTAGAATAATGAAGTCAATTTTTGATTTAGACCGACGTTTAGACCCTTTTGGAAATTTTCAATTTTCAGTGTAGATAGTAGACTTAAGCTTAGTGATGTACGTTTCATAATTTATCTATTCTATGTTTTAATTCTTTATTTGGTTGCTGTCTTAATGCAATTTTCTCAGGGTGATGCTGATGCTGTCATGTTTCAAATATTGCATCGGATTTTTCAGTTAATTAATCTACTAATAGAGCCAAAAGACTATTTTAATTAATGAAATAGCCGCGACTGACCAGGAGAAAGTCCATGCATCAATCCATCGGAAATATTTGGGCGGATGTTGATATAGTGATTAACCAAAGATTTCCAACATTGAGAGACGAAGCAATCTCGAGAATATCAAAATATGACAATTGAGGAATGTTTAAAAACAAGCATAAATTAGACTATCTGATTAGAATGTTGTGAGGTAAATATTTTTCCTTTCTGTCCAAATTTAGGTGAGTGAACCTTTGAAAATGATGCTGCTGGTGCACTGCAAACTCTGTTGACGTCACAAAAGCAAGCCTTTTATGAAGTCAATCTCTTGGCTTTTTGTCAGACTTGAGGCCGGTTTCCATTGGGGTGTAGATTGCTTCAGCGTCTGCGCTCTCGAGTGAGATTTGACTTCATAGTTATCTTCCCTTTTTCTTCCGACAAGAATGAGTTTTTCTATGCCGGGATAACGAGATTATCGTATTTTTACGGGATTCAGAATCCCGGGATTCGTTAACATCCGTTTCTAGGCAGTCAGGCTGTATGAAAATGGAGCAACGAGGAAGTAACAATGAACACAAACGTATTTCATTGTTGCAAATTGCAATATATTGTTATATTTGAAACTTTTTCCTTTTTAATTATCAATATTAAACCTAAACTATAAAGAATACATCAGACACGATAGCCTTACAATTACATGTAAGTGTGTATTACTTATTCATGCATTTTTATCATATACTAGAATTAATTTTAATATATCATTGTGCAGCAGGCCTATGCCAAAAATTGTTTACTTTCATTGATATCGACAAATAAAACTATGTTCAAGCAGTCGAGAGGAGAGAGCTTTATGCATGCAAGCGCACTAATATTTAAAGAAAATTTTTGAATCGATTATCATGCAGTATCGGTCTTTTACCAGAAGCCACAAAAGTCGCGGGATTTGCATTTCGATTTGAAGATCACGTAACAGGTTTTGATGCGACAAGGTATATTGTGAACGATTACCAAATCTAGCTATAGTTTATGTCGGCATGTGAAAAGAAAACTGTCTATCTGATGTCATAAGCTGTATTGTGCAATGCATCGTTCAAAATACTCGTCTAAGAATTTAAGACAACGTCTAGTATTGTTCAGTCTACGCTAGCTTGAGCATACTTTCAGTATGTACATTAGACTTGCTAATCACGCGGGATAAATCCCGGGATCCGGATTTTGAAAACCCTAGACAAGAGCGCTCGACGTTCATGACGCTGCAATTTGAAGTCGCAATGGGCACTGCATTGTATGTGACATCGCAAGGGTGACACGCACGGAAAAGCAGCAGACACTGATTGAAACCCGCCTTACGAGTTGAAGCACAGCTGCGTGAAACACTGACCAATCAGAGCGCGATATTGCGGAAGACGATATTACGCACGGTGGTGCTGAGAGGCGAAAAAGGTCGAAAAAATTGGGGGTCAAATCTGTTTGTCTAATGATGGAAGGAAGAGGAATAGAAGTAGAACTAAAAAAATCAAAAAATATTTCATCGAGCCATTTTCGAGAAAATCGACTTTATTGATTTTTCAAAATCGATGCTATAAAATAATCAATATCGATTATACTGCAGATTTAAAGAAAATTGGGGGCGGATACTTTTCAATGTAGGATGTCAAGGATATTCATACTAACATTTCAAGACCAATTACACAAATTCTCATCGAGCCGTTTTCGAGATAATCAACTTCATTGATTTTTCAAATTCGATATATACTTCAATGATCGATATCGATTGTACTGCAGATTTACAAAAATTGGGGGCGGATATTTTTAATCTAGGATGCCAAGAATATTCACGCTAATAATTTAAGACCAACTATGCAAATTTACATCGAGCCGTTTTTGAAAAAACGACTTTATTTATTTTTTGATATTAATGGCCATAAAATGTACAGGGTGGGCCAGAAGTGACCACGTTTCAAATATTGTTACATTCATAATATCAAAATCACTCAAATATCAGTCAAAAGCTCAAGTATCATATGGATCTACCTGCAGGCCCTTAATGTCAATGCACAAAGAGAGTCTTCGAAATGTGCAATTGTGGATTCTTCGGAGAAGTTCTTTATCAGCATCAATTTATTTGAAAGCTTGTCTGACAGTCACTTCGATGTCATTCGATGTTTGCGGCCTCAAGGTGAAATTTTCTTTTCATCATACCCCTAAGGGCATTGTCAGAAGAAGTCAGGTCAGGGCTTCTTGCTGGCCATGGGACTGGACCGAATTTACCCACCCATCTCTCATCGAAGTGCGTATTCAGAAATTCTCGAGTTGTTCGGGAAGTGTGAGAAAGGGCGACATCTTGCTGGAAGTGGGAGATTTCACGAATGCCTCGTCTCGCAAGATCTAGCATGAACTCACCCTCCAGGATTTGGAGATATTGATTAGAGTTCATACTACCTTCAATAAAATATGGATCAATTAAATACTCCTGAGACACCGCTGCCCACACCATAACGCTGGGGATGTTGATGCGCATGAGACCATTAGATTGCAATGCATGAGACCATGTTCATTAGACCACATGACCACATTCTTGTCTTTGATGCAGCATAAACTGCACATTCATCCGAGAAAAACAATTTCTTTCTCATCCGTGGAGATTGATACTTCTCAAGAATAGCCGTAAAGCATTCAGCACGATTCTAATTATCTTCAGTTAAATATTGAACAAATGTGGGTTTCCAAGCTTTCAGAAGAAGGTCACACCGTCACATCTAGATTGTCTAGTTGTATATCCAAGGTATGGTTTGAATGATTGAATATTTAATTTCCGTGTATATGTGTATATATTCCACACTTGTATTCGTGTAGCAGATTTAGATGTGACTTGCATATCCCCGATGGTAGTCGATCATCACTGAGACTGAAATCATCCATTACAAATTGTCGAATTAATCTCACAAGTTCCGGCGAAATACGATTGCTTTCCGTTGGGTCGGACTTTCCTCCACATACAATGCATAATGTCTTGCGACATTCATCATGGCTTCGTGCTTTGGACATAACGCCTGGAATGAAATGAAACGCGCGTGTGAAGTAAACTTATTGATTAAAAGTTTCTTTTATCACACAATGATCATCGCTTACTCGCGCAAACCCGCTATTGCAAGCCGAACCGCTGAACAATTCTCACGTGAGAGTGAGACTTCAATGGCACTAATTCTTCTGTCAAAAGTTAGAAATACCGAACATATCAATGATGAATAGTTGGAACCATATAAGCTCATTCAGTACTTTTGTATATAATATAGGTAAACATCTTACTTGAAATATTTGACCCTGTGGACTTGATCTACATATCAGTACTCAAGTTACGAAATGTACCGTTCGTATCATACAGTAGACAGTGAAGTTAGCGATAGACTAAGCTTATTGTGATATAATTGCACATGTGAATCACAACGATCAATTTTCTATATTGTTAATGTCTGGTCTATTTTGCTCTTATTTATCATATATGTATATGATGTAGTCAGATATGATTATTGTCCGCTATCCCTCATGAAACTCAATCGATGTACAGCTTACGTATTGGCTGTGTTAGCTGCAATACAGTATACATTTGTGTTTTAAGTATAGGCCTACTTTCTGGCCATTAGTATCAAAAAATAAATAAAATCGTTTTTTCAAAAACGGCTCGATGTAAATTTGCATAGTTGGTCTTAAATTATTAGCGTGAATATTCTTGGCATCCTAGATTAAAAATATCCGCCCCCAATTTTTGTAAATCTGCAGTACAATCGATATCGATCATTGAAGTATATATCGAATTTGAAAAATCAATGAAGTTGATTATCTCGAAAACGGCTCGATGAGAATTTGTGTAATTGGTCTTGAAATGTTAGTATGAATATCCTTGACATCCTACATTGAAAAGTATCCGCCCCCAATTTTCTTTAAATCTGCAGTATAATCGATATTGATTATTTTATAGCATCGATTTTGAAAAATCAATAAAGTCGATTTTCTCGAAAATGGCTCGATGAAATATTTTTTGATTTTTTTAGTTCTACTTCTATTCCTCTTCCTTCCATCATTAGACAAACAGATTTGACCCCCAATTTTTTCGACCTTTTTCGCCTCTCAGCACCACCGTGTACGATGTACAACGCGCGACCCATTGGAAGCCAGCCTTTAGTAGCTTCGTAGCTAAGGTAAGTTTGTTAATAAATAGAGAAGCAGATGACCTTCGTAGCGAATGAATATGAACAATATAGTAATTGTATATTCTGTTATTCTCTCTTTGTACGCAAGTAGCCTTTCATTCTAAAATTTTTCATAAAGCAAAGGCGCGTAGAAAGCTAAAGTTTTCATTTTCTTGAAGTTTGACAGTTGAAATGATTATTTTACTTTGATAATTCCAAATTTTTGACAAGTGTTTTACGTAGGACAACAACTACTGCGAAAATTGATCAATTTTTCAGGTGTTAGTCAAACGGTCAACTATCCCCGTTCATGTACATTTGACAATACTGACTGTCACACGGCAGAGTTCACTTGTCGCACAGTAGCGGTGTAAGAAGTCATAGCCCAGCGTGTTCTAATTCACTTGCACCCACAGTTGTGAGACTGACAAAAACATGTGCATCATTAAATCATTATCTGATGATCATTGGTGATCATGAGCATTAATACAGATACATTAGAGACTGTACCATTTAATAAGATCGGAATGAATATCGCATAAGGTTTTTATCGCATCAGGAAAAGTCAAACGATGTATTGCAATTTTCAAATTAGTTGATCGGAAAAATTTGATCGAAACGTGATTGATTAAATATCGCAGCATTTCTGGCAGGCCCGAAGATTCGCATCCGTAATTAATTTCGACATCTTCTCACTTCAATCATTAAAGCGCAATAGATAAAGACGAGCTGTGCCATGTGTCGCATGAATCCAAGTTCTCAGTTAAGTTGAGATTTGACACTGCAAAAACTGTCAACTCAAATATACAGCACATTCGAAGTTATACTTTATCATTGAAAGAGTGGAAGTGCCTTTTCACCAGTCATTTGAAAACAGAAGTATCGAGAAGAAGGTTTTTGAAGTGCTCGTCATTATCAGCAACTATTCATCAACAAATTGTAACGGGCTCAACAGAATAAATGAATTGGAAAAAAGATACATGTTTATTGCTTCATTCTTTAATTTTTAGTTCGAAACGATGATGCTTTTGTTGATTTGGTAAAGAGCAGTAACTTGCGCATTCTAACCAGCAAGAATGCACTTAAAATGGCAATGACGACAGCTCTTTTCGACTGCTGCACTTTGAAATAAAATTATCAATCTTGAATTGACAAAACTCGCTCTTGACGGTCAAACTTATAGAAATCATTGGTCACGCGCTCCGATATCTGTGATTCATGCGACTCATACATTGAGGAGGTAATGCCACTTTGGCAGAAAACTGCGGTGACAATTCGATTACACCAATCTCGATTAAGCTCGCGCTCTTGTAATCGCTCTTGATGTAACCTTTAAATATTTTTAAGTTGTGTCTTGTTTATCAGATGCCTGCTAGATACATGTACTGTAGATCATGAAGAATATAAAACTTCACACCAGTGCTGCATGCAGTGCCGTAAGTTTTCAGAAGTTGTTTGGCTTATTCATGGTTGGTATTGTCATTCATGAAAAATCCAGTAATCATGTGAATATTGTATGTTCAAAAATTTGATATGCATCACTGAATTCGACGGAATTTTTAGAATGGCACAAGTGATGAAACTGAGGTGATTTTTCAATTTCGCGAGGGGTGCGAATGAACATCACGGCTTCTGGGTGCCAAGTAGTTATCCCTAGAGGTTGAAAAAGCGAGCTTTGTAATAAATTTTCACGTTTTTACACATCTCTAGCGCTAGCATGAATTTGCAACTTTTAGAGGCAGAAAGCTGATAAAGTGATCGAAATTTTAAAAACATGAGACATGGATTCAGTGCTACATTCAGTGCTTGCCCTCTTAGCTTAAGTTTTATATGTTCAGTAAACGGATAGCGGATTTCCATGACAGGGGTGGACGACGTCTTCTTCGTCTGCCACATATTGGTTGATGTAGGACTGCTTGAGTTATATGATAGTCCTGTCTTCTTCTGATGTGCGCGTACCATGCAAGCCGTTTATACTCTTTGAATCTGTCGATGGCTGTTACGCTCATCTTACGCCGGACTCGGTCCCGGTGGGCTAAACCTTGACATTGCCTGAGCGTCTTTATTTTGCTCACCATCAGCCTTTGTGAATCGTTCTTCTTCAGTGAACAACAATCGCCTCCGTAGGTCATTGATGGTCGTACCATGGCATGGTAGAGCCTTGATTTCAGCATGAGAGGAGCTCCTTTGTCGTAGATAAATTCTGTCACTTGCCTCCAACTTTTCCATCGTGCTTGTATGCGATCTTTGATGTCCTGCTCGCAAGATGATTTCCACGACTGAGTAACATAGCAAATATCATATTACAAAGCATACATGTATAGTGATAATATGAGCAAATTACTTTGATTTTCAACTTCAATATATCCCGGGATTCGGGAGTGCAACTTTCACCTGAGATCGAGATTGACAAAAGGCAAGCATACCAACCATATTTGTGAGTAAATTTATGATATGCAATCAAACACTGTACTTGCATGTTGGCCACAGATTACCCGCACCCACAATAAATTATTCCTCCGCATGTCAAAATTCGATTGATCACACTCATGAGAAATTTTCATCAATGAAAGTGTGAGATTAGCATATATTAACATACAATGCCACACCCTTCCACCATTTCCTATTCAATACCAAATATAACATCTTGATACTAAAGAGTTCTCTTCCTCCTTAGCAATTTTTGAATGACATACGGCAGTTCATTCAAAACGCACAAAGTAACGATTGTCAGAAAATTGCTCTTCAAACGCAAAACATGACTGACGTCGTAGAGCAGCGTACATTGTGAGTTCCCAACAGTTCTATAATGAGGACTTTATTATTATCGTTTGCAATTCCCACGCCTGCGGACATTAATCGTACTATTGAGAATGAAATCTTTTCGATCGAAAGGAAAATGGATCCAATATTAGATCGATGTCCTGAGTAAATTAGAATCAAGTGAAGTCCGAACTAGAGAAAAAGTGGTTGAGTGAATGATTTCCAATAGTGAGCGAATGAGCATATTTTCGTTGATCGATTTGAATCGATTTACATATTCCATTCTTGTTTGCATACCACTTGTAGATTTGCTGAATCCAAAGAATTCGATCAGGAGACTATTAAGCATGTAGCACTCTGATCCGAAAGTGAAATATAAAGATCGCATTCAATAGTGATCAGAAATCCTAAGCTACTCGATTATCATATGCGAATACTCGAGTATTCGAGTCAGATATCGCTATAGTCAATGTATCAATCGCTAGAGTCGCTGTACATGTATGTCAATTGGCAGCAACACTCCAAAAGTCATTTGGTAGGCATATACGCACGTATATACATGCATATATACAAAAGAGCTGGAAAGAACAAGGTTATAGCAGGAGTGCTGTGAGAATAGCTGTCCGTACTGTTTTTTCGCTTACAAAGCAGACTCCTCTTTTTTGGAACAGATGCTTCAATCGTGTGATTGTAATATATGTATATACAAGGCTGCTTGTAATTATGTTGTAAATATGTTTAGCACTCTTTTCCCGATTGTGCATAGAATCCAGTGTACAGATTTTAACATTTTTTATGTAATTATTTGTAAAAACTATAAAGTGACTATGTAGGTCAAACATTGAGAAGCTTGCGTAAGCGCATCTCTGAGCACTTATTGAATGTAAAGGCTTATCATGACACTTCCGTTGCAAATCCTTTTTACTCTATATGTAATATATCTCATTTTTACTTACCTTGATGTCAACACTGTCCACTCTGAAAAGAGATTGCTGAAAGAAAAGGTTTGGATTAAACGAATGCATGCCCTCTCTCCAAGTGGTCTAAACTGAGAGTGTGCAAGTCAGCGGTGTCTTCACAAGCCAATCAAATTTGCGAACTCTGTTAAGAAATGATATCTGACTTGGTAACTTTGCATCATGTTCACATTTATCATTGCCTCACTGTATGTGCAATTGATAAAGTTTCTTATACAATATAGCGAAGCCGGTCTTCCACATCACCCACAGAATTAGATTGTTTAACCGTATCACTTTCATAGAAGTGCAAACCGATTCAGAACGATGTCACATGCAGGAGCTTACTAAGTGGGCAAAAGAAAAATTTAATGCCTTACAGAGGTAGAAAAACAGTCGTGCGTCGCTTGCGAATTGTTGTGAATTTCTTCAAAATGCTCCGATCGCCACGATTCCTTCGGATTCGAAGAATTCAGATCATTGTGCAAAAGTTTTCTTGATAATGTTGGTCCTTCCGATCATTATTGAAAAAGTTAACAGGCGCACGAAAAAACGTTCACAAACTTCTCTGTAGAACTTGATTTCGTCTGCGTCTCTTGGTTGGTGTGATCCGGTTGATAACAATCACTGAAACTTCGCACAATTTGGCGTGTTTGATATTGAACTGGCTGCTTATTGTTAGATTGATTGCTACGGTATTATGTCAGCAGATTGTGCCATTTCGTGTGCATTACATGCTCCAATGTTTCCTTTCTAGTCAAACGGAAGAAGAGACGACCAATTATGTGTAATTGGTATACACAATAGCCAAATATAGTGCAATGATTAATAGAATGCTGGACTGATAATTAAGTAGCTGTTAATACTATATTTTGCTAGTAAACGGGGAAACGACGTAGTTTTGACTGCATGATCACTTTTGAAAATGATTCTGTATTAAAAGTCAACTATAAAATTTACTTTTTAGTAACTTACTCTCTTCTCAGATTAGCACTATACTATTTCTATTACACTCTTTATGAGAAAATGCAACAGCAAAACACGTCTGTGACTTCAGTCAGAACTTCCTTTGTTCTAATTCGTGATGAAGCAGACCATTAGTAGCATTGGTCTTCATAATTTTTGCCATATGCTCAATTGCCCTTTAAACCGTAAATGAGCCAAACGTTTGATTCATGTCTTCTTTGCACATGAAAATTCGAAGCAAGCAGACCTAAGCTTAAGATGCTTTCAAATAATCGAAGGTTATAGTGAAATATCAAGCGATGAACTGCACCTCAACAGGAGTGATAAACACAACAAAAGGCTCCCATGTGCTTGGTAGCTGTCGTATAATCTGCAGCCAAGCATCTCCTCTTGGGGGGAAATGTGTGCAATACATGTACTAGTTTGAAACATAAGTTCAGCGATAAGATCTGCAGCATAGACAAACTACAGATCTGAATCTAATACAGTCAAGCGAAAAATCAATATTTGATACATTTCCGCGTAATTGATACTCATAAAGAGTGTATACCGATTCACCAATATACATGCACCAATTATATTCGTGCAATGTGCCAGTTATAAATTTAAAGCGAAGTTTACAGCGCACTTTTGCAAAAAATGGATTAGCCTCCTAGTTGCATCAATGTATTTTAGTTAGGTTAGGTAAACAGCATCAGTGAGAAATTGCGATTCGGCAGGTGCTCAATAGTCTTCAAATTGAGCACAATTGTCTCAACACAATACGATGCAGTTGTATTAAAAATGTTGATGAAAATGCACTTAACAAACTGAATAAACAACTTTATCCTTTAAGCAAATTTTTTGCGATCCTACCCTGATGGTGAATGAAATCACTGACTCGCCTTGGGATCGATTATGCATGAATCAAATCGATGAGATATTGATCAAGATTTGCCCACTATCTCCTCAATAACAAGTTAGGCTGTTCTGTACCATCCGTTGATTACAGTAAGTGACGCAGACATTGCATTTCAAGATACGGCAGGCGTCTTCTGCTAAGATTTGATGTTGGGCAATCATTAGAATTATTGTGAGAAATAACTGTAAATTTTGAAAAATCCTTTGGGAATGGGATTTCCCATTGGAATCCCTTGAAACGGTATGGGACCAAGAAATTTCGTCCCCCGGCAAGCCAGAGAACTGTTCAAAGTCACTCCCATCGATGACTGACTTATGACACCTCATGCTTTTGAAAGTGCAAGTTTACTCACATGATTGTAATCTTGTTGATTTCAAAACTTTTCAAAAGTGTTCCAAGTCATTTAATATTACGGTTCCATGAAATGCAGGTCATATTCAGTTCTGCTTCATAACATCATTATATATTGCATTTATAATGAATGAAACATGCGTCACATTTTCTTAAAATTAACCGAGAAATATTCTGACTTTCAGCAGCAACACGGACAGGAGGACGCAGAACCAATTTTTTTACATTCGGAGCTTCTATACTTCCCGATCAAGATGGATTAGACATTGAGCAGAGTTCCAAAGTATGTCAAATGTACTGGAGAGTCCAGAGATTCCTCTTGTCGGGCAGACGTCAAAGTTCCGGAAATACGGCATTGACGGGCCATATAACGATGAGGATGGGGATTCATCTGAAGCCATCAAGGACGTCTCCGACGGATCTGGAGATAGGAAAAACCCAAACGTGCGTCAAGCCTCCACTGCCAGCGCTGGAGAGACTGCACGCACCATTTTTGAACATGTCGGTGCAAGGTTGGCGCGTCGGAAAGAACTTTTCTCTCGACGTAAATGGATTGCGGACTGCTCTTTCGTGTTTGCTATCATCGGCATTATCATCATGATAGTGGAAACAGAATTGGAAATTTCTAAATCTTTTGGAAAACAAAATGAAGAAGATTTCGTCTCTTTACTTCTCAAGGCTTCAATATCTCTAACAACTATGATTCTTCTTGGCTTCATCATCTGGTATCATAAATTGGATATTCAAGTCTTCATGATTGATAACAGCATGGAGGATTGGCGGTTAGCTATGTCTGTGTCACGCTTATTCAGAATTTTTCTTGAATTGGTGATTTGTGCTATACATCCTATTCCGCTACAACACAAGGTACAAATCAATTCCAGGGGCACAGGCTCACACAGCCGCGCGCATAGCAATTCAATAGACTTTCTCTTATCTTTACCCATGTTTCTGCGTTTCTATTTGCTGTGTCGCTCACTGATGTTACACAGCAGACTCTATCAAGACGCCTCAGCGCAAAGCTTGGGTGCTTTGAATCGCATCCACTTCAATTTCCGGTTTATATTCAAATCTGTGATGAATATGTATCCTGAATACATGTTGTCCATTATGATCACCTTCTTGTTTCTTTGGGCAAGTTGGGCCTTCCGAGTGTGTGAAATGGACCAAGGTCCGAGCCACAGCAATTTTTTCAACAGCATGTGGTTGATTGCTATCACCTTTTTGAGCGTTGGCTATGGTGATATCGTGCCCCTCACTGACTGCGGGAGAATGGTAGCTGTATTCACAGGTAAGTTGTCATGAATGCATACTTTTTTAATATATTTTTAGCATGTCTCTCCCTCTCTCTCCTCTCTAACAGCAACGCTAGCATGGCATTCATGCCAATCATTGCCAAATTAGAAATTTTCTTTCATCGATTGCCTCGGCCAAGTTGTTGATTTCATAGCTGTTGGGCGCAAACAAACTGAAGTTCAACTTCAACGTAAAATTCATGAATGGTGGAGCTGTCTGCATGAAACAGTATGATCATTGAGTGCAACTCAATCCAGGTTTTGAATAAAGTTTCGGTTCAGCTTCAAATTATTAGTAACATAGTTGCTTAAAGATCATAAAGATTGAATGATAGGGATTTTTTGATTTTATGTTTTCCATCGGATATTTTCATAACAATGAAAATATTGATGAGAACTAGCTGGAGAGAAACATGCATGACTCAGACAATTAATTTTCTTTCTGATGTTCGGCACGACCTTTTGGGGCATACTGGTGTTTCATAGAGATACTACAATACCACCTTTCCATTAAAAGCAAGAAAATCATGATTAACTTTCACTTTTACTTGGCTTGATCGACGCAACTCGTAATATCAAAATATCAAAACGTTTATTTCTCAAATCGAGAATACGAATACAAAGAATGGCAAACAATGTTACAATTACGAATATGATAATGTTATGGAAATATTTACAGATATATGATAATATCATGAAGCAGACAAAGATGGAGAAAATAAGATAACTCTGGAAGGAAAAGACATTAACATTGCACAAACTGCATTTGAATATAGTGCTATTTATTATAGCAAGAAGCTTATGAATGATATTTAGAGGAGAGATTATGAATATTAATAAATATATGGGGCCTGATATCACATTGTCAAGTTTTTTTAATCATTGAAAGTATCCCAAGGCAAGTTCTACATACATATTTAATAGGAGGTCTAATTATTAGGAGGTCCGGAACAGAATTTTATTAAAGTATAAATATTCTCGCACATTTACTGACATCATATATATAAATGATATTGTATAAAAATGTATAATTTTTCCATACATGTAGAGAGGACTCAGTATTGCAATGACAAAATATTTCAAACAGAATCCTATTCAATCAACTACATCATAGCTTCATTAAATTTGAATGGTTTGTTTATGAGGCATGATGCTTTGTAAATAAGTGAAAGCGTCCATCTAGCCGAATTCAAAGACTTTATTGCTCTGGAGGGCTTTCGCTAGTCTTCTCAACAGAATACACCCGGTAGACAAAGATGAAATGAGATGAATATCAATTACCACGGTAGATGAATGTCAATTAGCAGCTCACGTTGCTTGCACAAATTTTGAAAAAAACATGATGCTGTATCATTTTAAGATATAGGTACAACACTATGCTCACAAATTTATCTCAGAGAATTTCGATTTAAGATATTTGACAGTTCAAGTTAATTATCTCAAGATTTTCACTTTTAAAATATAGTATCTATTCTCTCGTCTATTATGTATAATAAATCAGTCTTAAAGTTAAAAAGTAGTCTCGAGAAGAAAGCTTTTAGCACCATCATTCTTTCTTATAATGGCTAAATATCTTATGCAATATCATTAGAGCTGATTTAAAAAAAGTGCAGTGAATAGATTTTCAAAAGTGTACTTAAGTTAAACTGCCTTCAATTATATGCAAAATGACTATTATGTTTATTGGACACCCTCAGCATTGCATTTTGTAAAAAAAGATCTTTTTTAGATAGCATTTAATTTTCAAACTCAATTAAAAACATTTACAACATTTGATTATGTACTGTTTCGCAGTTACGAAAAGATGACGTGTTAAGCAGTTAGCATTTGAGTGACATTTGAAATTAGTGCATTTTTCTAAATATATATTAGGTGCATGCTAAATGAAAGTGAAATGAAAATGAGTGAAAGTTAATCATTATGCACATAAAACTGCTCTCTATTCATTATTAGAATTTCCTCTAGGCATATTGTACAATTTTGTTTGTTTCATTAGCTTCTGTTAATAGTAAAAAGTCATGGAAGCAAAGTACAAGTTGATCAAACTGTATTAACATTTTGAATTTGTCGTCAATTACAATTATCTTATTTTCTTTATCATGATCATCTTTCTAAAAAATGAATTCGATGTTTGTATGCATAATCCGCTACTGTATTTATTCTTCCAAAACAAATCAGCATAATCACTCGCAGCAAATGCTATAAATGGTTGCCTAGACAACTGTTAAATTTGATGCATAGCACAAGAAAGACAATATACAGAAAAGTTAATGTAATTTCCAATTCTGTCCGTCAGATAACAATGTAGGGAACGCCGTTCAATCAACCATATTAATAAATGACAAGCGCTGTGCATTTATATTCTGGTGAACTATTATTATTTCATCTCTTTCAAACATATGAAGCTCTGTCTCCTTTCCTATGTAAAACAGCTTTTGTATAAATAAAAAGTCAAAGAAAGGTGAACTCTAAAATATGCAATCTGATTTTGGAAGGATGCAACAGGTACTTTTGCTACGGAAATTCGTTTGTTGAATTCCAAAATCACGCCAAAATTGAAAACCGTACAGAGTAAATTTTGACAGTTCGCTTCGGATCTACCAAGTTGACAATTAACTAGATATTTTACATGTATATCATCAGTTTTGAGCTATAATTGGATTTTTTATATCACTGTCATTTTTCTATATTATTTCTGAGATCGATTCACCTTAGATCATGTGCTGAATGAGCATCTATCTTTTTGTCATCATCATGTCAGAATTATTAGGCCTCTTCATCCGAATGAACGCCCCAAACCTCAGTCTTTTTGGGAATCGTGGAAGCATCAATTGCTGATCAACAGATGCGGTATCTTCTCGAATAGGAACCACCATCAAATAGAAGCACACTAGAAATTGTCAATTTCAAAAATTTTTATGAGTTGTATTCGGTAACCAGGGTGGGAACCGTACGCCGGCCGGCCGGTTGATTTATTTAGACCCATGTCGACCGTTGACGACATTCAGTCTAGAGCCTATTCAATCATTACAATATTGAGAGCACGTGAATGCAACATATCTTGAGAGTATCTACGTTCATGCCTTGTGAGATAAACAATGGGAACTGTTCTTTAAACAGTTAGAAAAATGATTGCCGGCAACGTGTACATGTAGTTCAAACATTATTTTATCTCAACGAAAGTTTCCAGAATCATATATTCTAGCCGGTATGAATTTTGGAAGGATTCCTTAACCTTCCTTTTATCTTTTATAAAATTCTTCCAGATCTGAATAATTTCACTACATGGGATAGTTTACATAACACCTGAACCTTTGAGATGCAATGAGTAATGGATATCAATGCAACATAAGGCCTGCTACTGAACATGTGACAGTGGATCGTGAATAATTGTTTGATAACCTAACTGCACGCGATAAATTTTCATTGACGTAGGTACAGCAACACTCCCGCTTGGTCTTGGGATACATCACATCACTGAAATGTAAAATTGATGACAAGTTTGGCGAGCTCATTGTTCCAGACCTCTATGCGTCAGCTCTCGGTCATCAATGTAAGCTCAAAAGATCTGAATTCAAACTGCAGTGGAGAGAGCTCTCAATTGACGCTGCAAATCACTAAAATTCCCTCAGAAATGAAGAAGTGAATCTCACTTCAGTGAATTACTTTAAATCAAGTTTTCACGTCGCAGAGAAAACATTTAGCAACATCAGCACAGTCAGTGATCAAATTGTTCATTTCGGAGCTTTTATCGATAGAGAAACTTTTATCATATTGTAATTGAGAATTGGTGATCGCTTAAAGCTTTCTTGTGGAGGCGGGATATAGATGCACGCATATGATTATTGTATGTCATTATTACATCAATGCCTGTTTGAGTCATTATTTTGATTATCTGTTTTCAACTTGCTTGTGTTTGATTGACCTTTGAAATTGCAGTTAACATTATCATAAATTAAAAAGTGAGCCTACAACTCATTAGACTAGTAAATAATTAGACTCATTAGACCTGTTTTGATGACGCCGGCACGGCTCCTGCTGCCAAAAGTCCGGCCAGTTCCAACACTGCGATAAATTATTGGAGTGGGGCTACATTTAAGTCTGGCGTTTTAATTCTACATGTATCGAACAACGGCTGCCAATAATTGCTACTGTGCAATTAGGTAAAGTGTGGAAATTTTTGATTCAAAAGATTCAGTTTTCTGCGGAGATTACGTTCCTGCGGTCTAAATAAATATTTCATCACTTTTTAAAAAGATAAATTTTTGCGAATTTTTCCATTGTTCAAGCACTAGTGACGTGAAACCACTATATCAGTGGTATGAAGCTTGCTAGATATCAAAAACAATGAACATTTGCCAACAGGTATCTTAATTAAACGGAAATTGAGCTGATTATCAAGGGAATTTCATGAAGCAGATCATAATGCAAGTCTTCTTGGAAAAGTTGAGATCTTTTTGTGCTTCTTGACTGAAATTTCAAGTTTGATCGGCATAATTTTATGATTCACTTAATTTATGTTCCATTTATTGAATATGAATAGTAATATGGACCCATTTACATATTTTAAAGTTATTTATGATCATTGTATTATGTTATTTTGCGCATTCAGTTGCAGGTAGTTTGTGATATGATCACGCCTAAGAAAATGCTATTATTAATATGACTGAGCATTAAAGTAATAGCAGTCCATCAAATTGCTTATTTAAAAAACTACATTACCTCTCCAAGGTTGACATAACATGGAGGCATTGTAAAATACTACTATTCCGCATATATCAAGATCAGTCAAATCTGTGCAGATTTCTCCAAAACTGTAACAATTTGCATACCTTACATGTGGTACTGGCTCTCAACTCGAGTTCATTTAACAAAATCGAAACTGTGTGCACACTGGGAATGTAATTAATTCTGAGTTGCTACTCTACCTAATATACTTACTCTATGTGCACAACAGTTGGCCAGACTGCTGTAAGCTCTTGACATTTAAATAATCAACATAATTATGGATAAGAAGCACTTTAATCATCTCCCGCGGTGCTGTCATCCATCATAAAATATAATTCTGTTTGCTTAATAAATCCATTTTCATTATTGTCTATAGCATGAATTGGACAACCCTTATTAAAATGATAATGAATGAAAAGACGAAGATAACTAATCTATCAATCATGAAAGTCGAAGTAAAACGATCAATAAAAAGCAAAATGGTCAATACATGTCAATGTACATTGTCACTTAATTTTGGCTTCTAGTTCTACTTCTTGCCAATCTTCCGTCTCGGGTTCATCGTTTCTGTCGGAATCATTATTCCCTTAGACATTTCTTCCCTTTCTAATTCCGCCTCATTATCAATGAATACAATGTCTGCATTTAATCGCTTTAAGAATTATAGTGAGGTGCATCATAGAATAGAAAATTTATTCATCCAACAATTTCCAAAAAATCACATTTACCACGCGCTATATTTGAGAAAATGCGGTGCTTTACGAAAAAGTGCGACTTTTTTGACTTTACTAAATTGATTTCAATTTGGTTTCTCTGACCAGAAGTGAAAACAATGAAGTATTAATAAAAAAATTACTTTCTTGATTGAAAATTATTGAAGTCTTGTTTGTCACTTACTTATGACTAATATTTTCTCAATATCAAAGAGTCGATGCCTATGAAAAGTTCAGAGAGAGTTGCAACAATTTCACTAAACCTTCCTATTTCACCGAATATTTGATGACAATTATCTGCTCATTTTAATGTGATTTTCAGCTATAGAATATCCGTTTTGTTTAGCCGTTTTTTTTTTATGAGCCTCGTGTGACTGCAAGCAGTCTACAATCGCCTATTTCATATGTGAATTTTGAATAACAGGATCTGAAATCTTTCATTACACGCTACTTTTGAAGATTGATTCAATTTTGAAGAAATATTGTGATCTATCATGATTTCTTAAGTAACCGATCATGGTCTGAAGTAGCAATAAATCAGAGATAAATTGCAGAGGGTGTACAGAATATACCTGCTTAAAAAGTCCTGGTCAAGTAGAACATAAATTGATATTTCTCAATGTGTCATTAGCATTCGCTGTTTTCATTTGACGCAAAATCGTCATTTGTTTGACCTCAGATGTATGCACAAAACTGACCCTCAGAGCAGACATACAGTTTCATTCTTTGATGCGATATTTGTAATCTATATTTAATTCATATGCCTGATTTATAGTATAAATACCAGAATACCTAAAACGCTCTTATTTGAATGTGCCTCGTTTGTATCAATTTCTAGCTTCCGGAATTTGTGCTTGCATAATAAATTTCAGGGAAGCGACATGCTTTAATATGAAAACAACTCTCTAATCTCCCAAACTCACTGTGTGGATTTATCGATGTACAGCAATAACATGCTAGGTCTTCAACACATTAATAGCATCATAAAGGCAGCATAGCGCATCGGCATCATCATTGCTGCCGGTTTTGAAAGTTATCACTTAAGTCACTATTTCGAAGTGATAAAATTATTTTTCCATGTTATTTGGTTGGTTTTGGTAATTCTGAATTTTTTATTTCAAAGTAATGATAATTCATTTTAGCTTGCCTGATTTGGATTATAAAGGGATTCTTTGAGGGTTTGGAATCTGCCATTTTTCATACATTTTGTGTAACAACTTTCAACTTAGTTCTCGATTTTCAATATGAAAACGACTTTTTATAAATATGAGTCCCTGAATCATATCATGGTCATCTATTACACTAAAGACATCGAAAAGAGTATTTGAAATTCAAGTAATATGCAAATACTACCTATTACATTCTCTATTAATGGCAAACATAAGTATTCAGCTTTTTTAGAAATTTTCCTCATTTCACAAATTCTCTGGGTAGCTACCAGTCGTCTGTCATCTAAATAATCGCATTTCAAGCTATTTAGACCTGCTGAACACCATTTAGCAGCATCATTGACATGGTTACTTTGAAGGGAAATCCCTCAAATTTCGAAATGCATGTTTGAGTTGCAATAAATAACTTTGAATAACAATACATAAGCTTTGCTTACACTGAGGGGTTCTCTCTCTCATACACACACTCCCTCTCTGTCATTCTTTTTTCGCAGAGCTAACACTCTACCACAAGGCCACAGCAGCGGTGGTGAGGTCAATGATACCAACGTCTTTCTATGCTCTTTAGCAATGTCTCAGTACATTCATCCAGTTTGGAATCGTATACAGCAATCATTACGATGCCTGATAGCCAAATTTCCGCAAAAATTCAAAATTTTCAATTATCTGTCAGAATTAAGTATTTTGAAGTTTGAATTGCTCTTTAATATGACAAGATTAAAGAGAGATAAATCATAATAATCAAAGTGAATGTGTCATTTATGTGCTGTACATATGTGTGCTATAGCATGCAAATGTGTTGTGAATTCATTACAAGGAAGACTTTAGCTACATTTAGCTACATGTAGCATTTATTTGTAGTGGATGTGCGCGAAAACAGCATGCAATAACACCTCTCATTGACATTATATCATCGCATCAATGAATTGTACCTGAAATGAGATCTCCCGCAGTTACTCACTGAATATGGTAAACAGTGCAATGGGTGTTCTGCAACCTGAGCCGAATGGCTTCTATGAGTCTGAAAAAATAATTCATCCACATTGATTACCAATTCTTGAGAATCAATGATATGACCGACTACTAAAGATGAAATCTCAAAATCAAAGGACTTCTGTGGCTTCTACAATGAATCCCACCTCGCACTTTCGGATGCTTACTTATAACTCACAACTTGTAAGGCAAGTTTTTGCCCCTTCTAAATAAACATTAACACCAATTTACGCCATATTTATAGCAGTGGATCCTCTCTCGCATGAAGTTCGAATTCTGCACATCCAAAAGTGCACATATTGACGACAATTTCTGAGGAAGCATTCTAACGAAGAAGAAATCAATAGCAAGAAATTTCTTCGTTTGAAATCACAGGAGTTAAGCTTGAATGAGCATCCGGAGACATAACATTTATCAAGACATATCAAAGACAGACCAATATCTAATGAATGACTCGAAGCTCTTTGACAATTTTGCTTCTAGGAGTCTTTCGTTTAAATTGGAAGAAAGGAAAATATTGAATTATGTTTCTCAATTTGATCTCTTTGATGTCAAATCTCAAATATGTCTTCATATTTCCTGCTCGACTTTGAATAAAGTTCATACCTCAGAATATGAGGCAAAATATGTCAAAGTGGAGAGAAAAACATTTATGAGGATAAAATAGTATTAATGCCTTTTAGTTCAGTGGTACTGAAAATTATTCATAATGTGGAAAACAAATTGCTGTCAGCTGTCGCACCTACAGAATTAGACAGATCATTTCTTCTTCTGTTTGCATAGAAAGGAAGCATTGGAACATGTAACGTTAATGAGCTGGCACAATCTGCTGACATAACACCGCAGCAATCGAACAAGGAGCAGCCAGTTTAAGGCACTAAAAATTTCTTTTTGTCCACTTAGTAAGCTTCTGCATGTGGCATCGTTTTGAATCAGATTGCGCTTCTAGCAAAGAGATACGCCTAAACAATAGAAATTGACAACAATAAAACCTCTAGAATGGAAATTAAGCTTCATGCAATGCACAATAACGGCACATAAATCGCACGCATTTTCACTTAGATGCACCTGCCAACGTCTGTATCATTGGGTTAGAATCAGTCATATGAGTAAATTTAAGCTTTTAATTTGTTCTTCATGCCCCAACTTAGTTCCCTCGGATGTTCCGCGACCTCGAGTCAATTTCCATTCTAGCGAACTTCAGATAAACAGTTTATTTCTATGGCCTAAATAATCTAATTCTGTGGTCGTATCAGTGGGCAACATGTCACGCGAAAACGTTGCACGATTCCGCAAAATTGGCTTGCAGTCATTCCGCCAACTTCACAAACGTAGCAACAAGCGGCCTTAGGAGGTATGTATCTTCCGTAATGAAATGTTGACAACCCATTATTTTATAATTAAAGTTGACTATAAGTTTTGTCAATTGTATTTGTTGCTCTCCCCAGACGAGGGGCGCAAGGGGAGGGTCTACAGGAGCTCATGCTGCGACACTGCTTGCAATGAAATGGCCTTACCAGCTGATATAATAAGACATTCAAGAATGGCCGTTTATCTCGACATAAGTGAATTTGTGCGTGCAGCTCAGCTTTGATGTCGCATGACAGCATGGCAAAGAACCTTCTTCGAAAACCTGCTGAGCAACTCATGTCCGATACAATGAAATGAAGGTTTTGCGAACTGCAAAACACGCAGTGATGCGATTCACCCTCCGCAACAACTTTCGCTTTCGTGACCTCCGAAAGCCAATTTCTTCATATTTAACACCACTTCGGAGAGCTACAGCGGTGCAACGTGTGTGGTCCCACTCGTGATCAGAAGGTAAAAACTGCTTGATGTGTACAAGCAGACGACCTGTACTGACCATGGCAAGCTTCAGTCAATGACATTGACTGAACTAATTGACATTACTGATCGACATTCCAAGTTAGTAATGTTTGACTTTTGAGCTGTAATGCATTAATGTGTGCAAAAATAAGGTTTTTGATGCAGCTTATGTGAAAAGTCCACAGTTCAAGACCCAAAAGCAAAAAAAAACACTTAAACATGTGGGGTGGATTCCACCCCATTCCTATATGTAATGCAAGTAAAATTATTCCTAGGGGTCAAAGTTAATAAAAATCACCAGTAGAAAGTTCACTCACGAAAAACGTTGTACCGTGAAATTCATATATAAGTTGCAATTTGGAGCAGTTGGGGTTAAGTAGTGGGGTCAAATCGCTCCCCTTCCTGGATATAGATGCACTTGAGATCTCGGTGTTACAGTTCTTGCTGTCCACGGTGTTTAACTTCCAATAGGAATAAGACTATGTAATCTTGATGAGAAGTTTTGAATGTGAATCTCAGCTTCTCTCGGTTTGGTTTTCGACCAAGTAAAATTTCATCAGAACTTCATCATTTTCGAGATTCTTTTATTTTATAATTGATTATGACAATTACTTCTTTTTCTGACTGGAATTTATGATCTAAACAAATTGTTCTTATAACAGCGGCATGGATACGGTTTTGACAGACCCTGTTATTTCAACACTATTGATGCAGCATTCTGCGGCTGAAAAACTTGTCGCCAAAAGTGAATTATACTTAACTAAATGACAACAGATGGAACTCGGTGTCTTTGAAGTATTGCTTGATTATCTGAATATAATGTAAACGAGGATCCAGTATCATGTAGGCGGGGATCGTAAATTTTGCTTTTCCCTTACATATTCATTAAATTAATTATGACCGTTTCCTTTGATGAGAAACCACGAAAGCGCTTGGGAAAATCTGTTAAATTTGATTACGTTTCTGCATGCATTGTCTATATGTCGAGCCATAGGTCAAAATTGTTTTTTATTGCTAGTTAAATACTGTTTTTGCATGATAATATGGAATTTATTCGATTGTGCACTAAAACACAGTGGAGCATTTCGTACTATTTGAAATGCTGGTTTTTAAAGATCAACCGGCAGATTTTGTCTCTCAATAGATGGTGCGGGGATCGCATTCTGGTTAGAGAACTCACTCATTCTCTCACTCCCTTTTTGCGTCCTTGATTACAAAAGTGAGCTGGACAACTTTTTTCGATTGCACATGGTTGTCGACCTCCGTCTTGTTCCTAATGGCACGATCCATGGGGCTGGAACTGATCGACACAATTGGATAAATGGCAATATAAATTCCTTCTTTGTGCGCTCAAATTTGAATAAAGTTTGGAAATTCAGGCTCATTTGTCACTAATAAGTGGTGAAGGCTGTCGAGAGAGCCTGCATGCATGTCAAAGCTAATCTGTTCTTCAAGACATGTCGCCTCTCAAGAACTGATCGCAAGAATCCTGTACCGACTGTCAATCTGTCTATGTACAGGTTCAACTGAGTCTGCGAAGCGAATTACATTGGCAGAACAGCACGACCCTTGCACCGCCGAATTGGAGAACATGTCCCAAAATGGCTGCGCGAGAATGGCAGGACAAGAAGGACAGCATCATCTTCCATCACCCGTCATTTTATTGAGTGTGATGCTAGTGATCACCGATTATCAGTCAGTAGACGATGTTGTGGCAACCTTGAGCTCCCAACGACTGAGGCGACTGCCATTCATTTCTACCGTCCATCTCTTTGTTTACAGAAAGAGTTTGCTTTTAACTTATCTGTTCCTTAGTTTTGTCTAATATCTTTTAATTTCATCAAATTAAAAGATATCTTGTTATTATCCTTTTGTGTCAGACCACTGTTGTGTGACGTCACCATTTGACTGCAATTCAGGTTGGTCTGTCGTCACTGTCAGGTGACAAATGAAGCTTTTGCTGTTGTCAGTTCTGCGGTAGAATCTCTATGAGACGCAGCGTGGCCAAGACAATAAATTATTTGTGTCAAAAGAGCCTAACACAAGTTACAGATTTTTTCTGAAAAATTAAAGATCACTTATTTTCAATGCAAATTTGACTGACAAATCCGTACAACTGTTTATGGCTAGGGTATCTCACTAGATAGCCATATTCGTCACTGAATCAGTGAAGGCCTGTGTGCATATTGATAATTCACTGTTTTTACATTTCTACATTAACTTGCTTTTTAAACTGCTTTCTCAGTTTCT
Organism: Prostheceraeus crozeri; assembly: GCA_907163375.1. NCBI lineage: Eukaryota > Metazoa > Platyhelminthes > Polycladida > Euryleptidae > Prostheceraeus > Prostheceraeus crozeri. Next base: position 151,170 of record CAJQUW010000421.1, on the reverse strand, counting down.
GTTCGTCAACTGATAGCATAAATCAACGTGAAATGTCATTTTGATTATTTTGATTCCCATTCTAATAGCATGTGCATTAAACCCACGCATACTTTAATTACTTTTATTGACTATGAAAATCCTCGCTCCACAGTTTCGTGATTATGACCTCATTCCTTGATAATCAAACTCTCCAATTTTGAAAGATGAAGTCAAACAACCCGTTGTCACAGCGGCTACAAAAACTCATTTATCACTCTGGTTAGAGTATTCAATATGATAAGCAGTCGCTTCTGGAGCACCAGAGTATTCTGGTCACTGGTCATATGTCAAATCAGACAGAAATCTCGCTATCTCTGAAATATCAGTTGATATAAATTAATCTTATTTCTTTAAATTATATTTCAATGCTTTTCATTGAAAAGAAAAAGATTGAAAACATCAGATGCGAAATCTACAGCAAATACTTGTGCACTTTACATTATTGCAAATATTCTGGAAAATCTTTGTCCTGTCAGTAAATCGGTGTACAAATGGCTCTCACCATTGAGTAATATAAAACACATTAGCAGTCAGTGATCGTGGAATTTTCTATGAGGTGGATAATGATGGATGGCAATTTATAAGGGAGATAATCTTGCATTCGCCAATGCTCTGATTTTGACATGCTCGCTTGGCGCCAGAGACTTGGTGATACATCGTTTCCAACGACATTCTCTTCCTAGTGATACGTCATTTTGAGCGAAATACGGATTTGATGTAATTGCGTAATATATTATAGAAGAATGTGTGGGAATAACAAATTTCTTGAGACGAAGAATGCATCAACGTTGTTATATTCTGAAATATCAGGTTTAAACATCAATTTATTCGATAAAAGTGCTGCTACGCCCATAGAAATCTGACAGGGTCAGAACGAACATGTTCGCTGAAAGCAATAATACGCCGCATCTGAAAAGGATTATCCTCTACTAAACAGCAGCTTTCAGTGACCTGCGTCTACTATACGTCATGAGTAATTAAATTCCATTCTAGCAGATATTCCGCAATATCTGCTAGATAGTGAATAAACACATCAATAATTTGCAAAAGTGCATATTTTTGGACAGTACAAAAATTTTATCATCTCAGAAGCATGATCCCCGTAAACCTGAAATTTTTGGTGTAGAAATGTTCTCTGCATACCAACAGTTTCTTTTGAAACTCTACCTAATTCCTACTCTATGGCTAGCAGTTTGCGTGTAGGAAAGTCCATCATTAACTGGGAAAGTCGCTGTAAGAAATAATGGTAGAAGATCATTGAGGCTTTCCAAAATTGCTAATTTAGGAATTCTGACTTCAAAAGTGTGACATTTTGAAATTTGAGGATGTCTGACCGCCATTTTGTGCACTGACCCATTGGTCTTACGTGGTAGTGAAACCCCAGAATTTTGATGAAAAGAAAATTTATTAGTGCTCTTCTAGATTGTTTACTCAGTCATTCAGTAAAAATGACATATCGTGAACAGAAGGCTTGTCATCATACGATGCCTGCAACTTTCGCTTGACTAGGTTTTCGGGAATAATAATGTAAATGCACTGTTCATAAACTTAAAAATTCCCCGTTTTACCGTCAATACAGCTTAGAAGTGGTGAATACTGAAGAAGCACTCCCGGCCTTTCATGAAACATTGTAGTTCCTCATGATGCGGCAATAAATTATAATTGGACAGTTTTAATCCAAAAGCAGTACTTGCCGTATGAAGGCCATACTCGGAGTAGACCTACGAGGTCATATCGTTTCTTTTTAAAAATAGCATGTGCTAAGTAACTTTAGCATGAATAAGTTAAAAATACAAAGAAACTACATTTATATAGCTCGAATAAACAATTTTGTCCGGTGTCAATAGAATCATTTTTCTCCCACCGTAACCCAATCGGACACAGGTGTCCAACCAATATTTAGGAACCTCTCCTTAAGTATCGATTCGGTATAGAAGGTTCTCCTTCGGTGTATAACTCCGTTCTTTACGACAGCTAGTCCGGCAGCCAGAACGAGTTTCTGCAGGGAACGAGGCCGAAAGTGAGACTTTCACAGAATGATATACACCCTATGCCTACTACGAATCGGCACGTCTGCCGAGTTCTAGTGAGTTCCTCATCTTGTCAGACAGGATCAAAGAAAAACACATGTGAATCCAATCGGACGCAGATTGCAGTTTTTGGCTGAAATGAAACTTTTCTACGTATTCTCTAATTGAACGAAAAGTACTAAGCCTAGAGTCATGATTTTTGACATGGAAAGTCTTCAGGGTCATTTCCTTTCATTTTCATGCACCCCTTTATATATAGCTGAACGCATTTAGATTTGGCGATCTTCTTAATGTCGGCAAGCACAAACATTTTGAGAAACTTTCTCCACATTCAACCACATTCTCACATACATTGCCGATTAGTTGCATGACAAAAGCACATGTACATCATAGGAAATGACCTGAAGACATTCCATGTCAAAAATTATGACTCTGGGCTTAGTACCTTCCGTATAATTAGAGAAAACATAGATAATTTCCTTTTAGCCAAAAACTGCAATCTGCGTCCCACTGGTTCTACATGTGTTTTTCTTTAATCCTGTCTGACAAGAAGAGGAACTCACTAGAACTCGGCAGACGTGCCGATTCGTAGTAGGCATAGGGTGTACATCATCATTATGTGAAAGTATCATTTTCGGCCTCGTTCCCTGCAGAAACCCGTTCTGGCTGCCGGACTAAGCTTCCATCTACATCCCCAATGGCATAGAAGAAAATTAGATAAGAATCAAATTACATGAGGCAAAAAAGGCCGAGATTTTGGTGAAACTAAAAGTCACAAAAGATTAGGTCGGTTGATTCACTTTTAGTGATCAAAAGCGGGAGGGCAGGTTAACAAAGAAAAGGGCGTAAATTTTTTAAAGTAATGGCCGATGCATTTCACCGGTGTCCCACCGGCATGTTCACGGAATGAGATTAACAGAATGCACATAACACTGAAGCACTTGTCAAATCAAACATCATAAGACCAGAAATGAAATTTTACTGAAGATGCATTATCAGAGACTCCTTGCTCAGAGAAAAAAGGGCCACTAGATGTTGCTAAAATAATATAGAAGTAATATGAAGAAGGAAACATACTTAAAAGCGAATCATAGAATTTCGTCCACGCAGATCCAACATTGTACTCAACCTTGTTTATTTTTAAGAGGATCACAAAGTACTCCGTCATATAGTGATGTGACGTTATATCAATTTTTAACCGCAGCCAATCTCAACTGTGGAATTTTCAACCTCAACCGACCGTTTACCGCAGAAACATTTGCATATCTGAGCAGTATCCGGACTGTTAATCACATAATTGTATAGATTCTAAGAATCAATTTACAATAAATCAGTTATCTGCTGATCTTCGTAATGGGCTACAACTCATCACATGCTTCACTTATCAACAACATTTTTACTGACGGTAGCTTAATAAGACAGGGAGTTTGGCTAACGGTAGATCCTAAATATTATTATACAAAGCTATATTCTGCTTAATTTTGTGGTTAAAGCAGTTTATGAATATAAAAATGTGTCTCGAGACTACAAATACGTATCACGCTGGTGTATAGGCGCATGGCGCCATGTCCCATTGCTTATGCTGCATTTTAGGTTTCATCCTTTATATCTTTCTTTCATTTGAGAAGCGATTCAATTACGACGAAAACTGCTAAAAAATGATCATAGCGATCATTATAAAGTGTTCATCACTGCATGATGATGACTACTACTCAAAAAAATTTATGATGAGCCTGATTAGCCATAATCGCTGGACACGTTAACCGCAACCAACTGTAACCGTGGTACTTTTAACCGCAGTCGATCGTTAACCACGGTGATAACCAGACATCGCTGGTGTTGAATCGCTCCCACCGGAAAAAAGATGCGCATTCGGAGCCCGACATCTTGACTTAGGATTCATCCAGTTACGACAGATCTGACATCGGTCCTCATCCAGAAATACTCGCAATTCTTGTTTTCTTTTGCTTCCCCATCAGAAAATAAACACCTGCAATGGAAAATGATGCTTAGGAAGCATTTTATGAGAGGAATTATTCTTCATTTGATATTCACTTTTCCAAACAGACAGAAAGAAGTGCTCGGTTGATGTACCATTTGTCAATGTATGCTTGATCATGTAGAAGTAAGATCAATAGAGTGCTTCCATTCGGAAAATATTTCTTCTATCTCATCTAATATTTATTTTCCCACAGCGTCTACGTTGACACGACCATTTACTTTCATCGCTGCTTTAAACAAATCGATTCACTTTGTAATTTTCAAGAACAGCAATATCTGCCATTGCAGGTAGCAAAACGATAGCTCTACTCGTATTCAGAGAAACATGACAGTGAACAGCAAGCAAGTTGAAACGAAGAAATGAATGGATTTATTTGCATGTGAATATTATAGTAAATCGATTTTTAAATTAGCTAGTATCAGATTATGCGTGATTGCTTACTTTGACAAATAATTAAACAGGGTTTAATGTACGTCGAACATTGTCTAATAGTGATACGAAATAGGAGTGACAATGAAAATGGCAGTAATTCAAGCCATGAAAACAGTCTGCCTTATACAATGCTTACGTCCTGAGTGCAACGGCGCTCATGTTTTCTCAATTAACACTCATTGTTCAGTTTAGCTTAGAAATTCATTTTAGAAATGAATGGAAATGAATGTGCTTTGTACATAGATGTAGTTTAAAATAATAATTGCATTTTGGAAGAAATTCAATTTATTACTCAACAGCTGATTTTCAGCAAAGCTATTTTGATTCGCATGCAAAGGGAAGCACTTCCTACCCCTCCAATTTCATTTAAGAAGTTTTGAAAATAGATTGTTGCATCTACCTCAGGTGAAACTTAAACTCCACTTTACCCTGGGGCTCTTTACTCTTGAGCCCACCTACACATGTTTTATATTGCGCAAAAACCATTGAAGCGAAATTTCTAAGTTTTTCGTGACTTTCAGCTCCTTCGTATTTCTAATAAGCAATCCAAATTTTATGAAATTCTGCCCACGGGAACATCAATACTTTGACCTTTATTCAAACGTACTGTTTGAAAATCGAGAGATTTTGTCAATCTTACAAGACTAAACAACTTTAAAAATTAAAATCGCTTATAATACACACCATTGACAAAGTAAATTCGGTTCACCATTGACCTACTGGCTTAATTAATTTATAAAACGAAGACAAGGTCAATAATAAAATGTATTGGATAGCTTTCGACTACGTCTTTGTCAATTCAATAAAACAGCAACTACCTCTAACAGAGCAGAATAAGAAAAGAAGGAAAACATTTTCGACAGTATATTAGAAAATTTTCAAAATGAGATGCAAACTGAATACTATGGTGAATGTCAGACAAGATATCAAGTATGATATCTTAGAAATGTAGAACGTCAGATGTACATTTTTCAGATGTAAAATGATATTTTACAGTTCAAAGAAGCTTCAAATGTCATTATAATGAAAAGGGATGACCTTTGTAGTTCAGATGACTAAGAAAATTCACAAATAGTTTAGCATTTATGTTTGCCATTACAAAAAATTTTAATAAGTAGTGCTTGCATAATATTTGAATTCCAAATTTTGTATTCAATGTCTACGGTATATTAGAGGATCATGATATGATTCATAGACTAATATCGACAAAATAAAGTACTCAAAATGCGCAGGTTGTACGACTTAGCTTAAAGAGAACCACATGCGACAGTGGGCGGAATCTCCATCCCCCGTAGAAGAGGTTGAAATGCATGCATATAAGTACTCTGTATATTATTTTAACATTTTGGTGAACTTGCTCATTTTGATCATTTTACCCTTGAAAATACACACACCACTGGATGTCATTCCTTGTATAAAATTACATCACATAATAGATTGTTTCATATTACAGTCTTAAAAAACAAAAAGGGACTTATGAATATACAGGCATTGTTACAGTGACTTACTGATGCGATTGTAATGTTAACTCAAATTAAATCGCCTCATGTTCACAGGAGAGGATTGAATTTGCATCCATTTAAATTTCAACATTTTTCATCTTTGACAGATCTTGGAGCAGTGAATTACGAGGATTCAGAAATTAATGCAAAGTTGAGCAAATTAGCTTGATTTCCTATTGATAAGCAACTCTGAAATGACGCTAGATAAATATCGAATGGATGATAAATCACCAAATGCTGTCAAATATAGATAACAACTAACTTCTTAGTGTTTTGAAATTTTTCCATACTTTGATTCACGAGGTAGTCAACCGATAACACTTGAAAAAATTTTGGCTATAGACTTTGTGTGCTTTCAGCCTATAGAAATTTCAGTTGTTTTAGAAAGCGGTTAACTAGTCGGAGCGTGAGATAAAATTGTACTTGTTTCCGCAAATAGAAATTAAATTGAAATAATATTATCTAAATCTTTTGAGCTGTGTATGCGTGTGTGCTTTGAAAGATACATATCATTTACAGTGTCTACATTTGAAACATAAAAATGGTTCACCAGATACCTATGAAGCTCATATTGACTTGATCTACTTTATTTTCTGTAATTTTTATTTGGCGCACTCAATTATTCAATGAATATCTTGATTATTTCTGAACATGCATAGACATCAACGGCAAAGTTTATTTAGTATTCCTCTTTACGTTTTACCGCTATTGAATTGTCGTGAACATAAATTTAAGAATGATTGCACAATGAACATGCATTCAGTGAAAATGAGGTAAACAGATAAAATATGGAAAATGCGGAAAATGCCGAAATAACCGGTGCCGTCAATTCATATTAGTGATTGTGGATGAGACTAAATTTAGATGACATCAATAATTATGTTAATTCTATAGGTAGTATATTTTCTAAAAACGCGCATGATCATCTAACTTAACATGCATGTGATTTGTAATTTTATTGATGATGGCTATCAGAAAATTTAATTTTTAATTTTTACGGGGAACAATTTTCTATGAGGTCCATCAGATATATTGTGATATATTGTGAATTTACACCAAAATCCGAAGGATGCGATGAAAAACATCAGCAGTTCTGGGGATTTTATTTATTGCTTTTTCACCATGATTTCAGTTAACACTGCCTGAAGCGTTTTTAATAAAATATTGGGGAATTTTGGATAAAATTTTGATTGTTATACTTTAAAATACACAATTCATGCATGCACCTTGAACTGTTAAAAGATTGAACAGCATTTTTCGCAAACTGAATAACATTCATTTTTCATATCATTTGCTTTATATGAGATGATAATCAAATGCTGAAGTAGTTTTGTTGACCATATGTTCACAACTTGTTTATTAACATGTGCTCTCAACTGAAAGAAAATTCATTTCAGGCAAATGAAGTATAATCATGTGGCTAGTAGTTTACTTTGGAAAGGACCGTTGGAAACTGTGTCACACATTTGTAGTGAAGCTGTTTTATTTTGATTTCGGAATCGAAGAGTTAGACTATGACATTAAAATGAATGATAGAGATATTCGTCCATATGCAAAATGTAAATCCCCAAAGTACTAAGCCCTCATGCTTCGAAAATTCTGATTTTAAATTGGTCTTTCGCTACTTCTTGTTCGCCTTGCAGACGAACGGCCATTATGCCGAAACATAAGGGTCCAAAAAGCTAATTGAATGTAGTGACAGCTAAATTGATTTGTTTGAACCCAAATGTACACTATTAGATTTGCTCTGGGGCAATGATTACTTTTGACACAAAAAGGTTTTTAAGACAATAGAAGCAATTCAATAATTTTAGTTGTGCAATGGCAGCTAAACATTTGAATTATAGCATTAGTCATTCGTGCAATTCTGAGAAGAGAAAATTGTATTATTGGACTTCATAAAATATTGAAGCATTCGTAAACAATGAAAATTAAGATTTTGTAAGACCACTTACAGTGCAATGATGAGTGAGATAGAGGAAACAAATGCCTATCGTAAAGCAAGCAAGATCGATATCCTTATACCAGGATCTTGATGCGCTGAGCATTAAATCCATAGCATCAGTTCCATCAACTCCTGAGACAATTTTTTGACATTACTTCAAAACTGCGATATCCTCGACTCTAATTTTCAGCCTCTACGAATTTCTGATAAGCAACCCTTTGTCAAATTTGGAGAACATGAAAAATTTAACCTTTATTCAAAAATGATGTTTGAGAATCGGGACTTTTTGACAACTTTTACAAAATTAGACATCTCAATTAATTTACATCATTTGTAGACCATTAACAACGAGCAAATGAAGCCAGAATCAGCATCCATTCATCCACGACTGCAATATATGAAGAGTAATAATATGGCTTAATTAGTCGATAGATAATATAGCTATTAATAAATGAAGAGTAGCAATACAATTAAAACACTACTCATAATAACTTTATATGCAATACCGTCAGTTTTGTGCTGTTAGTGCTGGAGTGGTTCTCAAGTTGCAAAATGAAATATTGTCTCACAATATATTTGGTACATTCATTTGCTCATTTGGATGTAGTTGCTACAATTTTTTTACGTTTTGTAACCAGAACTGGAAGTAGGCACGGGACGTGCTCGGGCCTGGAAAATTCTATGAGGACTCGGGCCCGGGCCTCGGCCTGAAGTATCTAGCACCCGGGCCGATGTTTCTTGCATGCATGTCTGAAATCAGAAATATTTTTCACATTTGAACTCTGTGAATCAATTTCATATGATGGCCTATCATCATGGCTCTTAGGCAATGTGATGAAATAAAAACCGATATAATGACTTTTATTTTTCAAATAGACTGCATGTCTTCAGTGCTTTCCTTTTCCGTTTTCATAAACCTCAACACAACCTACAACAATAGCATCTATCTGCAGATCAAACAAGATCTAATTTAATTGTGATAACAAACGCGGTACAACATTCAAAACAAATTTAAATTCATTATGCATTAAATGTTTGAAAATTCAGTTTACTGTTCAATAGTGATCAATTTACTTGCAGATGGTACGTAGACCCTGCAGCATGCGATCATGTTATCAACAATTACTTACTCATAGATTTTTAGAATGATTCTTAAAGTGATTACACAACTGACGTAATTGATATTAACATATAATTGTTAGTAGACCTATCTTATTTGAATAAATTAGGGATGGCAAAGTGCTCAAAAAGATAGAATGTCTCACCCTGCCCCCAGACACAAAATTCATTCAGAAAAAGCGGCACGATTCCTGCTCTGCTTGTAACTAAGATATTAGCAGACTAGATGCGCAATTTACATTTTCAAACATCTCTATTTGAGTTTAATCCAGCACTGCTTGGCTGCGCCAATGCAATTATACATGCTCCTGACATAGTAGTAAGACGCTTTTATGCATCAAACGCATCGTTTATCAGGGTCACCTACCATCTATTTCTAACAGATACTCATAACGTCAATTTTTCGAAGTATGCGGAATTCAAATTATGAATTGCTATTTTTACAGCGCTTATGCACCAACTGCGCTGCACTGCAACTTTAAATTGAACGATTAAATTATGGGAACATCTGAGGGGTCCGGGCCGTGATCTCAGAGCTCAAAATAGCCGAGGAAAATAGGTCTACGTTGAAAAAATTCAATTTAAACCGGGAAAGTGGTCCTTAAAACCCTTAATCACGAATCTTCTTTTGCTGCCTCGACTTCTTGAGGAGTTCTTTATTATTTTCAGAACTATGTTAGTGCTTAATGGTTTTCCCGTGTCATCTAACTCCCCCTTGCGAGTTCAGAAGACTTAATTCATACTTGAGAAGATCACCTATGATGAGCATGCAGGGATTGCAGCGGTTAACCGGTTAACCAGTTAAACTATCCTTCACCGGTTATTTACGTTAACCTCTTAACCGCGGTTAAACAGAAATGTTTATCTTTTATGAAAATTCAACCTTTTTGTCTCATTAACATTAAAATATTGTTTTGATCAAAAAATATATGTTCTTCGAATCCGATTTGTAATAATAAAAGAAAAGAAAAGAACAAGGCGAATTTTCGGGCCTTTACATGTACACGTTGTTCAGTTTTGGCCTGACGACTATCCAACTATGATACTAACTGGAATCCCAACTATGATGATGCAAAATATTATTTTGATGAAAATTTTATTCTAATGGATAAGTAGGCCTGCGTACATATAAATGGATGCTTGATGATAATTCGCTCGATTAGCAGGTAAATACCTCTCACGCTCTAACGTGAAGCATAGTTAAGCTTTTTGACTGATTCTGGCATATTTGATCGGTTAAGCGGTTAATCGGTTAAACGAAAATTTTAACCGCTGCAATCCCTGTGCACCTGTCAATGTCGACAAGTTATCGTTGCAGTGAATTTCTAGATAAAGATATTCATCCATAACTGCTTCCTATGGAGATAACAGGTCTATATTTCTTGATTATTTTTCTGTGTCTTTTGCACATTTTAATGATAGTCATGTTATTACTGTAGATTAAAAAGCAACTCAGGCATGTAATGCAATCAACTTTTTTAGACTAAATCGACAATTTTTAGGGTTAAAAATATTTTTTTATCCAACTGTTTCTCGAAGCACTTTCGTGCATTAAAACCTTCTTTGCATATTTAAAACCCTTGCTTGCCTTAAAACCGTTCTTTGCAACAGAGAGGGACATTAACAGAAGACATTACAATGTGAATATAGGCTCACGGACGCTAAAACTGACACTGCGGCATGGGTCCTAAATAGTCTGGGACTAACAGAACGAATAAATGAAGATGGATAGAAATGCCACTGTTTCAAATGCAAATGATTCCTTGGGTTGACTTTTCGTGTTGTGCACTTTGTATGTGATGAAAATCAAATGCTGCTGCAAAACATATTGTTCTGGCGACCTTATATGTACGACTTGTTTTATTATGTTTTTTATTGTTGTTTTATTGTCTATTATTTTATTTTGTTATTTGCATGACATGTTGTCGATAGAAAAAGAACCTTTGCAAGCAGGGAAATTATTATGTACTAGTGGTTCACTTTGAAAAGGAACGTTGGGAACTGTGTCACGCATTTATTGTGTCGTAATGTTCTGTTGTTTTAATTGTGAATCGCGGAGTTAGACTGAAACATTGAAATGAATGTCAGGGACATTCAATGAAATCTAAATATGAGTGCATTTTAATGCTTGATACAGAGTGCAACGCCACACAAAGTATATAATTGTCGACATGTCATTAAAACATTTTTGCATAAATACGAAAAGGTTGAAAATTTATTAGGATTCAAGACAATGAAGAATGCGTAGCTCGCTATCACGATTTTAAAGTGAATCATCTTTAATAGTGCATTAAGTAACTTACGTTCGTGACTAGGATCTCGTAAATTCCAGAGTAGTTGCCATTTTATTGATTCATTTCTTCAAATTTTTGCCCAATTTTCATAAGATGTAAATTATAACTTTCATACTAGATTAAAAGCTTGTCATATCCTTTTTACATGACATTTCTACAGGCAATTGTTTTAGATTCATTTTTGACACCGCGCTCTCCGCAAGACGTTGCCTATATCCACAACGTGTATCTCAAAACATGATGTGTGTCTTTCTCTCAAGGAACATATTTTAATGAAATGATGGCTGCGGAGAGTTTTACAGTAGTTGTGTTCAAACGCGCAATGTCGACGAAGGCGTAAAAAGCACTATGCACATTTTATAATCATTTTTAATCATGTCTTTTTAGTACACACTGCAAATTCTATTCAGCCAATGATGCTTGAACCAGGTTTGAACTCATCTAAGAAGATTTTTTGGTAGTTGTGGTTTGTGCTAATGCACGATCTAATGCTTGGTGCTTTCATCAGAAATCTATTCCAGTTGCACTTTGGTTATTTGTGAGTGCTGAAGTATGTGTACTTTCAATAAGTGGCATTTGATTTTCATTTCTGTGCTTTAAGTGCTCATCCAATTTATAAGCAAGACATCACAGATTTTATTTGAGATGCGTCACAAAATTGGGTGATAATTTGGAAAGTTCTAAAAGCAACACAATTTAAATGACTCGTATATAATTATCTCGAATTCTGAAAAGTTATATAAATTACTTCGTTAACCGTGAAAACATGACCCCGTATATCAGTGAGTATATTAGAGTGAACTACATTTTATCATGAAACTCGATTGAAGTATTTGCTTCAATGTTGATTGACATGGAAATAACTTCTCATTTGAAACTGATTATCTGAGGCACTTTTCATTGATATTTGTATATAGTACCAACGATTGTTATACTTGACATTTGAAAAATAGTGGCATATAGCCTAGTACCAACGATCTTACAGAAGGAGAGCGTGATAAACCATTGGCAGGCATGCCTGTGGATACGATTTGCCAGCAGTAGTGGACAATTGGCCTACACTCAGTGGCGTCGTCTCCGTGCCTGCGAGGCCTTCGCCGCATACCCAAAAATAATTATTTACGTTCATAAAGCAAAGGTTCAAATAGGTTTATCTTTTTGTTTTTGAGAGTATGCTTACGTTTACACCTTTACACACACTTAACAGTTTCAAGTCACTACTCTCAGATACGTTCCGAGCGCCAGCGCTCAGCTGTTAACTGCAGGGATCTTCAAGCAATCACACAATGCGCTGGGGATGTGTTCACAGCAAATCACACTGATTTGTGTTTGTGTGATATGTGGAGCGTGTGCGCTTATCTCGATCGTCCTCTCGTGACAGAAACGAAGAAGCAAATATAATGCAGCAATACAAGAAAATATCTATTCATAAATTCTTAGATTCAGATAGAGAGAGGCGCAAATTTTCCCTATTCGTGGCTTCGCCAAATTTTGGAGAAGATGATGATGCGTTGAATCGTCGTGTCTGCGATCACCAATGGCTGAATGTTGGATCGGAAGGTTGGAGGCCGCAGAAAGAAGATAGCGGTGAAGGTTCCATAATTTGATGTGTGATTCAGTCAGAGATAATGGTTCAAGGCATATTTGTCATATTATGTTGATGGCGGCGATTTCAACAGTGGTTATTTTCTACACCGGCCAGTCGTCCGAGGGATTATGCAGAAAACTGTAGCCACCGTACACGAAGTTTGTGGCACTGAAATAAAAACTAAACAACTCTCAAGGGATAGAATATGAGGAGAAGCACAAAAAACATTTTAGCAGCCCTAAATTTGAAACATGTAAGTGATTGACAAGCTATAATAATCACAACAGAGTCTTGCGGTGGTGAGAGCTTCCTCTAGAGTGAATGTTCTCTATAGTAATCTCACCAAGGTGATCAAGCGTCATGTGAGAAATCAACATCACATTTTCATTGTCATTTGACGTTTAGATTTCTTGGGAAGACAAGAGTCGCGTTGACGATAGTGTCAGATTGATTATTTTATGCAGTTCATGCTGTCTGCTGCAGAAATATAGGAATCCACTTTGGAGCGGAGGCCTATGGTCAGGGAGCACACGACACCACTGCCTACACTGATGATATATATATGTGCATGACTAATCAAACAACTACATTCATGCAGGCTTCGCGACAAGATTCTACTGTGTGACTCGGTCTGCGGCGTCATCGGATACCCGACAAATGTTATGATTGACAATGGACCGATTACTATTAAACTGGCAACAACTTACTTGATATTAACATCTGAAGCGAATTCTTAGTATTGTGAATAACATTGGCCAATCGATTATCTCTGCTACATGTATATGTATATCGATCGGATACCATTTTGAGAAATCAGCTAAACAGACCAACAAGATCAACGTACGTTATAAATTGCAACTGTCAGTCGATTTTGCAATTCCATTTAATATGAATAACAAAAGAGACTTCTAAGTTTTCCGCTGTGCAACGATTATTGAAACAGTCTGACGCTAGGAAAATGGTATATGGTATTCACATCTTTCTAGCGATGTGTCATTCAAACAATGAGTTACCTAATAATGTGTTCTAGGTGAGCCTGAAACAAATAGATTGATTGCATTTTAAATGTATCTAACCCTTCTATTGCGCACAAAGCGACACAGTGTCGCACTCAACATTAAATGTCATTTTTCTAAATGAATAACAAACTTTAGGCAAAATCCCTCCCTAAGTTTTATTTTATCAATATGTTGAAGTTTTTTATGAATTATTAAGTTGATATCTATTTTATTTTTTGTTTTACATCAATTTTTTATTAGATGCTACCGTCGACGAAAGATTAATTGGTTTTAGGGGTAAATGTGCATTTCGTATATACATGCCACCGAACCCACAAAAGTACGGAATCAAATTGTGGGTTCTTGCGGATACTTTGGAAGGCAAGGTATTTTGCCGAATGTAGTCTTGCTCAGAATGTTGTCCTTCATTTGATGCAACCGCTTTTCAAATCTGGGCAAAATGTGACAGTAGATACCCTTTTTTCGTCTGTCATTTTGGCAACTGCACTTTTAGACCAAGATCTTACATCAATGATAGGGACCGTCCGTGCAATTATGTTCCCAGACCCATTTTACATTATGTTCACATGTCCCGAAGAAGGGAAAAGTCGTGAACCTTTTATCTTCTGTCCATCATGATGCAATTAAATGCCTCCATTAAACCAGATATGACACTGAACTACAACGCCACAAAAGGATCAGTCGCTACGATGGCGTCGACCAGATGGTCAGTTATTATTCTACCTCACGCCAAACACTAGGCCAATAAAATGTTTTTCAACATGGCGGTATTGGATTTGGCTGCATGATGGCTACATCATTTGGATTCTGCAGCATCCTCATAGGAACTCCGAGAAGAATCACCGCTGACGATTGTACATTCGAGAAGTTGCTCAAAGACTCATTGATCCTCATTTGCAGCAAAGAGCCGAAGTACTCCAATTTCGTGGTAGTGTTCCCACAGCTATGCACACGGCTGGAATGGAACGACCCGAATTTGTCTCACAAACCTAGCGCACTCGAGTGAGACAGAAATGCAGTTCGTGTCACATGTTTGTGTGTAAAAATCATTCATCAACCAAAACTGTGTGTGATAACTGTTGACAACACAAATTGGTAAAATCTTCATAATTGTATGTACATGTTATTTTTGTAAACATCTCTCCTAATATTGAATAGATGCAGTTAATGTTTAAAATAATTTCTCATTACCATGCTGGAGCAGTGCAAGTGCAATAGTTAAACGTAATAATCATCTTAAACAAAATATGTTGAGTTGAAGACAAAAAATATGCATGGGACACAGTGTCCCTATGTGCGCAAAGGACGTTTGTAAAATATGTGCGCAACAGAAGGGTTAATCTATAAGGGTTTTTCTATAAGTACCTGAATTTTTTACATTTTCAAACTTCTTAAGAAAGTGATTGTGCTTCTATTTTCAACAATATCAAATTCAATTTCTTTTAATTGTATTTTTACTTTAGATTTGTGAAGAATTGAATTATTTCAGTTCATATGTATACAATTTTGTCTTACTTTTGAAACAATTACTATTGAAGCGTCAATTATTGTTGAGACATTCGCAATTAAGCAATCCTCTTAGGATAAATTACAGGTCGTGCGCGCTCAACATACTCTCCTGCACAATTAATGGTGGATTGGCTAGTTCTCAAGATAGTGAAGCTTTCCTCCTCCACAATGCGAAGTCGCGCAGCATGGAATCATTGACATGTACATGACGATAAGAATAAGAGAGTGACTTAAAATCGTTCACACGTTATCCCTTGAAAATGTATACGTGACATCAGCATATACTGAGTGTTCCTCAACCTTTATTGCATCGCGGCACCCTTGATCGTGCTCCGAGACTGTGCGGCGTCTCCGTTAAAAATAGTTGAATTCACATGACATTCACCATTTGAGCGCATTCCATGTAATCGATGGATTTTACATATGCTAGCTGCAATTTACCCATCATGCAGGGTTTGGTGAACATTTTGAATTCCTTCTTTAGGAATATCCATGCCGACGATCCATTGTCACATTTCTGTTGCGATCCTCGCAAGACTAATCAACCCAACCTACACATTCACAACTTCTAATATTTTAATTTTTCGCATTTTCAAATTTTTCACCGAAAATCGTTGGATTTTGCACACTGAAAGGTCAAATCTATGACTTATTCTAAAAGACACTTTTTTCGAAGTTGTGTTACTGTTTGCAAACATCTACAGTAGCTTTAAACGAAGCGTCTCTTACAAAGATCGTTTTAATGAGACTTTCCTTGTTAAGTCTATCGGCAAGAAGATTGCGGTATGGACTATTTTTTTATTTTTAAAATGTTGAATAATATGACTTCATTAGATCCAACAATTTTCTTTGAGTTCTCAACCAATTTCCATTCCCGACGTTGTGTTCGTGCCAACCATGACTACCGCCGATTCTTTTTCACGACTGACATCATATTCCATTGGAACCAACTCACCGATGCCGAAGTTCAGGCTCCCAATGTCATTGCTTTTAAAAAGATTATCAAGTAGTATTTTGGAAGAAATGACATATGGTAATTCATTTTCACATTTGAGCTTTCCTTATGACTTAACTGACCATGTTGCCTCATGGGCTCATTATTTGTCACTGTTGATTGACACTTGTCTTCATTTGTACTTATGTTGTTAACATTTAAAATATTATTATTATTATGTCAGCATAGTGTTTCACAAACATTCATAAACACAAATATTGAACATGCAGATATTGTGCAAACATTGCTTTTAAAATGTTTGGTAGAGAGCATTTTCTCGTAGTGAAGCCTGCTTTTTTTGTTTCAATACTTGTCACATTCTTCAAGCTCCACTCAATGATGGTCTTCAGGTGACGCTTCCAGCTCATTTCGCTGCAGCTGTGAAGCTTGTTTCATGGCAGAACAGTAAGGTCGCTTTCGGCACGATCAAGCGATGGAACCGGGTCACCGGGTCTATGGATCAGTTGGGTCACTACTTTGCGCCGGGTCACCGGGTCAGTGTTCAAATATGGTGACCCGGATTTTTAATTTTCACTGTTCTCATTAACTCCTATAGTGACCATATTTATTTAATTTTATCATGCTTGTTACAGGATGACTGCGTTTCATGACCAGTCCGAGAGTAAATTGATGAGAGCCAGTCATACGGTAGGAGAATTTGTGCGAGCTTTCAACTACAAATCAATTAAGAGTGGCGTATCCTACAATTTACTCCAGCGTCCTCTGTAAACAAGACTGTGTCACTTAGAGAAGATAGAGCTCATCTTTCACCCAAGACGCTCGAGGCCCAAGTGCTGTACCTGAAAAATTTTAATTTCAGGCGTATAAAACGAAATTCTGAATGATAAATCATGAGATATTTGAAAAAGATGTTCCTTTCTTACCCACAAAATCGAAAATAATCTGCATTGATAATCTGCATCGAAAATAACTGAAGGGGTGGTGAAGCATGAGGAGCTACAAAATAAACTTCTGTGAAATCTTAGCTATAAGCATAGAAATTGACAACAATAAAACCTCTAGAATGGAAATTAAGCTTCATGCAATGCACAATAACGGCACATAAATCGCACGCATTTTCACTTAGATGCACCTGCCAACGTCTGTATCATTGGGTTAGAATCAGTCACATGAGTAAATTGAAGGTTTTAATTTGTTCTTCATGCCCCAACTTAGTTCCCTCGGATGTTCCGCGACCTCGAGTCAATTTCCATTCTAGCGAACTTCAGATAAACAGTTTATTTCTATGGCTATAAGATCTGAACAATTTGAGTACCTTTGCGACAATTTTTCGTGAGAGATGGAAGGAGCTTGACCTAGAAAATGTCATAAATTTGTTTTTCTTTGAAGGAAGTCATGTTGATTTGCCCCAAGTCATGCAATCGGAAATTAAAATAATACCAAACCATTTTTCTTTCACCCTAAAACCAAGCCCATGTCCATTTGATGAAGGCAGAAAATAATGATCAGAATTGATAGATAGTCGACTTCCGTGGATTTAGAATTCATCAGACAAATGTCATCATCATTCCAGCCATTTGCCGCTGATTCCTTTACGAGGGAAAAATGAATGAAATTGGTAAATAAATCAAATCTTAAAACAGCTAGATTCTGCTGAAACTATATTATTTTATAGTTTAGTTTTAGTTTAGTTTTTTTGCACAAAGTTTGTCTGCATTTAAAACACAAACTCGTAATTTTTGATAAGAAAGAAAGAAAATTATATACTTTTCAATGAAAATCATTCATACAAGTTAGAACGTGTACAATCACTTGAACTTTCAAAAGTTAGATATTTTACGATACACCGATTAAGCCAAGAATGTGATATGTCATATGTACCATAAATGATGCGTATCTGCTTTTTGAAATCGAAAAAAGTAGGCGTCCACTTCGTTGACTTTTCCCCGGGAAAATGTTGTGGAGGCAATGGGTTGGGATTGAGCATTATTCTAAAAGTCTCAAAGATTGCTGTAGTCTCCTTTCGTCCAAGGACTGCATACATGATCAGCTTGCATCAACACCACAAATGATCCGATGTTCCCTACCCTGTAGCTTATTTAAGAGATGCATCTCTAATTGTATTTACAGCTAAAGTTAATGGCTCATTCATTAATTGCTTTATGGATTCTGTAAGTACGATGTAGCCTACTCCGCATGATCAGGATATCTCAGGAAATGTCAATTGTCCAAATTAAATAGATATTCCGAGTAGTTGATTTACGTCTCCAATGTTGTTTCATCAATGACAAAGATTAAATATCAAAACAAATTTATTTTTGGAGATTAATTTTACAGTAATTCATGGAAAAAGACTCCGACTGGAAGTTTGTTAAAGTACTGCATGAAATCGAGAATAACGCATGCTATAAATTGAGAAATATGGATGTTAACTTTCGCTTCAAGCTCAGTTTTAGCGAAGATTTCAAGTGCTACGAGGGGTGATTGAAACGTTCGCGGCCCGATATGGAAAAAAGCATATTTCACATACAATACATTTATTTTTCGCCATAATCGCCCCTACAATCAACGCACTTAGACCAACGGTGCTGCAATGCGCGGATCCCTTGCTCATAGAAGTGTGAGTCTTTGGAGTCCAGATACTCCTCAACGGCCTCCATGACGTCACTGTTGGATGCGAAGTGCTGACCACTGAGCTCCAATTTCATTTTTGGGAAGAGATGAAAGTCCGATGGTGCCAGATCAGGAGAATAGGGTGGATGGGAAATGATGTCAAACCCACAACCTTGGATGGCAGATATGGCGTAGCGGAGGTGTGAGCAGGCGCATTGTCTTGATGGAAGAGCACGCCTTTCGTGAGCTTCCCTCTCCGCTTGATCTTGATCTGCACTCGTAGCTGCTGCAACAAATGAGCGTAGTACTCGCCAGTAATTGTCCGACCAGTCTAGGAAGTCCAACAACAAAACTCCCTTCGAATCCCAAAAAATGGAGGCCATGACCTTTCCCGCGGACCTGGTTACCTTGGCTTTCCGCGGAGCTCGTGATCCTGGGTGCTTCCATTGTTTCGATTGTTCTTTCGACTCTGGCTGATAGTGGTGAACCCAAGTCTCATCCATCGCAATGAACCGGTCCATGAAATTTTCAGGATTTCTTACGAACAGCGCCAGGTTGTCCCTTCAGATGAGAAAGCGGGCTCGTTTGTTCTCTGGTGTGAGCAGTCGTGGCACCCATCGAGCGGAAACTTTGTTCATGCCAAGTTCATGATGGATGATGTTATGGACACGGTCTTGTGAAATCTTCAGTTCGAAGGCAATCTTTCGCTCGGTTGTACGGCGATCATTAAGAATAATCTGTTGAACATGATCGATCACATCTTCTGTGCTCACTGTCACTGGTCTTCCACAACGGGGATCATCTTCCAAGCTCTCTCTTCCTTGCTTGAATTCTGAAGCTCACTTCTTGACTGTGGTGTAGGACGGAGCTTTCTCACCAAGTGTTCCAACCATATCTTCATGAATCTCCTTTGGTGTGAGTCCTTTCAAGCCGAGATAACGAATGACAGCTCGATTTGAAACGTGATCCATCTTACGCAACACTTATCTGACTAACTGTCTGATAAGTTAGTAACTGAAGTTAAGTAGCTGTGGTTTACCAACAGTTCACCGGATCGACTGATCACTCGTCATGAGCCGTCAGCACATTCCATTGTGTCAATCCACATGTGCATAATGGCCTGGCTTTAAGCTTTCTATGTCAGGCCGCGAACTTATCAGTCGCCCCTCGTATATTGAGAGGTTGCATGTTGCATGCAGATGAATCAGCTGTTTTTGGTTGAATCTTATTGGTTGCCTAAACCATAAGCGAGTTGAGACCCAAGTACTAAATGTGAGATAAGCAAACTTTTGCAGTTTTGAAGAAATTACCACGGAATAGACTGCTCCTCAGTGTCAACTCCTCCGTGTCATAACAACCTTGGAGAGGCAATGTTTGTTCAATTAGCAATTCGCTGGGTTACTATTACTTCAATGCTACGCTTTGTTAACAAGAGCATTTTTATTACTTCAATGCTACGCTTTGTTAATAAGAGCATTTTGTTATGCGTCATCATATCACAAACTACGTGTCACTGAAGGAGCATAATATCATGATCAAAGACAATGATCAAATTAAATTTAAGAGATTAAAATGGGTTCACGTTACTATGTTTTAAAAGTCGCCGCCGGCATGTACAGTGTAGTGAAAACTTGTCGCGGAGATCTTGAATAGAAGACAAAATACAATTTCACTTGTAACTCGACTGCGGTAAATACTTTATTTTAAAACATAGGATTTAGCAGCAGTACAACGACCTTAAGAGGTACCGTCTACATTAGGCATTGAATTTTTCTTGTCACTCGTAATAAATTCCAAAATAGGAAGACTTAAGATCTCCATGTCACAGAGTTTTCGTGTCTGAGATGATATATTTTCCCTGTCATCTGTGCCGATAACACCATCATTTTGACGCTACGATTCCTGCTATGTCTAAAGAATCTCAAAATAGTTGTAAAATCGTATTTAATGATCTTGTGACGTGATTTTTTCTTGCATCAAATATAGATATTATGCTCAAGTATGCAAATTTTGCCAAGCTAATTAGAATCATGAATATTACATTGCTTGTAAAGATATAAGTCGAGACAAAAGTTCCTCACGCACATATCAGGTATTAAAAGGAAATTTGATTATTTATCAGAAATCAACTTCATGAGAATTAAAATCTAAGAATATGTCCACTATAAATGACACATCATTTTTATTAAGGCAGAGACCAAATATCTAGCGGGTTCTATGTTTTCAAAGTTGCTTCAATTTCGATAGTGAAGACATCTAAGACAGGCAGTTCGGACACAGTATTCTAATATTGCACTTCGTATCTGTGGATATCATCTGAGCAAAACTGCTAGACACATTAAAATGTTATATGCCTAACATAGTATAAAATGTCAGATTTCTCTAGTATCATTTAAAATACCTGTAATTTTATTTTCTTTGTAGTATCTGACAATGTAATCAGCCTCAGGAAGGCACATGCTAAAGAGCCATTCATGAAGTTTTACTGCAAGCTGATGAGTGATATGAGAACGATGTTTCTTTTTCGAGATTATTCTCATCGCTAGCATTTCACTTTGTAACCACTACAATAATTGCACGCCACTATTCACTGTCTTAACTTTACTGTTTGAAAAGCCAGGCGTGTGTGCAATTATTTGTACGGATCCTTGCAGACGTGAATGATTGCAATTCATACTGAAGCATTATGATGATCAATGCTGCATGCAACATTCAGAAAGCTAGCTATGTTTGATTCTTTTCATAATGAACAGCTGTAAGAAGTAGGTTACTTAATGATATGATATTTATCGGATATGTGGCTGCTGCTATAGTTCAAGCATCTTGACAAAACATTTTAGAGGGAATAACTCAAAATAATCAAGAAATCATTCGCAATCTAACCTATTGATGTCAATAGATATCACATGGTTTGAAGAAAAAAATCAAATACAATGTAGGCCACATGCAATCTATAAATAACATACATAGTCAGCACATTGCTTTTCAATCCATGAATATCGTTGTAGACAACATTAAAGAACATAGAGCACGTGCTGAAGGTTTAAATGAAATTAGGATGAATTAAGATTGCGATGACAGCTGTTAAAAAATTCCTGGTACCTCATCTTCAAACTGAAATAAAGCATTAACAAAGTAATCTACAGTCCTGAATTTTCACAAATATCACATTTTAATTATTTTTATTATTATTATATCTAGTATTGAGAGCGATTTTTAATTCCAAATAGAATCATTTTTGATATTTCTCAACCCTATATTTATCCATTATGAAAATGACCCATTTCAGTTCCAAAACAAAACATAATTTTGGTAATTCTTCTGCAAAATGTCAGAATATTGACGGGGGACAATGTCAATCAATTAATGCATCAAAGGGGATGTCTGTTACAAATTCGAAGTTCATACATCCATGAAGATAATTAACATACAATAATGATTATTTTAATGATTATTTTTTGCAACTTGCCATTCCGTAATCCGGTGTGTTCCACTGAAGTGAACCGGCGAAAGGCCTCTGGACATGTCATCGTAATCCTTTTAACTTTTGTACAGTATTTCTTTTGTTTTATTTAACTTAACAATACAAGAAGTGGATGAAGAATTTGTTTGTTTTGGGATTTGTGTACAAATCAATTTCAAGAATTTAGGTATTTTATCAAGGATGAAATATCACAAAATGCATCTATAATGCTGCATTCGTCCATTTATTTATAAGACTGTGAAATGTCAAAACTGTACATTTTTATAAAGCTATTATGGCAGTTGGATGCAAAATATTCAATCCAATTAAACTGTGATTGCACAAGTTATATGTGACTTTCCTCCGGTTAGCGATCAAGTTTGGCGTTTGCTTGATTGCAGCAGAGGTGGGTAAACGTAAACGTCAGTCCACAAGCGAAATGCGACTTACAAATACTGAAGGTCATGTAGAGATATTATGTTGAAGGGTCGTAAGCGATGTGGAATAAGAAACTAATTCGCAGTTTGATTTGAAATTATCCTTGAAGGATCTCATTAGGCATATGAGGCTGCAACTTGGCAGATGTTGCTCGTGCCTATCGCCATAATATGCAATAACCCTTTAATGCATATTGTGACAGTTTGGGAACATTTCGGCCCGCACAACAAGGTTGATCCCATAGCGGCAAAAATTCATAGCCAAAAGAAGAGGAAATCAATGCGATTCTAGAGACACCACTCACAACACCGCACGATACCTAATGCGCCCGCAAATTGCATTTGAATTTTTTTTGAAAGTACATGTAAATTTAATTTTGAATATAATTCATGCTTGAAAGAGTTGACAGAACTGGAATGAAAACCAAGTCAGATAAATCAGGAACGATTAGAATTCAACTGAAGTGATTTTAAATGCATTTCGTGTCGAAACGTGCTACAAAATGCGCTGAAAGACAAGAATATTCAATGTTTGTTGTAAAATTCCTTCTGAAGTCTTAAATTTTGAGATTCTTTTTGAAGCATCCTCGTCGACCACTATCAGAGGCAAAATGAATGTATGACTGTGGCATCGTCTTCTCTTATGTCACAATTTGACAAATTTTGGAACACAGAATTATCATTCTCTTTAGAAGCATGTGCTTAAATGTCCTACAACTTTTTTGATACAAAGAAAAATCGTGATGGCAAGACGTTTACTACCACGATCGTCCTAAGTATCAATCGCGTTTCATGAAATTTTAATCAACATCGTAGGTTAGTGTAAGTGTGTCGTAAATTTATCATGAATACATCAATCAATCTTCTTGTCTCGTAAAACTTGCAAAGCACAAAGTTTTCGATGATAAAGTAGGTTACTTTCCCTAAACATAACATTCAGTTTTTGAATTCTTCCAGTCTGCTACAAAATTATATAATGTCATCCTTTGACATCTACGCATCTGCACCCCAGAAAAATATTAGATCCTTCATTCAGCCAAAAGTATTTTATACGAATGTGTTTTTGCTACCTGCATTTATTTGGTAGAAGGCATAATTTGGAAGACGCTCTCCGCCTTACTCTATTTTCACTTTCATTTTCGTCAGGTCCATGGGTCACAACTGTATCAAACAGCAAACCAAAGTTGTGAAAATTGTTTATATATCAGCATGATGGAGACCAGACTAATCGATATAAATTATATTCAGGTGCAATCTCATAGTTGCGGAGACTAGGTTATGGTCTGAATGATGTTAATTAAAATGTGTAAGGCAAGTTAATTGAAATTCTATGTAAGGCAATGCAGTGCCTTATCAAAACGACACCATTCAAAACAGTCCTAGCACCAATTTTTCGATATTTTCCTAAAGCGATTTTCAAGGTTCTTGCCACAGGCTGGCGTTTCTTTTTTGGTAGCACTTGACCGAAACGTTCTCTCACCCACTTTAATTTTCGAAAATTGTATAAATAGGGATTTGTATTGATGTTGCGAAATGTAAACCACGCCTGTTAATGATTCCTAACATGGGATGAAGTATATTCAGGTCTGTTGAGGTATGATTTGCTCAACGTGTCCTAGCATTTCACTACCACATTCAGAGATGATACGATTTTCCTTAAATTTGATTCATCCATCTTTTATATAAATCTGCATTAACCTGGATGAGTTGAAGGCTATACTGCTTTATGCTAAATAGATAATGCGACATTTTTATTAGCATTGTAGCACCCCTTCTGTCCGCGAAATGAGATTAAATCCTACAAGTAGACACTTTGAAGATGCAAAACTGTCATCATTAATGTATGAATATATTATGAATATATAAAAACGTATCGATATTGAAATAATCACAAATACTTAATGATACTGGTTTCTATTATCATTATTGAAAAATAATGGCAATGGAAATTAGTAAAAGTTAGATCCTCTAGCACAAAAATTCGTAAATTGGATATTGTAACAGGCTGACATGGAAATCGATTGCGATATGAAGAACGTCTATGTGAACTTTGCAATGATTTTAAAAGTGAGGACTCGATATCACTTCATGACAGAGTGTCCATTGTATCAAAATATACGGCAACAAATTGCACCAATATTTTGCTATTTCGACACCATAGTTGAATTTCATGAATTGATGAATACTTTGACTCCTTCAAGGCATTTAAAATCCATCGCAAGGTTTATTTAAAAGGCCAACTAATTGCGCATGGTCATAAAGGAATGTATCAACCACTAAGAATCCGAAATCTGAAATAATGCTTAATTGTTAGCTCCTCTCCTTCCTGATCTTTTTAATTTTCTCAACAGCGCTGACCGCACGCTGTTTTGCATTGCATTCTATACACAACATAGTAATTTTCTTTTTAATGTTTTTGTAATCAACAACTGACTTTTCATTAACAAAATTGAATTACGTATTGATAATTATTGATATTTATATCTTTTACATTTTGCTGTGATCAGTGATCATGAAAATCATTGCTATCAATATTATAGTAAGAAAATCTTCAATTACTTCAACTACTATCGGGGATCATCAAAAATCGATTACTAATTGAATAAAGCAATCAAAATTTTAATAGCAATAACAAGTTTTTAATATTCTAGTTCTTGATGTTTATTTTCAAGTTTGATATTTATTTAATGCACACAGAACTTCAAGCCGCATAATAGAGAAACACCAACTTGTAGATAACTGGACATTGAGTAGACATATTGCTACACAGCTACATCATATGGATGTGAATACTGATATTACAGAAGTAATTTCATACAAAGTCATACGTTAGCATTGGATTTTGCATGTTTCTAAATATCCCACGTAACAGCCTATTAGTGTTCCAGAATCCTGGAGGTTATCAGTTTTAATTAATTTGAGAAGCTATCATGCAATATCTAAGGGAAAGTCACTCAAAAGTGTAATGTTTTCCCTACAATTATGAGTCAAAACGGAATATCAGTTAATCTATTAACTTAAGATTCATAGCAGTATCATCAGCCAATCAATTAATTGAAATTTGACGTGTTCGATGACTTCAACCGCATTATTTGCTTAAACCAACAGTTTGACCAATTGCTTTGGTAACTGAAAGACAGAAGAGCTCAAGGTGACTCTAATGGCATCACTTCCAGCCTTTTAAGATGTCTAGAGCGCCGGAGAAATGTGTCATTGCCTCTTTTTCTGCATTGGATTTGAACCACTTGCCTCCTGATCAGCTCGGCGTCGCAAACAAGAAGAACATACTCGCATTCAATCATTCTATAAATTCTGATTTATGAGCAACATTGTGTCGCATGGATGGCACAGTAAGCTAAGAACTGTCTGGTGAGTTTCATTCGAATGAAGAGGAAACCTATTGACATCGATTCAACATTTTCAATCACACATAATGCCATTATCTCCATTGCACAGCAACATCGTTGAAGGGAGACTGCGACCTTATAAACTTGAAATCCCATTCTTCTAATCGCAATATTCGTCTGGACACTCAGAAATTAAAAAGCTCGTGAATGTCAATTTCCATTTTATTTTGCCGATCTTACATGATGGATCGTTCCGCGTTTAAATGTCAGACAGTCAATGAGCTCATTAACTCATCTCCTGTTTGAAATTCACTGCTTTATTCAAATGTCAAAATTTTTAGATGTGGCATTATTGACTTCGACAATACTTTCAAACTGAAAAGGTTATTTCAATAGAGGATGACCCGAAAACGTCTCTGATTTCATTTGTGTCATTGATTTCGTGGTTAACTTCCAAGAAAATGCTTCCGCTACAAAAAATCGATACGCCGGATAAAATAATAGCAAAATTTTGTATCAGTAATTAAAAGGCTACTTAACATTCGTAGTTAAAGCAATCACTACAGCGGATGCTCTGTCATTATGTTCTACTGTGAGAGATGGAGGAATGGAGGATGGACCTGAAAAGATAATTTTGCTGTTGGGTTGGTCCAAACAGATAACTCAAGACGCAAAGGAACGATGTTCTGATATATCAGAATCCGCTATTTTATTGTATATCAGAAAACCGCTATTACTTAAATTCCCCATCGGAAAAAGGAGGCAAGTGCAAAATTGATAAAGTCTCCCAGAAGTCATAAGCCTCGATATCTCAATATTGAAGCTTCAGTTAAAAGCATAGAAATTGACAACAATAAAATCTCTAGAATGGAAATTAAGCTTCATGCAATGCACAATAACGGCACATAAATCGCACGCATTTTCACTTAGATGCACCTGCCAACGTCTGCATGATAGGGTCAGAATCAGTCACATGTGTAAATCGAAGCTTTTAATTGGTGGTTCATGCCCCAACTTAGTTCCCTCGGATGTGCCGCGACCTTGAGTCAGTTTCCATTCTAGCCAACTTCAGATAAACAGTTTATTTCTATGGTTAAAAGAGAGAGCCGGAAGGTGAACAGCACGGAAACTTATGGATGGTTCATAGTTGTCCGTATTGTGGATTGCGCACGTGACGTTGCAGTCAAAGGAGGAGGGCGTCATCATTGGCACGTGACTCGCATCATCGGCTCGCCCACGTATGTGACTCTCTCCGACACTTTTCGTGCGTAAAATAAAGCGAGTTGGGATATATTCATTATTCAACTATTTCCGCATTGCGTAGAGAGTTTATTCTTCAAAATTCACGGTGCCAGTATTTACGTTATGGAGTTTGACGACTGTCTTATCGAAGCTGTCAGGAATGTGTCAGCTAATGTGGAGATTGATGCACCACTAGCAAGTTTTGCACTTAAAGCAGGATGAATCGCCAATGTGATTGTTGAAATGCAATTGCAAAATGTAGAAGATAATCCTTGAAGGATCAGATTCCATATCACACAATTTGAGCTTGTGGGGTGGAGGCATCCGGCATCCTAACCCCTTCAATCCGCCACTGATGCTCCATGCGAAATACGGCTAAACTATGAACACCGGTGCGATGCGATCAGTTTTCAGTACATGTTTGGCGATGACTAATACATATCAAGTGCTTTCTCTCTGTGTAGCGGACTCTCCATGTGATGACGCTGCATCAATTCGACTTACGAACTATCAACTTCCAAAAATTGCAACTGTTTTCTAAACTACAATACACTTTCCGCCCGGCAACTAAGAGCTGAGGGAACGTAAGGAGAGTAACACTGGCTTCTCACATTAGATAGCAACTGTCTGCATTGAAAATAACTCTCTTATGATTGCGCAAGTCATTGCGTAGTTACTTCCAGTTAACAGTGGCCGCTACACAGAACAGCAGTATTCAACAAAGAATGAAATCGCAATGGACATGTTGAATAGGACCTTATGGTGCTGTGTCACGTATTCTATCCGGCAAGTGAGTCCTTTGATATGTCTGTCTGCTCGGGCCAACCCACCAAAGAAGCTCTAGCAGACATGCAGTTTAGAGGTGAGTAAATCCGATCCAATCTGAATACGACTATTGGATCCACAGAATTAGATTGTTTAAGCGTATCACTTTGCTAGAGATGCAAGCTGATTCAACACGATAGCACATGCAGGAACTTAGTAAGTGGACGAAAAGAAATTTTTAATACCTTGCAGAGATAGGAAAAGCAGTCGTACGACGCTTGCGGATTGCTGTAAATTCCTCCAAAATGCTCCGATCGCCACGATTCCTTCAGATTCGAAGAATTCAGATCATTGCGCAAAAGTTTTCTCGATAATGTTGGGCTCTGCGATCATTATCAAAAAAGTTAGCAGGCGCACGAAAAAAAGTTCACAAACTTCTCTGTAGAACTTGATATCGTCTGTGTCTCTTTGCTGTGTGATCCGGTTGATAACAGTCACTGAAACTTCGCACAATTTAGCGTGCTTAATGCTGAACTGGCTGTTCATTGTTCGATTGCTATGGCATTATGTCAGCAAATTGTATGTTTCTAGTCAAATAGAAGAAGAGACGACCTGTCTAATTCCGCGGTTGGATCGCATTCGTTCGGATTCATCTTATTCTCTTCGGAATCGGATTAAATTCAGATTTTAAGTTTGAAACATATAAATCCGACCTTTCCCTTTCGCTTTGTTTAAGTTAGTGAGACTAGAATGAATATCAGCTGTTTGTTGAAGGGAATTTCTGCTGCTCGGTTATGCGCCGATTACTAGATCTTTAGAAAAAACAATTGCTGAGACTTCCAGCAGTTGTAGATTCCTTTCACAAGGCGATTTATTGCAGTTATTTCATCAAAGTGCTTTTATACATAAAGGGAAGTGATAATGACTGAATATTTACAAAGTCTATTGATAAGCTGCCGGTATCTTCCTATTGTCAAACACTGGAAGCCGCCATCAGGTTGTCATGACAATGCATGTCCATGACGCTCTATTACCGGCAGCCAGAGCCAGTTTCTGCAGGGAAGGAGGCCGTAAATGAGACTTTCACAGAATGATGTGCACCACATGCTAGACCTATGCATAGTAGGCGCCTACTACGAACATGCGCGTCTGCCGAGGTCTACCCGGCTCATCTTCTTGTCAGATATGATAAAAAGACATCCAATAGGATGCAGATTGACGTTTTTGACAAAAAAGAAATTTTCTATATCTTTTCTTATCAACTGAATTATCAATAGGAGTATTTTTGAGCTTGATGTAATGTCACTTAATCCAACGGCACTTAAAGAGTAAAATATCGTAATCAAAAACAATGATCATAAATAATTTAAAGGGTGAAAATGGGTCCACAATATCATTTAGATTCAGATAAGAAATGAAGCTTAATTTGGTGAATCATAAAATCATGCCAACGAAAATTTATTAGAAATTTGAAATTTCAGCGAAGAAGCGACTGATGCTCGTCTGGCGTACTGGTCGTCGCTCGTGAAGCTCGTGAAGCTCTCGTCACAATCTGGGTACTTTTCAAGATTTTGTTCGTTTATTTTTGGACTACGTGATAAATCTTGCATCATACGAATCCTCACCCTCTCCAAGTGTCTTCGTGCAACTTCCAACGTGCCTACTTCTACCAATCGTCGGTTATCCCCATTTGTCGTCTTTTTGCGTCTTGCTTTGTGACTAAATCTCATCTATGCCTGTAACTATCGGCAGCGGCGGCGATTTGGCAGCAGTCGCATTGTGCTATGCATGCAATGGTGCATTGGGTAATGACGTCATCGCTTGTCATTTGTGTCGAAAACAATTCCATGTAAAGAAGGAATGCTCTTTTGTGCCCGCAAGTATATGTAAAACAATGAAAAATCTCGACAATCTCACCTATGCTTGTAATGATTGCAAAACCATTAATGTGAAGGATATATTCGAGCGCTTCTCAAAGCTTGAGAATGAGCTCAAATTCATTCATGAGCAACTACAGGTGAAGTCAAAGATGGATATTTCTAGCATTATTGACGAGACTCTCAAAGAACGTGATGAACGCCTAGATAAGAAGAATAATATCATGCTGTTTGGTGCTCAAGAGTGTCCTCATGAATCTACTGATCTCGAGAGGACATATGATGAGACTGTGATTGAAAGGATATTCGAGACCTTGTCTGTACAGACGTTCATCTCTTCGTTTACTCGTATTGGTAAACGTGGAGATCGTCCACGGCCCATCCGCATCAAGCTTACGTGCCACGATAAGAAGCAACAGCTACTGAATTCTAGTTGGAAATTGAAAAGACATGATGATAGAGGAAGAAACAAAGTGTACGTACGACATGATTTAACGCGGTCCCAGCTTGAAGCCGAAAAAATGTTGTGTAAAGAATTCAAAAGAAGGAAGGAAAATGGTGAAGACATCGTACTGAGAAAGGGCAAAATCGTTCCAAGGACTCGTTGACTCACTTCGAGTCAGCAGCTACCATCTTTGTGTTACTTTAACGCAAGATCAATATGTAACAAAATTGATGAACTGTCAGTTTTTGTTACACAGCTTTCGCCAGATATAATCTGTGTAACTGAAACTTGGTGTGACAGGTATATTAGTGACAATTCTCTTACCTTATCGGATTATGTTATCCATCGTGCTGACCGGAATACCGGGAGGAAGGGAGGCGGTGTTTGTTGCTGGACTAAATCTGCCTTATCCTCCTTTATTCTTTTTTCCCAATCGATACACGAAGAAGTTGAAATGTTGGTTTTGTTCATCGGTCATGGTAATTTCCAATGTATTATGGCCATCGTTTACTTTCCTCATGGTGGAATCCTATCGAACAGTATGGAGCAATCTCTGTGTGATTATGTTATTTCTACTGCTGATGACGTTCTGAATCGCTGTCCTGGTAGCTCTGTCTTTTTGATGGGCGATTTTAACCATGTCGCAACATCTCCATTTGAGATCGCTTTTGGTTTGCAGAACATCATTGATCAGCCGACGCGCTTTTCAGCTATCTTGGATTGCATTCCGATTTCTGATGAGTACGTGCATTCATATGAAAATCCAACTATGTATCCACCGTTCGGTCTCAGTGATCATAACGTTTTTCTTGTGAAAGCTCTCCGAAATTTATCTTATGATGTTTCCGTAATCCAAGTTATTGACTATCGTTATTCTTTTCTGCAAAATGCAATCACACACCTGTCTCACATTAATTGGCATGAACTTTTAGCATGTGCAGATCTGAATGAATCTTGTGAATTTTTCTATGATTCTCTTCGTGATGCTATTAGTCTACTACCCGTGAATACAATAAAAAGGAAAAAATCGGACAAGCCTTGGATAACTAATCTAATCAAGGTCAACATCAACAAGCGATATCAAGCATACCGTGCAAAAAACTGGACTCTTTTCAAGCACTATAAAGCGAAAGTGAATCGGCTTATTCTTGAGGCAAAGAAGCATTGGAGTGAGAGTTATTTGAGTTCACATTCGGTCTGGGATATTCATAAAGTCGTAACAGGTAATGCAAAAACCAACGATAACTGGCTGCGACAGTGTGATCCAAATTCCGACTTGAGTAGTATCCTGTCAAGAATGTCTGAACATCTAACATCTCACTTTATTGTTGATCCCATCGATGCTCTCCCACTTCCAATAATTGTATCATTTGAATTCAAGGAGGATTGTCAAATATGCTGACGATATTTTACTGCTCGGGAAGATTCGCAGAAACTGTGCACAGTGTCCTCTTTTACCTGAATTCATGAACATCATTGAATGGACACGGGAGAACAAACTTGCCATCAGTAACGAGAAGTGTCATCAGATGATTTTCTACAATGGAAATGAGAGAGATTTCGGAAATCTTTGGATACCAGGTATACCAATACAGTCCCACATTAAATTTCTCGGTATTGAGTTAGATCATTCTTTGAATTGGAAGGAACATATCAAAGTCATTGCAAAAAAGGCTTCCTCAAGACTGTCAGCCATACGGAGGCTGAAGCCTTTCCTGAACAAAGCCGATCTGATTTTGGTTTACAGATGTACTATCCGAAGCATAATAGAGTACGCTTCTCCAGTTTTTACTTCTCTCGGGGTAACGCAATCTACAATATTGGAGAAAGTTCAGAGTCGAGCTCACAAGATAATCTGTGGGCCTCTCTGCGACTGCTGTGATTTCATACCTTTGAGGTACCGAAGACTAATGGCAGGCACAAAGTTGATGAAAACCTTAATAGATGACGAACATCATATCCTCCATTTCATGGCTCCAGAACGAAATATTCACTCAAAGACTTTTCGGCTACCCGTAATCAGATCAGCGATGAGAGGCAAGTCATTTGTCCCGACCACAATAAAAGCTATAAATGCTGGACTTCTTTGATTATTAATATTTTGTTATTGACTTACATGTGTTCAGTGATTATTTTGTGTAACTTTTTGTGACAAGCCTCACGATTTCCATTATTGAGGCTATTGATTTAAATATACGTTTATTATTATTATTATAATAAGATCTCAACATTTTCATCAAGACTTGTACTACGATGTGACTCATGAAATTTCCTTGATAATCAGTTTAATTTCCGTTTAATTCAGACATCTAACAGCAAATTTTCATTTATTTTGATATCCAATAAGTCTCATACTACTTACATAGAGATATCAAATCCAAAAACACAGGAATAATTTGTAAAAATTTAGCTTCTGAAAATTGATTAATAGTTTTTCGACCGCAGGAACGGAATCTACTCAAATGGCTGTAACTTTTAATAAAAAATTTTCACCGATTCTGACATTTTATGAGTCGACACTCTACCTACTATATATTTACTCTATGATGCACAGTATATTTTTATATTCTCTATTGTGCTACAGCATCGCACTAATGTAGGCAGTCTACCTACAAAATTGATCGAATGGGACAGAACTCAAAATTTTATTTTGAAGGAGAAAAATTTGATGTTAAATCATTTACCAAGAATCACCTAAAGATGAATTTGAACCAACAGGTTTCCCCTCGAGTAATACTTGAAGCCAATTCAATACTTCCCATTAATTACTTCAGTATTCTGAGATATTTTCTTTCCCTATCACTCTCAAGTAATGAAACCAGTTAGAAAAATGGTTTATGAGACAATCGTCTGTAATTGATTTAAAGACGTGTTTCATCCTAATTCCCTGTGCAATTGTTGACGTTGCACAATCATGTCATGTTATCGGAAGTAAAGTCAGATTTTAACAAATCATGACAACACATAAATTTCGATTCAGGAAATGATGTTAACACTTCACATGAGATTAAAATCATCTTTAAATTTTGGTTCGGCAAGAAAAGCTGTTTACGAACTTCATTTAACTCATTTTACCAATTGTTAATGGCAATATCATTAGAGATACTGAGATGAAAGTGACGAATATATTGAATTTACGTTTACGTCTATGGCACAGAGTAAGTATATTAGGTAGAGTAGCAACTCAACTTAATTAAATCCCCAATGCACTGATGTAAACCGTTGACTGACAATTGACAGACATTTATCCTACAAAATCTATTTTGTCGGTCATTGTTAATTCTTGTAGGATGATTGCCACTGAACACCTACAATATCTGGCAAAAAGCGACAAAATGAATAGCAATGAATTATAGCTTAAATTTTATCAAAAATGTAGGAAATTAATTAAATGATGTGAAAATATATCATGGTTTTGCCACACAATAATACAGATTGCCCAAAAGTCAAGCAATCAATAATCGAAAAAATCAATCAATATTCAGCAGTTTTTGTTTAGTTAATTTGCATGCAAAGCATCTGTTTCGATGTCGGTGGAGAACCTACAAGTTCGTCGGATATCGCAGGATATTGGAGGTGACAATCGTCAGTTGATTTTGTCAGTAATTTTGTAGGATAATTGTCGGTCTACGGTTTACAGTGTGGGTATGCAGCTTCGATTTTATTAAATGAACTCGAGTTGAGAGACCCAGTACCACGTGTGAGATATGCAGATTGTTGCAGTTTTGGAGAACTTTACACGGATCTGACTGATCATGATAATAATACAGAAAAATTAATTTCAGAAGGAAGTATTTTACAAATCTTCCGTGGCATGTTAACCTTGGAGAGATAAAACAGTTTGTTAAATTAGCAATTCGATGGGATACTATTACTTTAATGCTCACCTTTATTAATAAGAGTATTTTCTTAAGCGTCACCTTTCTTCACCTGCCACTGAAAGAAGACTTGTCTAGATATTTGATTCATCATAGGAAACGTTTCGGAATTCTCACTCTAAAAATTCAATGGGTCTTTATATTTTGATATGACTGCCATAACTTTGTAATCCTTCATCTCGTTTTGTATTGTACGGTCATGTCTTTCAGACTAATCTGTAACATCGACTTCAAACATGTCATCAAAAAATCTACTGCTTGCTTTGCATTCAGTGTGGCTGAGGCTTTGCTCAAGCCTACCGGCCCCATGTTGGCAAAATAGAGTTGTAGAGCTTTTAGTGTGTGGAAACAAAAACGTGGATAGTTCAACTTGTCCATAAAGTCTTGTCCAATTTATTCATCCGCTAAGTTCAAAATGTTTGATCAGCATCCGCAAAAATACCAAATTTTCGGATCCGCATCCGCGCTATTGCAGATACAGATTGTCCACCCTTCAGCATCATTCCCCGAAAATTATACGGTGAGCTCTGCTTCTTAATCTTTCAACCTCATGTACAACACAACTTGAGAGTTTACCAAATACTGGAGATGCGTACAAAATTGCGGACATAATGCATGCATTAAAAGCCTCAAATAGCTGTTTCTTGGTCACGTAAGGTTTAAAAGACCGGAGAACATGCATTCGTCGAGAAGCACAGAGTTTGACACGATCATTGAAATAGAGAAGGGGAGAGAGCTAACTGACAACAATCACGCGTGCTGCGATTTTCTGAACTGACTGGCAAGAGATTTGCGGCAGCGCCGATACAGCCAATAATGATCAAATGCGCTCTACGCCTGGATCGACAGATGAGATCTAATCTCGATCTGATTTCATTTCAAAGAGATTTAGAGATCATTGCTTCACACTGTAGGTAGGACCATTTATAATATTTTAGGAACTGTTATTCATATCATTCAACATAAGCAATGTTAATACAGTACATAGAATGCAATAAGACAGTGATAAGATAATCGCACCCGGTAAATTAAATTTCCTTTCTCTTTGTAAAATAGAACTATAAAGTAGTCATTTCATGTTTGTTGCAAAACTGTCACTCCTTGCAGATATTTTATTGACCAAAATAAAATATTTACAAAAGGGGGGTTTGCCGGACGTTTCGGGACTTCTTCCTTCCTCAGCGGCAGCTATCGCGTTATAAAGTAGCGAATCAAAACATTTTATTACTCATTGCGGCACAGAGTAAGCTTGTTCAATTTTGACCTTATTGAAGGTCTATTCATAAAAATGGCTCTTTTAGTGAAACGTTTGGCAAAGTTATAAAGCCGAATTCGCACGAAGGAAGAGACGACATGGCGAACAAGTTTGATCACATGATTGGATTCCTCCAATGCACTATCATTCAGATGATCAGTCAAAGATGGAAACAAGCGGTACAGCTCGGGTCTTAACAGAGACAAAGTTTCACTTTCTATTCTCAGATCAAGAAATCTGCAAGTTTGTAATTTCTTTTGTATGAGTAGATAATAACTTCTTTGTAATTTCGATGGTTGAATTTATGGTGACACAAAATCCATTCACGACTGTTTGTCGGCGAGAAGACGAAATTGGTTGCTTATTCGGACCTTTTAAATTTCGAAGAAATGTCATCATGGACATCACAAACGGTTCCCACTCAGAGATTGTTTCCATTTTCAAAGGCGCCTTGAAACCACGAGCAAAAGGATTTCTGGAATTCAAATAGTCAAAAAGACGATCAATTTTTCGAATGAATTCTGTTGTACCTTCACTTCCGCCGAACTCTGCAATGTCCAAATCTTCTCGTGCATAATCGATCACTTAAACTCACTTTCATTTTCTTGGTTGCGTGATTGATGTGGTCACCTGATAATTTATTTGCAAGAAAAAGTGTATCCAATGCTTGAAAGTCAAATAATTTCACGAAATAATCCCACCTGATCTGCTTAATATTTCCATTTTCACCTGAATACAAAATTTTGTAGTCTCCGATCAAATTTCTCATCAACTTCAATAAATGACAAGTGTCAAAAATCCAGTACACGGAGTCACCGCTACAAACTGGATGAGGAAAGCTGCTCTTTATCTCGTGGTCATTGATTACAATTCCCAAGATTTTTGCTGCAGTACGATTCTTCCAGTCACCGTCGGTAACACAGCCAAGAACTCGACATCCAACTTCCCACATTGACTTAATAACATCAGTTACAATTCGTGACAGTTGCTCACCTGTCAGTGCATGTGTGAAATAATATGCAACGGGTAATTTGCATCGCACTCTCAAGTTTACAGCCATAACAACCAGAGCAGAAGAAGCGAGAATTTCTTCGAAAGCTCCACCACCGAAATCAACAAAACCAGTGAAACAATGATTCGCTGAATCCCAGTGGCTTTCCTTTCTAATTGACATTTCATCGGCCATAATCACCCAGTCGCTTTTTGAAGGATCCATTTTAGTCAGTTCAGAGAGGAATTTCAAACTTTCACTCATAATGCCGGGTTCACATTCTACAGATGATGCGATGGATCGGAGTGTCGAAGCATGTGGCAAACAGAGAACACTTCTGACATAACTATATGCTCGTGGAGAATAAAAGTTCAAAGTAATTGCGAAGCGAATAATTTCATCACTGTAACGGCGACCATGAGATGCGACGTTCGAATTTTTCAACTCGTTTTTCAAGATCTCCAACTTCATTCCAGAAAAGCCGCTTGATATTAAAAGCACTTCATCAATATTCAATAGTTGTCGCTCTTTTAACTCACTAAACAAGTCAGCCATGGTTGAAATTTTTTTATTTCTTCTCCTCACTTTCTCTTTTAGAGCTTTCATCTTTCGTCTCATAGAAACAACCTCCAACTTCAGAGTTCTTACTTCATCACTGACGGAGATTTTTCTTCGTTTCACTGAAGGTCCAGGGTCGTCAATTACTGTTGGGAGTCTTTTTAAAATTCTGCGAGGAGTGGACTTGTTTTTGAGATTTGGGGAAAATTGAAAATAGAGGGTACACTATTGGGCCTTAAACACCGCCGTTTTGCTGTTGTTATATAGTCTTCCGGCTTGAAGTGTTGACCACAAATATAAGTTCGATTCGACGGTGTCCAATTTTCTCTTCGAATTGCATGTTTCCATTTTTCAAGTAGAGGAGGATTTGAATGTGGGAAGCGATGAAACGGAATACCACAGTTGGGAGTGTTTCTATTAGTACAATTGAAAGCGCAGCACGATGCAACCATGAGGCATCGGTGGTGACGCACGCCGTTGTTCATTCATGAAGCGGCTAGTCAGCACTCTCCCCCTCTCTATCTCAATGGACACGATCGAAGTGGCAATTCCATTTTCAATTGCTTCCAATTGTTTACCCCTAAGATGTTCACAGACGAAGTCAGTTGAATGTCATCATATGGTCAGTCACATCAGTCAGATCTGAAGGAGTCCAATTGGACCAACTGATCCAATTGTCCAATATGCCAACGATGTACAACATTTCCAGTAATTCATCTGAAGTGGAATAGCACATGAAGAATTATTATAAAAAATAATGATTTTACATGGGCAGCAACATCAAATATGGCTCCATGAATTAAAGACCACATTTGAATCTTACCCACCTTTACGTGAACCTTCATTATCAACTTTTAACATTTCTAAAATCGCTATCAATCAATAGCAAAGTGTTATAGTAAAACAAATAAAAAAAGTTTATCGAATGAGTTAGTCCCAATAATGAGAGTCGTGGGAAATATATACATGTATTTACACACATGCACTTACTGTGGTCAATGAATAGCGCATTGATGACAGTGTGCTTTTCGGGTCGATATTCGTGTATGTCGATAATTAAAGTGAATGACTCAGGATGTTCGGGATGCACAGTCCATAAAGTGAACTACTCCTTAAACATGTTGTTAATTTCATATGAAATTCAATAAAAAAATCAACATCAGGTTTTTTGCTCTAAAGCATTCAAAAATATATTTTTATAGCGTTTTTTATGACCGAAGACAGATGGTACACTTCTCACCTACATTTTTATTCATTTCAGGAATATTTGGTGCTGGCTGTACAGCTCTTGTAGTCGCAGTTCTAGCTCGCAAACTGGAACTATCCAGAGCTGAGAAATACGTACACAACTTTGTAATTGATGTAGAACTTGACAAGCAGGTGAAACACGCAGCTGCTAATGTACTTAAAGAAGGCTGGTTGGTATATAAAGCTAAAAAAGCTAATCAGCGGGCACGTGCTCTAAGACATCAACGTCGTTTGCTCCAAGCGATTCGAAGAATCAGAGAACTGAAAAATGATCAAAGACGGTTGGTGGACAATGCAGTTACAATGGTGGAAATGTATAAAAACCAAACTTATATGTACAACATGATTCAAACGGTCACAACACGGACGAAGGATATAGAGAATCAAATTCAGGAAATAAACAGCAAGTTGAATCTTCTGTTGTCACGCTCACGGTGATTCCGCGGTCATTGATGCGTTCGCGAATTGTTCCTCATATTGTGAGAGTCTTGTTCCACAGTGGATCATTTGCCATGCTTGACCTCATGAGGTAAGTTACGTCCTTTTTACTCATCCTTGCCGCACCCAAGGCACGAAACCATGCTAGAAACTAGGGTTGGTCCACAACCGCCGACTATTATCAGGTGAAACTTAGTTTGCTAGAGAGTGTAGGCCTACTGGAAAAGAAATGAGAACACGAAGATCTCATGCAACAAACTAACATGTTTCTTCTTCAAATGAAGAAAACATCATTTTCCGAAGTATTTGTTCTACAAAATGCTGACTGACTGACAGATTTCTACGTCTCAGTCTGAGAAAATGCAAAGAAAGTGAGACAGAGGTCGGATGGATAACATCATGATTATTTCACATATTTGATGGGATTGATACTTTCTATTCCTATTTTAAACGATCATGCAATTGTGTCCATAGCATCGACACATACCAGATACGACAGTCGTTGTGTTCTTCAAACAAACTAAGTGCAAAAACTTTCATTAGATTTCAAAAGAATTTTTGGAATTTTTGTCGAAGTAAAGTCAACATTGCCAACTAAACAGAACCGTGTTGATCTGCAGTTTAGCACAAGATAAGTTTGACTGTTTCGGCTGCCATGTGTACACATGCATGTATCTCAATATCTCTCACAATGTCTTTTAATGAATATTTCTAAAGGAGATCCTAAGATAACACAACTCGTGTAGTATGTCGCACGGTAATAAACAAATTATATACCTGCCGGCCTGCTCGATTTCCGTGAAGGCTACTACTTTCCATGACAGTTACGTCGCTAGGGAGGAGGCTACGCTCTCTTCCCTAACTCTTCCATAAGCGAAATGAAAAATTGCTCTGTGATCGTTGCATTCGCAATAATTCGACAGAATTAAGAGCGAATACGATGCTATGGGTGCAAGTTACCTATATGAAGTATGCCACGCGTAGCGGCTTTCAGTCACGCAAAAGTCATGCATTTATTATACAAATAAATTATGATATTGATGAATGTCTCTGATATATGTCTGAATAGATAAACAGATGATGGCAAAATTTGGCAGTCCAATTAGGGTTTATGCGTAGATCGCACCTCCCACAGAAAATTCCTGCCGACGCCCTTTATCCATAGAATCAATGATACCAGCATATGTCATATCACATATTTGTGATCGATCGTGGATATATAAATTGACAACAATAAATGCCATTGGAATGAAAGTTAAGCTCAACGCAATAGTGATGCAAAAATTGCATGCGTTTTCATTTAGATGCACTTGGCAGTTGGCGCTTGTGAAGTATCATTGGTGACTGTACCATTGGGTTAGTCATCGATTTTCATTGGTCATTTTTGCCCCAACTTAATTCCATGAGTACCGTGACATTGAGTCAATTTCCAGTCTCGTCAGCTTGAGGTAGACGATCGGTTTATACGATAGCAGATCTGGAATCTGATTGGTTGTATTACATGACGTAAACCTTGCATCTATTAAAAAACAGGCTTGTTGTAAACGCCGGGTTACAATTGTCGTGCGCAAATAGATACAGTATAAAAACATTCAAAACTGTTCGCTTCAGGAAAATAAGAAACAACAAAAGTAATGTTAGCACTATTTTCGATGTTATTTACATATAACATAATCGGAATATCTCAAATTTGATCTTCTAGATTAGGATTGTGCGTTAGTCACATCTGCTTGCATTGTCCACTGCACCGAAAACTTTGAAATGTTGCACTGAAGTACTTAAATAGTTCATGACCGGAATATAAGTATATTGTCCTGTGACAATTTCATGGCTTGTGATGCATGGTCAATAAAGTCCTCAAATTCTGGATGATGGGGTACCTGTATTTCATTATGAGTCTATAGTATAATTTCTAGAACTAAATGTAATTATATACAGCAAAATTCTCATAGTGCTCAAGAATTAGAAATCGACTTACATATGCATTTTTTAGTTTTGTTTTGCCAATGCTTGCAAGTGACGCGCATGTCTGTGTGATAGTTATAAGTTTAGATTTTTTTCTTTTTGACTAAAACCCGAAATTGTAAAAACATGCATCCTGCTGCTGTACCACAGAACATCTGAAAATTGATCGACAATTTTGTGGTATAGCCATAATACGAGTATACCGCACTCATGATGTAGAAATTAAAAGTCTAGAATTTGCTAATTTAAAGCAAGATAACCCAGAATCAAAAGTTCTCTTAGTTGGATTAACATCATGATGCTGAACATGATGATACTTAACATCATTTTTATACTTGGGTTGCTCAAAACATCTTTTTTATCCATGTTTACTGTGACTAAGATATGAAATAAAATGGAATATTTATAATTGAAATATTACAGTAAAAATAGTATCAAATTGATTAAGATTCACACGCTTCGGTGCAAGCAAAAATATTCTGTGGAGTGTGCACCCATACACCGCTCACTGACCTATTATAGATTCTGTGTAAATGAAAAGCTGATGAGTCTCAAAATTCAAAGTTTTTCAAAAAGGATGAGGTAGAAAGCGTTGCGGCTGGCCAAACTTAAATTGATTTCATAAAGACCATCGCTGAATGAGTAGAAACAAAAACTAAGAGAGCTCTAATTCAGAGACTGACTGACTTGTGCGGACGACAGAGCGAGTTTTTGAAAGGAACGAGATCGAAGTTCTTGATACGAATGCGATCGCGTTTTGTGTCGTTTTGAGCCTTATCTTCGTGTTCTGTCCGTGTTCGTGTTTTTGCAATTTGAAAAGCAGACTACAATCGCGTTCGTGCTATATTTTGTGTTGAAAATTCATTGTAAATTTTTAGTTTCAAGCAGTTTGATATTTTAGTTTATATTTCATTTAAATGTTACATTTTATTCTGGCCAACGACAGACTATCTGCAATCAATTTTATTCCACGAGGATAAATGATAGATCTATAGAATTCCTTTATTGCACTTGCACGGTTGCAATAGATCGGTGAAGGACTCAACCATTGTATTCATGTTTATGGCATCATACGGAAGGTCGTTCATATTCTTTGGTTTTGAGGCAAAACACATTGCTCACTCCTCGGTTTTTTTTTGGCCATTTCATGAAGTTAAAATCTGTACAGAGTACCGACGCTTCGAGTGCCACTCTTCCTCTGGGGAATAGCCGGCCATCACAGCGTTGCATTAAATACAAACGTGTGTACGAGCTTACTAATTCATTCTTCCGTTTAATGTTCGGAGCAAGTCTGTGTATAAAATTGGCTTCAGAAACACGAATCCTCGGCAGATTGCTCTGTTGATCAATAATATCGATTCTGAAAGTGTCAATGCTCGTACTGACATGATCATGTTGAAACAACCGAATATGGTCTGACAAAGCGCTTTTGTTATCTCTTTGTTGCATGCTGTATTTATGCTCACGGAATCTAATTTTTAGAGGACGATTAGCAGAGTCTATGTAAGATTCATTGCAAATGCTGCACGTGAATTTCTACACAACATGTTTGATGTTGCAATTCATAGACCATTGCATTTCCAAACAGTGAGTATTTACCGTCTCCTTCGCAGACCGACTTGAGCAGAATGGCTTGTACGAATTATCGCCATTCTTGCCGAACCAACCATCTCTGCTAAGAGAACGTCAGCACCAGGGATTGCAATAATCATGAGAAGGTCCCTCTGAGTCCAGAACTGTTTGATGGGCTACATGCCTACAGCCTTTTGGCATAAATCACTGAAATTTTAATCCAATCCTATCTGCTTTGTAATTTTTTCCCTGGCATGCCTCCTCCAGTGAATTGTTGCTTTGTAAATTGATTTGCAAGTGCATCTTTCAAATGAATTGTTCATAATACAAATTCCGTGTTACTTTCTTGTTAGGCGTAAGCGATTGGACTTTCAGTTCGTGTCGTGTTGAAGATGCTTCGTATTGTTCGTGTCAAGTTGTAGGTAAATTTCCGACGTCGGTTAACCAGACCTCTAATATGCACCGTACGGCTGCTACGAATCCTGCGTCTGCTGAGTTCTACCTGGTTCCTTATTTTGTCAGACAGAATCAAGGCAGACTGCAAAATGTGAATCCAATGAGAAGCAGACTGAGAGCTTCGGTAAAATGGCATTTTCCGTGTTTCCCCTGAAGAAGTGAGAGATACTAAGTCTAGAGACATACAGTTAGTATGGAATGTCTTCATTTCCTATCATGCATGTGTCTATCATCATGCCAACAATAGCAACAACTTCTGAGTCTGCGGTGCTAAAGAGAGTGTGGTAGCATATGGCCAAGATGAAAATTGATGAATAAAAATGCCACAAATAATATATTTATTATATTTTCCACTAGATCCTTCTTGCACTTTTCTCATCATGGTGTATGCGCTAGAAATGAGCATGCATGCTTTGCACAAACTGCTAGTGATTGCTAATGAGATTATACATTATACACTCAACGTGACAAAAAATAGATGATGGACGGCAGGTATCAACAGCATCTCCAGGTGTATGTATCATGATCGCAAGGAAAAAGCCGAAAGCAATAACGACAGCTAAACAATGCAGAATCAATTGAGATAATTGATGA
This sequence comes from Prostheceraeus crozeri, assembly GCA_907163375.1. Classification (NCBI taxonomy): domain Eukaryota; kingdom Metazoa; phylum Platyhelminthes; order Polycladida; family Euryleptidae; genus Prostheceraeus; species Prostheceraeus crozeri. The sequence continues at coordinate 107,610 of CAJQUW010000421.1, read as the reverse complement.
AATGTAACTACTGATTGTTTCATAAAAAATGGATCACCCTTAAACATCGCCTTATCTTCAACTTTGTCTAACTTCGCCAAACTTTAACGAATTTCTCTGAAATCTGGAAGATATATCAGCTGTGCTTACTAATATCATTGTTGGAAATTTCAAGCATGAATATTGAGTTGTTTTCCTGTTATAGATAAAAAAAGTAGTAGATAATTTGATCTTCATTTAGCAATGTTACACAAAATCATGCCTTACTCTTATAAAATTACATTTGTTTCCTTTGTTATGTAATATGCTGTTCTACAAGCCAAAAGCTATCAAGCAAAACAAAAATTAAGAAAATCGGTCAATCAGAGCCAGTATAGCACCATTATTCATCAACAATAATGTAACTGCTACATGTGATTGACTGGACTTCATGTTCCATAGCTTCCTGACTTCGTTGCGGTGGTGTTGGCAGCACTCCTGATTGCTTTCAGCTAGAAATCTATCTCTTACCGGTTGAAAACAATACAAAGCACAAATGAACAATAACGAGATCGCATTCACAAAAGGCAAAGTGTCAGCCTTGCAAGAACTACTTCACATACAGCAAGGAACCATGAATTCTGAACGCTATGTGAATGCTTTACGAATGAACATTGGCCAAATGACATATCAACTTGGTGATCCATCGACTTGGTTATTTATGGATGATAATGCTGCGTGTCACAGGAGTAGTAGAGTCAACTTATGCAAGTCTCAATTAGGGCTTAGGACATTATCGTGGCCAGCTCGTTCTCCTGATCTGAATCCCATAGAAAATGTATGGAGTATTCTAAAACGTAACGCTCGTCGTTCACTGCTACCTACAGATGGCGTATCACAACTTACGTCACTGTTAAAAAGAGAGTGGAGAAAGTTAGATCAGCCAAAAATCAACGATATCATCGAATCAATGCCTAGACGAATTGGTAATGTCATTGACAATAAGGGTAGGGCCACAAAATATTAGCTTCTTAAGAACCGTTGCTGTATCATAGCTTATCAGATTATATAAGGACATTTAAATATATTAGGGACATGAAATAACATGAAAAATGCTTTCTGTATCATACTTATGTTTTAATTAGTCAAATTTTAGGATGATCCACTTTTTATGAAACGGACTTAGAAAAGCTAAAAAGAAAATAATGCAAAAAGGAAAGGCATACTCGTACAACAGAGAATATTATTAAAGAGCAACGAAAATGAAAAGAAGAATTAAAATGAATAAATGAAATGATGAATATTAACTTACCAAACTGAAAACAGACGATAAGGAAATTCTTTTTGATCGCAATTGTCGATATTGATATGCCTGTTGCTTTTTAAAGACTTAGCACGTGTGACTCAGTTAGAGAAACATAGAAATATTTTGCTGAAAGCTTCAGTCTGCTTCTATTGGATTTATATTGTGATTTCTTTGATTCCGTCTGTCACGAAGAAGAACTGAGTAGAACTCGGAAGACGGGCAGATTGGTAATAGCAATAACATCCATAAGGACGGGACTATAAATGAAATTTTTTGAATCAAGAGCAAAATGTCGCCTGGCTGATGCGGAATCTGCACCCTGAAGAGGCATGAATACTGAAGAATGACAATTTGACAGACGAAATATCTAATAGATATGTCGGCTTGTCACTAACTGAACGGTTGGCAGCGCTTCTTCTAAGTCGTCTGTCTCAATTGTTATTGGGAAGAATACATTTATGAACAAAAAGATACAGACGGAACTTGATTATTATGTTGGAGTAATTGTGATTTATATCAGGACATGTCGATGAAAATGAGATGAAAATCATGTACCTCTTTAGAAATCATTACGCACTATGAACGGTGCGGTGCGCCAGTCATGCCTACTGTGGGTAGATCGGTGTCAATAAAATCTTCGGGAGTGTATAGTAAATGATTAATGAGTTGCGTTGCTTGTCACTCAAAGCTATACTCAATAGATTAAGTTGAACAAACGAACGCTTTATTAAAATTCCTAGAAGTAGTTCACCCGCCACGCATCCATTTAATGATCTCTGAAAGATGCAGTCTGAATTAAATCGATGAGTAAATCCCATATACGATGATTATAGATTGTCAAGATAAGGAAATTGTTTTGTGCCAACGGATTGATAACTTAATCCTCAAATGTCTTGTTTGAAATGTCGATTGTCTTGTTGTCTATTATATTTGGTCTAAAGCAGAATAATTTCACTTCCTGCATCTTTTTATCTTGATATTCTGACTCGTCATCAAAAGAGCTTTCATTTGGTTTATTTTGTTTTGAATTTGTTCAAATGGTTTCGGAGATAGGGCAAAAAATGTCAACCATTGTAAAGAGACATCTTTTTGACCTTACATTTCACCTTCACAATGACCTTGAATATGAAAACAATGATAATATTCTGACTTGTCATGATGAGAGCGCTCTTTTGGTGCATTTTATTTTGAATTTGGACCTTTAGTTCCGGAAATAAGCAAAGGGCGCCCCAATTCCCAGCAGGGCTGGCATTATATTTATAATGTTTATATATTTCAAGGCTGGCATATGCTTTTGCTCTTATTTGGTTGCCTTTTATTAGGCTTATGCCTTTTCATTGATGTTGAAGGCCACTATGATGATCATGTATTACATGCACTTAAGTATGGTCATGTATTACAGCAGACTCATTATACATTAGCATAGATAAGCCTAAAAGGTCTAATGACATGCTTTAAAATATTTCTCCAATGCAGTCCGAACTCTCACCCCAGCCAAAGTCATGCACACTGTGCCTTTTGACGTGCATGAACTCCTGATCGATTGCTCAGTGCCAGATGGTGTTAGTACCAATCAGGCAACATAACTGATTGAAAACGTTATTTGCGTTATCAAGTGTGTGTATTATGGATGAAAGACGAACTTCTCTCATCCCATGAAAAAGAAAGTAGAATTCAACTTGAAGTCGGAGCTTGGCCTGGTGACAGCGCACTGTCAAAACCTGATCCAGAGTTTTGACGAGAGCCTTCGGGTAAATGACCCTTATTCGATTGAAATTGCACCCAGCCATTATAATATTCGTAATGAACTGCGAAGCATAACATCCAAAGCTATGCTAAGATCTTCAGAATTTCACATGCTCCTGTGAAAAGTATTTACAAACTGAGATGGAGGACACTAGAGGGAGACGGACTACCGTACCCACTTCCCTGTGGACCACAAAGATGCTATTTATGGGCTTCACTTGATATCCTTCATCAAGTTCTTCAAATTGACCAGGAAAGCTGTCACGAAAAAGTCAGTCTTAGATCTTTTATGCAGTGACCTATGTCGCATACTATCGAACCGACATTATTATTTTATTAGATTATTAGATTATTAGATTTTATTGCATTGATCATTGATGGATTAGACAAAAGTGAAATGTAAGATTTCTGTGTTTAAACATGCATCTTGTACATAGTTGCACCCTACGCAGCGTCAAAAGAACAGTCGAAAATCACTGTCAGCAATATTGCCGACTCAGCGAAGCCGAATTGGATGACTACTCATAAAGAGCATGGAATGATCAGCTACTTGTAGACCTACACATAAAATAGCATGTGAGTCAACTTGTGAAAAATTATCCGGATGCAAAATTAGATGTATATCATCTCTATTAAATATCGCTGATATACCGTTTTAATCCTTGCCCTGTCTGAAGGGGATCATAAGCACCCAGTACAGACAATCGACAAAATTCTCAACCTCTTCATCCTGTTACCAATCTGCTTACTTCACAAGGGCAGCAGACATTTAAGACAAATTGTTCCTCCTCATCCATGCATTAGCGTCAAAGGAGCGATCAGATAGCACATGATGCACCCACACTCAAGTCATAATCCGCACTATAGTTACATTCAGCAAAATACATGTAAGTAATCCTCTCCAATCCGTGTCCATCTAAATGATTCAAATCATTGAAGACTAATCTCTCTCTCTCTCTCAAAATTTCAAGGGTTCATTCATTTGCAAATGAAACAACCCAAATTTTCGCTCTTATTTGTCAAGATGATATCAATAATGATGGTGCGCCGATGCTCCAGTTTCTAGTACCTGCAGCGGGCGCTTCAACTGTTGCCTTCGTGGGGGGAGGGAGCGCTTATCAATGTCACAACATCTCCTTCATCTATCTATACTACAAGGAAACAGTGAAATAAGTATCTCCGAGTCAGTCTGTGAAAGATGATGCTCTCACTGTTCAATTCTCCCTTGAACGTCTAATGCATCAAGTAGGAAATATAGTTGTATGATTGTGGCTCACTTCATCGACACGTAGATATCATGGATTTGAGTCATTTCATCGACAGGGTCTTCTCATCGACAGGTCGTTTCATAAATGTCTGTGTCTAGAGTCAGAAGACATTGTGTCCCTGATATAGCTCAACGACATCATAGCTTGATGTGATGTCACTTCGCACACATCAAAACACACGTCGTCTAGCTAGCATTCGATTCAGTGTATGCACTATGCAGAAAGGAATGGTGAGAACGATGTGATCGGAAGGGCCAACATTATGGAGAAAACTTGTGCGCAATGATCTGAATTCTTTGAATCTGCATGAAGGAATTTTGGCAATCGAATCACTTTGCTGGAACTCACATTAATCCGCAAGCGACGTACGACTTTCTTTCCTATCTCTGTAAGGTATTAGGAATTCCTTTTTGCCCACTTAATAGGTTCCTCGATGTGCCGGTGTTATAGTTCTCTCTCTCCCTCTGTCTCAGTTTCCTACCGGAAACTAAAACCATGGTTTAATATTCCGATAGGAAAATTAAACCCAACATTTTTAAGTGTGTTTTAGTTTCCCACTGGTTTTCCCCTGGTGTTGCGGCTTTTAGTTTCCTAATAGGAAAATAAAACCTGGTATCATTTTCCTACTAGGAAGCTAAAACCATGGTTTTATTTTCCGATCGGAAACTAAAACCTAGGGAAACTGAATCTCGTAACACCGGCGATTTCGTATTAATCACACTTCTGGCAAACCGAAGTAGATAAACAAAATATTTAATTCTGTGGTCATTAACTATCTACGGATGCATGGTACTCTGAAGCGAATATCATCCACCTGTCGATGAAATGAATAAATATAGTGTCGGTGAAATGATCCTGTCGATGAATGATTCAATATGAAGCATAAATTTCATTTTTGTTACAGCATCTACAGCTGAATTACTGGTAATGATGTAGAAAAATTTCATCTTATGCTTGAATTGCATGTTATTGTGAATGACAAAGAATTCAAATTAAATTGATTTAAAGATTTAAACAATGGCCTCTAGAATAATTTGCTTGCCTCTCCTGTTGCGAAAGGTGAATTAAGTAATAGCGGTTTTCTGACATACTTTTTGGGGTCAGCAATTTGATTAAGGGGGAAAAGAATATCATAGCACCGATCTCCGCGTAAAGTAAATAGTATCTCTCTCTCTCTTTCACACACACACACACACACCGGCTAGGCAAGTCAATCAACCGAACCAAATGTTCACATGAAATGAAGTACTTGATTTCTGTCACAATCCATCGTTCCTGAACCTGTAAAATACACAGTAATTATGTCAGGCAGCAGATGAAATACATGGTGGGATCAACTAATGATGATGTTCACAAAATCATTTCAAGTCACTCTCTGCCATTTGCAAATATTGTGTATAAGCATTTGGGATTGTTCGCAATTGAGATAACTACTAAGATCACAGAAATTGATGGCTTAAGCTTGTCAATTTACTGGAAGAGGAATTAATTGCTGTTCGACGACTTGACTAAGATGTCATGAAGTGAACAGAAAGAGAATTTCAGTGCATTGGTTTCATTTGAAAACTATTCAGATTCTGAGAATTCATATTATTGCTCACTAGTTTTCTCACTAAAGCGCATTTTTCACATGTCACAGACAATTCAAAAGAAATTGAAAGTTTGCTTATCGCAAAAGAACTATCTAATTTTTGCCGGTGGCTAGAATGAAGCAGTGTACTAAATTTTCAGATTGATTTGAAAAGAATCACTATTTAACAAACTGCTGACTTAAAGATGTAGACATCAAAACTACAACTTACAAAAATAAAATCAGTTGGTTTAATGCATTTAAGACCGCTGACTGTACAATCATGCATATCATACAATCATAATATGCATATTTCTTAGATAAGATGCTGTTTCTTTTATCAATTACTATGCATTGAAAATGAGCAAAAATAACAGTTGCTAGTAAATAAACTGATACTGAATGTGTAGTAGATAAACATGTATTTCGAGATTTGATTGAATAAATCACGAAGGAAATTCACTCATTAATCTAATTACTTGTCTGAAATTTGTTCTAGGTTTGACTGCATGTTTAAAAAAAGAAAGTGTGCTCATGTTGACAGATGTGAATTAGACATGCTGATGATTCCTGATATTGAGTGAAATGGTGACTGTGCTGTTCTGCTCCTATTTTTAAAATGAAGGTGAAACCCAGTATTGAATAACTCCATCTTCATCTCCAAAAGACATCACACTTTACTATGATAGAATAACTTATTGTTCGCAATTGGTGAAAACCCCAGTATGGCTGATGTTAGCCTTAAGACAAAAAAGTCACTTTCAAGAAGTGACCTAAGTGACCGAAGTCACCTTCTAGTGACACGAAGTCACTATTCCAGTGACCTACGTCACCTAGAATAACAGATGAAATTTCAGTTGCGTACCCGAGAAAATTCATTCAATATGCTGATTTATTATCATCAGCCGTTTGTTCTCCACTTCTGAAGATAGGCCTCACCATGGATCCTCCAATTTCTCCTGTCTTCCGCCTTCCTTCCAACCGACACCATTCAAAAAGTCGTCTAGGTCGTCTTTCCAGTTCGTGGGTGGTCTTCCTTTGTGTCTTTTCCATTCAATAGGGCACCAATTAGTGATGTTGTACGTCCACCTATTGTCCGTCATTCTGGATATATGTCCAGCCTACTTCCATTTCGCCTTCTTGATGGTTGCGAGCAAGTCTATCAGGTCCGTCTGCTATTTTGTCCACTCTTTTGTTCTTCTGTCTACCAATTTAATGTTTTTCATACTTATTTTCATCTTGTGCTGAGCTGCTGCAAAACAGCACATTTTGATTGATCAGTGAATAAAAAAATCTGAGAAATAACGGGTTAAGAGAAACGTACTATGGATCCATACCTTTTGCCATGAATTGTCTTGAAGTTATTTCCTATCATGCGCTGGATCGGTGGTGCATGCGAGAATGTGGTTAAATGTGACTAAAATTGTCCAAGATGTTACGTTTGAAGACATTATGAGGCTTGCTAAATCCTAATCTTTTTAACCTCAAAGACAAATGTACAAGAAAACAATCACTTCATGAAACAAGAACATCACATGCAAAAATTTGTCGCTTTAGAATTAGTGCATTCACTTAATCAGGAAAAACATGGAAAATCTCATTTTGCTGAAAACCAATGCCAAAAACTTAAATCTGCTTCCCATAGAATTGACTTTGCTCTTCTTTGAGCATGTCTGCTGCTTCTCGTCAGATTGACAGATTCGTACATCATTCAGTAGAAGACTACATGTAATTTTCGGTCTCGCTCGCCGAAGAAATAGGCGTTGGCGGCCGGATTCTTATTTATTATTAATTAGCATGATCAATAATAATTTTTCCATACTTTCCATGTGCATGTCAGCATTACGCTGCTATTTATCAATATTTGACTTCAATGGACGAACACCTTTTGTCGTGAAAACTGCAGCTGTAGACTAAAGATGACAACAACTCATTGTATGACCAAATCCAAAAGTCGAAAGTTCAATTATTAAGCTGTTTTGCTATTGAACTGTTCAGCTCCATGGATGTCAGGATCAAAATCAATGAATTAGAAGTAGAATACCGCATTGTATTCAGTCACTTGATTTGAAATACAATAGGCTTAAAAAATGGTTTTCTTTTGCTAATTTTTGAGACCATGAAGTCAAGGAGCCTGAATGATTTTTTTATCGACTTAGCAAACTTGACTTTAATCATGTGAATAATTTCCATATTAAAATGTGAATCATCATTCTTGACATCTACAGCAAACTCCGAGTTCCATTGATATTAACTTTGAAATTTCTTTGACAAGTGCTTCATGCTCGTATGTGAATTCGCTGGAAATATTCATCTTCTAATTGAATTACTTCCTGTCTATCAAATGGGACTGATATCAGTTGTTCTCACACAGTCTGTCTTGCTGAGTTACCGAATTAGGTTCATTTCATATAATTACTGTGGAGTGTATTGACGAAAGTCAATCGTTGAAATAAAATTCTATCTTGTGTGACTGAAATAAAAATGTTTTAATGAAGCAGCATTCCAACATTGGTCCATTCACTCACTAACTTTTATCTAATTTGAATTTTTCATCTTGACTGGAAAGCATTCAGAATTTAGCTTTAACTTTGACTGTCTGCTAGTGCGCATTTTAAGGATGTTGCTTATATCGCGGCACTTATACGAAAATCTTGATTCAAGCATCACTTAATTTGAAGTGAGCAAAACAGTAGATACTTATTAGAGGTGTACAAATCAAACTCGAATCCGAATACAAACCGGACACGAATTCAGGTTTTAAACTGAGCAACTTTGACCTGTAGCCTGAACCATTCAAATTTGATAACAATTACAAAAACGTCTTTGAACTTTTTTAACGTGATGAGTAAGGTATTGATTATATGGAGTGGACATCGATGATGCCATCTAACTCAAGTATAACTCTTACAACTGTTGAGTTTTGCTTGACAACGAAAAGACTTCTTAATCATACCAAACACACGATTTGCTTTTGAAACTATTGAAAAAAATGATCTTTAAATTCTAAAGTTGCAACAAAAAACTTTTAATTAAGATGCATGATGTTGTGTTCCTTGAGGAATAATAGTCTCATCAATGAAGCACCGATAGTCAAGATTATAACTACCACTATTACGAAGTCTGCATCATGCTACTTTTAGTAAAATTTGTAGGCGTTCATATTTCACAGACCAATCATTGATTTCATTCAGGTCTGACTGGAGATCGGTATTTGCGGGAAGGTGGATTGTTGACGGTTGATTTTTTTTACGGGAACAATAGCCTCGCATCATTGGGCTGTATTCTTTTCTACATGCAATTAGAGGGAAATCCCAAATGGAAGATGGAAGACTCCTTATTCTGTGTGACAGCGGCCATAGAATGCGATCGCACACGTAATTTGTTAACCATGAGTGGAGGACACCCGGTAACTTTGCAATATCGTTTCTTCTGCAACAGAAGAGAATGAGCAACTTTATCGAAGGCATTAAAGGAATCCAGAAAGGCAACGTCACAATCGATGTTGTTGAATATGTTTATTTCTAGCCAATGTGTTAAAAATTTTAACATTTTAGATGCCAATTTGTTGTCATAGATTTAAGCATTGAATGAATTGAAACCATTAAGCATAGATAACACATTAGATATTTAACATTGGTAGCTGGCTTCGCTCGTTCTACATTTCCAATGTCGTATAGACATTGTATTAACATTGCTATATTGTTGTCGAAATATCAAGACAAATGATCAAAAATAGTATTTCAAGCGCTTCTGTGGCCTATCGGATGGAAAATCATGCTGAGATGCAAGAAACGGAAAGTGTAAGATTGCAAACTTCGTCAGGACTGAACCTGACAATTAGCGCCGAAAGAATTTTTGACATTAGATTTGGAGCCTGACTTATGAACTGGAGTTACAATTATGTTCCGCCAACCATGAGGGATGGAACAAAGAATGAGGGACATCCTTAAGCATCGTGCCAATTTCTTTGCTTTATTGTCCAGCCTACTTTATAAAGAGATAGCATAATAAGTAGTCTACATATATATATTATAATATAATGGTCAATAATCTTTGATAGCATCATTGTAAGTGATAGATAGATTGAGCCATTGTAATTGATGGAATTAATTGATGATTTTTCGCTAAATTCGTTTTCAGACAAATTCAAAGCAAAATAAATGCTGAACTCCTTCGCATCTCTTTAGGAACAGCAATCACTGTTTGATCATCAATAATTATTAACGCTTATAACTGATGGAGATCCTTGACGATCAGAACTCGCTTACGGAGGTCAAGACCGTAAAATTATTGTAGGCTAATACGTGTAAACACCATTTTGTCACTTTGAAGTGATGTGATATGTCGTCAATTGTGCGCAATCACATTAAACATCAGTGTGGTTACTGAGAGCATTATGCTGTTAGATGCCAGAAATTGTCATAGCTCACATAGATCGCAGACATTATTAACATTGTTGCATTTAACGCTTTTGTAAGATCAACCACAGAAAGCGGTGGAAGCCGAAATTCTGTTAGAATCTTAACTTTAAATTACATCGTCGACCTAAAATTCATTGAGGTCGATCATGTCAATGTCATTCATGACATTTGAACTCTCCTTTTTCCGAAAATCCATGAAATCTCCCGCTCTTGGTCAGTGGGGATTTAAAGAATAACTCACGTTCCCATTTTAATTCTGTCACAGTTCAAGAGCGAGCTCGTTGCAGTGCCATACATCAAACATCAAGAATGTAAAAAAATCGCCATCTGCTCAGAGATTTGAGAGAGGGAAATGAAACGAAAGGAGCATGGACCACGGACTTATAACATGCTATTCATAACGCACACAAAAAAGTGGAAGCATGAGAATCAACGCTCACAATCAGCCACTTCAGTCTTACACACAAGGTTGTCATTGAAGTCGCCAAAAAACCTGAACATCCACCATATACATGTATATGTAGGTACAATTGTTCACAGAGAAGATCAGATCATATTTTATAAAAGATTTTTGATATGGGATTTGAGCTTCCATACCGCGCTGAGGTTGTTCCTCTGAGATACCTTGTGCAGATACCTGCTAACCTCATCGCGATGTGCGGCGTGTTCAATGAGTGTTCTATGAGTGCTTCTCCCTTGCATCATAGGCCAGTCAATCTTGAAGTGACCACACACTGTAGAACCTCAATCCCCGTAGCAGGACAGTCAATGACTTTCATGATAATTCGAGGTTTAAAGAGGTTCAATTACTATTGCATTGATTGTGTACCGATATCAGCGTTGTCCTATAACCTTCGGGTCGAAATATTGGACCGCTTAAATGGGCTAGCCCTTCCAAGATCAGACTGCTTCTTTTCTTCTGCATAAAAGCGTAGCAAAAACTCCCCAAGCAGTTTAAAGTCGTCGATGTACGAAGGAAGTCATGGACTAACGATATAAATGGACAAGTCTTCGGCGTCCAGCGCCTTCGTTGGTCGATCTGATAATAGTGACTACACCTATCTATTCATCTTATATCCCCTTCGAAATATCATGATGTGACCTTTAATTAATTTATTTAATCCGGAGAAAATGAGGCCCATCAAAGTAGGCTTCAATAGTCTACATATGGATTAAGAATGCATTAATTTTTGGTGAAATATTCTGACACTCTTACCCAATCCTTCGCAGAAAGGAAACTGGCAATTAATCTCATGCAGATGCGAATGAGATTAACTGATAAAAATCAATGTTCAGCCATGTAATTAGATATTCAATTTCATCTTCCTATCAATCTTAGAAAATCTAAATGAAAGTCACCCTTCATAAGATAAGGTGTCGTTCTCGTGAATATTTTTCGTCATCTTTGCCATTAGATGTTGAGTTATCAAAATGGTCGCATTTTTATCAGCTGATTCCAATCTCATGAAAATTTATACAAATGAAAAATTGTTCCCTACAATTATTACCGATCATTTGAAAGCAATTAGTTATCGAATTTAAAGTGGAATCACGTAACCAATTCTAAATGCTGGAAATTTGATTGAAAGAGAAAGGACACTTGTTTTCTAACAAATTGGACGATTTTACATGGAAATGAAACCACACATAATTTTTCTGTCTGGATATGGATAATTATTTTTCGCAGTAATTTGAACTATCAGTTGTTTAGTTGAATTCAGGGTCGTAAATCATGACTTTTGGAATGCTTGGACAAGTTCACTATGGTTATCAGCAGTGTGGAACTTTACCTCATTAATATTGTTTACGCTATAGTTTTTGCATGATCATCGAAATATGTGATCATAGAGACCAGTGAAGCTTCGAGATTCGATTCGATTCGAAGTTGCGGTTCGAAAGAAAATCGAATCGGTTTGCGTCGACAGGCCAAAGATCATTTTAATTGCTTTCGTTTGATCTGTAGGCCTGTAAAGTCTCCTCCCGTTCGCTAATGCTTGAAATTGACAATGCAATGTGTTGGAGATGTTGGATTCTCACAGATAAAAGCTAAAAGCGTCGGTTACTGAACTGCGTCATTGATAATTACTCAATGTGCTGCATGTTGCTCAGATCAAGGCTTCGCACACGGTCGATCTTTCTGACCGAGTCTGGTATATTACTTCCCAATTAACTGACTGATTTAAAGCAGCATTGCAAATGGCCCATTAACAGGTTCGTGATCTTCTCATACAGGACTATAAGACATGTTTTCACACTGTCTTTCGTCTTGACTCTTAGACCCAAAACGTGGCTTGCTACAACAGTACATTATACTATATGCGTGCACATATCTTAGAACATAAACTCTTGCTAAAGGAAGGCCATGACGCATGGAAGCAAAACTCACGTAGGATACCTAACAAATAAAATATTCCTTTATGCATTAGTATGCCATCTGATCTTTTGAAAGTTATCTTCAGACTTCCTTTAATGAGGCCCCTCAAATTACTTTTCTTAATGAGGTTTTCTTGCATTTGACACTTGTAACGTTTGAACCACCCGATTACATGCAATCTCTGAGGTAGGCCTACAGAAGCTTCAGGCCGAAGAGCATTTTATACGGACTTCATAAGGCCAAAATTCAATCAGAAAAATCTAGTCAGCGCACCAAATTTCGATCATCGCCTAAAACAGTGAAATTTGTTGATTTTTACTGATGGTCTAATTTGGTGCGTTGACTAGATTCTCTTCCCTGTTGAGATTTGGTCTACATGGTTATTAGAGACGAAATGATCCTCCTATCATGTTCATCGGCATCTCAGAGATGAAATTAATCAGACTATTAGCACCAACTTTAAATTTGTTAATGTGCAAAAAAAGTTTATTGTTGACTTATGGTCTTTGATCTATAGATATTCTCATTGGCTGCGGCTGGCTACCATGGATTTCTTTACTTCACTGATTTTCCATTATGGAAGCTGGCAGGTCCAAGACTACAATAATTAGTTATATACAATGAAGATATCAAAGTGCTTGAAGTCTTCTATAATCCTTTGCTTGCATGAGCTTCAGTAAAAATGTACGTAGAAGTCTACATAGGTTTCTTAATAATTCATTTTGAATTCGTGCTGAATAACTTAGATAGTCCTAGTCATTACTGATTGATCAATAAAATTCCATAGTTGCTTTCTGATCAGTAAACCACGATTAAAATTATTGAATTTACTGACTGTTCGCTCATAAAAATTGTAAAAATTGGTGCCTTTCGTGGGCTCAAGATTTAAGTACAGGGACGATTGATGGAGGTTGCATTTCCAGTCCAGGGGGAGATTCAAAGAACTTTTTTCCATTAACTCCTACAGTGTATCATCAAGCTAGCTATGGGAAATTTTGCAAAGCAGAACATTTCAAGACATTTTGTCAAATCAGCATGCATCTAACTCATATTCTAGCATCAAAATTCATTCGAAATAGGCTGTGATTACAAAATGAAGTAATCTTTGATTTTCCTAGAAAAATGGAGACACTTTAATTTGACAGCTTATTTTTTTATTAGTGCAAAGGTTTCACTCTATCTCTCAATAGCCATGTAAATTGCATGCTTGCTACAGGTCTTATTTGATTAGTCCCATTTTCTTACAGGCTGTCAGTATAGCTGGCTAAGTAGCCTAAATTGCATACAGAAATAGGCTCAAGTAGGCCTACTTAAGTTTTCCATGATTCGATTCGCAAATCACGACCCGATTCGATTCGACTCAAAATTTTCTAATTCACAGGTCCCTTGTGAATAGGTAACACTTTCATGTGCTAGCCGCTCATGGTACAATGAGACCTGTCTATTAATATAGTCATGAAGGAGGTCGCTTGACTAAGCTTCTTTCTCACTCATTATATGCCATATTATTTCACACGACCTGTTTTATAAATGAAATAAAGAACAACAATACCATTGCTTGTATCTTCTGCCACTTGCTGCTGAGCATTGATTGGCTTACAGAGTGTAATAGTGGTAAGTCATTGGTTTTTCCTTTTTCCACATGTAATGATGAAATGGAAGGATGTTTAATTATTCTCACACGCTTACATAGATTTTCCCAAGATTAATTATAAGGATAGTTTTAATTATAGCTCCCTTCAAAATCCCAAGAGAAAGAACACGTTGGTACCTCGTGGCACATCTGAAAGTATCGGATTTTTTGACAATGAGCAGGGCTTGTCACTGCTGAGACATGATAAGTTGAATAAATTCATTTAATATTTGAAATCAAGTTTTCATTGGCAAAAATTCCTTTAAATTCAAGAACAATTTTTAAAACTTATAGATTTTTATAATCAAATAATGCTCGCACGCAGAGGCGCTTCGTCTACTATCGATTAGATGCTGCGGCAGCATTATTAAATATAAACATGGGCAAAGAATAATTTCGTAAGTGTGACTTATGCATCACACCACGGAGCTCTAATTTAATCACTTCACACACACACACACACAGATAATTATGAGAATTCATTTCCAAATATAGATATATCAATTCTGTACCTCAAATAATTATAATGTGCTTATCCGTGACATTTTTTTCATGCTCAATTATTTATGCACTTTTTGCCGGCCCTTGCAAGATGACTCTTATTAATAAATACTAAAGGACTGATTGTGGACGTGAATGATGAAAGATAACAACTGTATCGAAGGAAAATTTGAATATGACATGATAATAAATCTCCGAAAATACGGCTTGCTATGTTATCCTCATGATGCCTCCTCTCCTTTAAATATTTCAAATCCCGGTATTCTGATTCAATGATATGCGATAAAGAGTCGTGTACATGTATGTTCATCCTTACTGACCATACTTGTCACTTCATTCCACCTCATTAAATACTGTAAATTCATCTAGGTAAACTTTGTCATTCACACTGTCCATTCATGTACCACATTCACATTGACTTTTCACACTCATATCATTTCACTGGTATTGAAAATTGTGTATGCATCATACTGTAATCTTTTCTCTTTGGGTATTTTCAGCTGAAAATAAAACCCTTTGAATTTTGAATTTTAAGAAAGAGAGAGAGAGCAATAGAAGGAAGAAGAGATTAAGGAAATGAAGATAAAACAAAAAGGCGAAAAAAACAATAAAGCAAATATTAGAAATTAGATTAATTGTGATGATTACAATGCCTGACATTTTTTCTGCTTTTGCAAACTCTCGCTTCCACTTCATGTTTTATGCCCCATTACCTCAGACTACTGACTTAATGCAAAATACTCCACCTTGAAAGACTACCTACTTTGGATGAATTTGAACCGTCGACCTCTAGTTGACTACACAATACTTTCAAAGATGCAGGTGACTGTCGAAATGATTATTTTTCACATCATACTTGTCAAATTCTTGTCGCTCTCTAAATTACATCGTTAATTCTCTTACTTTTTCAATTTCAGATTTCCATTGTCGTGTATGTTGGTTTGATCATCATTTCCACACCATCCGTCTTGGTCTGACCACTGCAAGTCCATCGTCTTTGACCGTTCGTGTGTGTGCCTGGACTCAGTACGCTATGACATCGCGACTTTGCGCCCTCAAGTGTATTCCCCAACTATTTTTGTCTCCAGAACCCCTCCTCTCCTTTCTCAATTCCCAATTCCCAGTATGGGCATTTTCATATCATCGTTAGTGTTCATCGTCAATCTCTCTACCTCGCTAATCCCCAGTAGGCCACCATCAGTTGTGGTTCATCATTTATTTCTTTTTTGCTTTTGTGATTGAAAGACAATCTTTGCGGTCATCTCAGTTTATAGAGTACAACATCATTATTGTTTTAAAGTGGATTGTTTTGTTGTGCTATGGAATAATAGAGATTAGAAATTCAGTTGATGTTCGTAAAGTAAGTTAAGCTTGTGGTTCTCGGTACATGAAAAAGATGTGAAGGAAAGCCCATATATTGTGTAGTAGTCATTGGATTTGGATTTATTTCCCACACTCCGTACATTTTGGTGAATTCAATTAGTTAGGTAACCTACTAGTTTGTCATGATTCATCTGATATATTTAGACTAGACATTAAAATCTGGTGCATTTGAAAACAATTGACTTTTCCAGTGCTTCAATGCAATGAGAGGAGAAAATTCGATGAAAAAGTGCTAAATAAAAGAGAGAGATTATTCTTATTTCAAATTACAAATAAAAATTACAAAGTAATAAAGCCTAGAAGCTACATCAGATCACGCAAATTATTTACAATCAATGTTGATAAAACAACAAAAAATTTCTGTCAGCGTTTTGTGCAACTTGCTAAAAAAAGTGCAACCTTCTCTATAATGTGACGTTTCATTACAATCCGAGACATTTGACGTAGAAATCGTCAAGGCATTTCAAGCGTCATCTTCGAAAGTTCTCGAAAGCTTGTAAGGACAGATGGCTAGGTACGCTTAAAAATCTTTCAGATGATGCGCTTACAATCAAAAGACAGTTTTCCAGAAAGTTGAGCAACATACAGTAGAAGAGCATACTTTCTGGAAAAGAGTTCTCAAAACTCTCAGCATGTGTAAACGTCTAGCGAGCAACGTGCTTCAATAACTACAAAATGTGTATTCCAGATTAGATTCGAATTCCATCAAACTCCCAAAATTTTCAAATGATCAACAATCTCAATGTCACAAGGAAAATGTGGTACAATATCTTCCCTGCAAAATGTCATCGTTTTGATTTTATCACCATAAAAGTTAAAATGACTGACATCAGCTCAGCTTTGCGATTGACAAAATTCAGATTTGACACTTTACATCGATTCTTGTAGCGAACACATTTTAATTGGACAAATATCATCAGCATATTGTGCTATACCGGTATATGTGGCGTCGTTATAGGTGTTCAAATCATGGCAAAATAAAGCAAAAAAAGAGGACCCAACCTTGAGGATCCCCATTTGACATTGGTATGAACGAGCTAAATGATTTACATGAAAATCCGCAGTTAGCCGTCCATCAGTGCATTTTTTGAGTGGGAACTATATTTCTAAACTATACGTGAAATACAACAGATATATGCGTACATGCACCAGAAGTAGAGCTGTTATCACACGATTAAGCGCCCTTTGCTCAAACACATCAGATACTAATACCTAAATGTGGCTAGAGTCGAGCCCCAGCGCACATCGCTTTCTCGAAATAACGACGAAATTTGAAGGATTCATCAGTTCGAAATTTCACGATTTTTATGTTATCCCAGTAGGCTTGCTTTTCACTAATATTCTATTAATAGTGCTTGCTTGATATGTTTTAGTTATACATGATAGCATGCTGCATTAAAGCAGCTAATCAATGTTTACTATGAGATTGAATTAAGTCAACCTCGGATAATACTGGATTACACAGTCTTGAGCAAAAGTTTGCAGTCAAAACAAAGAGAGTGCATTTTTCTTAATCTAATGAAGAAAACGACATCAGAATCATCCCTTATTTGTAGCACTAGTTTTCAAAAGTTGCTGCTATACTACAGGAGCGCAGTCACAAGTGAGGTGTCTTAGTCCCATCATCTAAAGCAACTCACATGCGTGCTGTCATTGATTTCACCAGATAACGACAAGAGCCCTGAGAGATCACAATGAGTCCAGAATGCTTTCATGAATATCAGTTGTGGATGTCGGATGAGTGCTAAAACCTCTCCACTTAACCCATTTAGCGCCAGTGTAACGTTTTCGTTACAGCACTTTTCGGAATCTGCTGTCTTCTCCAGCTTGCGACATATGATACAATATTTTGATTACCATACATTACTTATCACATATGTTCAGGTAAACAATCGCCAATTCAAAATTTATCACTTTTTGGTGCTTATATTTTATCACGAAATTAGACAAAAAATGGGCTTAAAATCTGCTAATATACTGAAAGGCTCAGTGTGTGAACGTCCACGTGTAATTTACTGTCAATGTCATTTGCGTGATCTCATTATCCATCAAAAACCGAAAATAGCGATCAATACTTGCTCAGATAATCATTCATGACATGGCACGTAATTTTTTTAACCGTAACGTTTTAGTTACACTGGCGTAATATGATATACAAATGTTAAATACAGCAGCAATATAAATGAAGTAAACGGTGGTGAATACTATCAATTTTCTTTAAAACTAATGTTTGTTGAATACTGAAAACGAACAATTTCATAGGAATATTGCATTCTTAGTGTATCCTATGAGTCTGTAATGCTTGTTGCTGTTTATAGTCTATGGCTTTCCCGTCACAAAACCAACCGAAGTCAATTGTCGTAGTAATTTCCTCAACATTAGACTTGTTAGCTCAAGTACAGAAGCAAGTCAAAGAGAGATCAAATCTCAAGCATTTCCTCTTATATCT
Source organism: Prostheceraeus crozeri (assembly GCA_907163375.1). Taxonomy (NCBI): domain Eukaryota; kingdom Metazoa; phylum Platyhelminthes; order Polycladida; family Euryleptidae; genus Prostheceraeus; species Prostheceraeus crozeri. The sequence continues at coordinate 88,998 of CAJQUW010000421.1, read as the reverse complement.
TAATCATAAACATTGCAGGGTACCAGTTCGCCTGGGCATGGAATACAAAGATGTTCTTCGACTCGAGCAATTTCAATCCAAAACTTCTTTGGCTGTAGACGATGCGTCTCTCCCTACAAGGGCAGTTCAGAGGCTCGAGATGGCCCAAACTGGTTTAAAATATCTATAAAGGCTTGGCTTGATTACATCAACCTATGTAGCTATCTGAAGACAATACCCAAGCTGTTGCTAACTATGGATGAAGAAGTTACTGAAATATGCAATAGGCCTAATGCCGACGATCACGGTATATGAATGTTGCCACAAAACCTCCATAAGTAAATGCTTCATCAGAGTTACGAGACAATGATGAGTTTATATGTCTCAGAGGTAAGTCTCTCAAACGATATCTCAGAGGTTAGTGACATCGTAAGGCAGTGTGAGATTGCAACGAAAGATGATTTGAATGATCATTTCAGTAAACAGAAAAAACAGTCAACATAATGGCAAAGATCGGTAATTTCCATCTTCGCAGATAGGACAAGCATTCTCTGGATGCATTTCAAGGCAAGAATCTGCATGAGATGCTTGATACGCATGCTGATGGTCTTATCGACCTCAGTGGCAGAAACCAGTGACTACCCGGGACAAAAGAATTGTTTAGGCCTACATAATACTAAACAATCTCAAATGCGTTCATTTCTTGATGTTCTTTATTTATGTGGACATTGCGAATGACCGAGGCGTCTCCAACTCTACCATGAATTTGGAGTCCATGCAGAAAGAGAATCAATTTCTCGACATGAATTTCGAAATATAAAAACTTGTTCTCATTTCAGCGATAACGACTTCACAGCAAACAGCAACGACAAGTAGCATAAAGAAGGCCTTTGATTAAATATGCCAATTCACGGTTTCGACAAATACCTCTGAAATATGATGGAGAGCTTTCATGCTGAAGCTATGTCTCATTACTTCGGCAGGAATTGCTTGGAGCAATTCATAAGCTGCATTTGAAAAAAAAATATGCTTTTGTATATTTTGACATCATATGACGCCATCGTAACGAAATCGTTACGGCTTTAATTTCTAAGATAGGGTTATTGTAATGAACTGGTCGTCATTATTTTATTCTTCTTAATTATAACATTCTGAAATAATTACCACCGTTTTTATAGAAAATTTGCCGATATTTATATAGGCGGCCTTAGATGGGTTAAGTACTGCCCAGGAAGGTGCTATTTCGGATTTTGGTACGACCAGTTTCCAGGCCATGGTTCGCACACCCCGATCGTGCAGCGTTCATCGTAGTTTTAGGCAGCAAAATGTTCAATGGCCCTACTAAACGACTGGAAATGACAACCAGACAATTGCAAGCGCATTTCTTTACTGTTGGAGCTAAGTACCGAGATCACAGGTGGCCAAAATAAAAAATAATCGAAAAAAATATGCCCGACTTAAGACTTACATGGCTGATAGGGTTTAGGCATGTAAATAACCATGTGAAATATTTCCAAAATCCGACGGGTAGTTTTTGAGAAAAATGCAGAAAACCACTTTTTTTGCATGCTTCTTTTTTGCACTTTATGTCGGACCATGACAAAAAATATGCCGAGAGCCAAACAAGACTTTTTTATTCACATGCATTCAAATGTTTGAATTTCAAATTTGAAGGAAATCGGTCGAGTAGTTTCCGCACAAGAAGCTTTCTAATAAAAAATAAATGTTTTTTTTTCCTATAAGTAGTATGATGAGCTCAAAGCATAACTTAAAAAAATATGCCGAAGCTCTAATCATAAGTATGTGATAATGATGGACCTGAATGCCTAAAGATTCAATTTGGACTCATTCGTACGAGTAGTTTTTGAGTTAATCAACTTTTCTCACAATAAGTAGTGCAATAAGTAGTATACTTCAGTGCCCTAAAAATGTAATTGAACAAAACATGGCCGATTCGAAATTTCTACCAGATGTTGATGAAAGTATGGCAAACAAATCACTTAAATTTCAACAAAATCGGACGAGTACTTCCCGAGATTTGGCGATGAAAACAATCGATGTAAGTGTCAAGAAACTCTATTAACGGTTTACCACATACTCATGAAACAAGGGATACTACAAAAAAACGGCACTACAAAAACTACATAAAGAAGTATTTCGTTGACTTCGCTTATGAGAGGACAATTCAAGTTCTCATTCAGGGCTGTTCAAAAATTATCAACTTTTCCTCTTGATCGATGTCAATGGTACACCGATTAAAAAGAAACACTTTCTGTGTATGACTAGAAGCATCACTTCTTTTGCAACTCTAAAACTTTGTCATATTGTATTTAACGTCAGATAGAGACAGCCGTTGAAATGAGAAAAGGTGATCATCTTCGAATAGCACATACACTTCTGCCTACACTACTTTCTTATTCTTTAAAGCTGGTGATGTATCGCACATAGTTGAAGTCCACCACAGCAAGGCGCAAAGCACTTTTAGATTTTGGAGACGTTTTGTATCGCTGCCACACTTCCTTGAAGTGGTGGTGCGATGACTCCACGGCTTGCTCTCCAGTCCAGGCTAATCCTGGGCTTTCAAATGGACAAAAACTGTCCAGAATCATTAAGTATTGCTCCACATGTGAAATCATGTGGATCTTAAGAAACGGCCTCAGTCCTGTTAGCCGGAAAGAAATCAGGAAGTCGTGAGGAGCTTCCAGCCAACCATCCTTTCGAATAATGCCTCAACATACCTCCAGAAACCTCACGTAGTGCTTCAATGCATTGAAAGCAGAAGTGCGAGAAACACAAACCGGGAGCTTATCCAAATTGTTCAAGATAGCATGTGCTCCCCTACCTTCAAATGCATGACCATGATAGGGTGAACGCATTGCTCCAATTTCCCATAGAAGAGTAGTCTCAACCACTTCACTCTCTTCATCGCTCAAAGAAGCAGTCATCTTCTCGTACAAATGCTTCACGATTCCGAGAGTCAGGTGAAGGATTGGCAAAGCACACTTGTATAATATTGGCATCTGCCCTTCGAAATAGGATTCGGAAATGCAGTTGCGGCATTCAGAAACGTTCAACATATTTCCGCGGTATTGCGTCTGGAAACGTTCGAGATTCTCTTTATGATCATCTCCAGTGCGCAGGGAAGCGTCCGCCTTACAATCAAAGCCGTCACCACTTTAGTAATGTATATAAGACTGTTCCAGGACAACCAAAAAAAAATAAAAAAAAATAAGGTACCCCAAAAATGCAAAAAAATGTATATATGACCGATTCAGGACAACTAAAAAAAAGATACCTCCAGAATGAGTATAGGAAATATTTCATACACTGAAAAAGAGTTTTATAAAAACAAAAAATAAAATAATAAAATCAAAAAAAACAGTTTCAAGATCGTTGGGATTTTTTCATATACTGAAAGGAGGTTTCAAAAATATCACGTAGTCTAAAAATATCACGTAGTCTAAGAATTTCACGTAGCCTAAAACTCCACGTAGTCTAAGAATTTCACGTAGTCAAAAATTTAAGTAGTCTAAAAATATCAGAAGATTGTATTCAAAATATCTATTAAAAATGGAAACCTCAAAAGTGGAAGAAACCTCAAAAATGGAAGGAACTTCGAGAATGGAAGGAACTTCGAGAATGGAAGAAACTTCGAGAATATATCCTTCGTTATCTCAATTAAAAACAAGTGAAATGGATAAAGAAAAACACAAAGATAGATTACGTTATATGAAAGATAAGGAATCTCAATTATTATTAAAATTAGAGCATTATGATAAATTAAGAAAGAGATGGTCTAAAGTTAAGAATGTAACACAAGATATTGGAATATTTTTAACAATATGTTTAGGGGTATTTACAATTGCTATATCTTCAGGTGTTTTAGTAATTCCAGTATTTGCTACTGCTTTAACAGGTACGGGTGTTTTTATAACTTCGCTTGTTACAATGTTGGATAAATCTTTAATTACTAGGAAACGAAAATCATTAAAAAATAAACATTTACATATTGAAGAAGTTTATGATAAACTACATTATTATTTTCAAAGAGTGTGTGATGATAATGTTATTACGTTAGATGAGATTGATAAATTTGATCAAATAGCTAATGAAGTAAATCAAATATCATTTCAATTACAGTCAGAAAAAGTTGATGACAAGAATAAACAGGATGGAAAAACTTCTATTGAGGAAACTGATAAAGTTTTTTTAGAAGAACTAAAAACTTTAAGCGAAACTTTCAGCAAAACTTTATCAAACAAAACTTTAGACGCCAAAGCAATAAAAAAATAATTTGTTCAGTAAAATGTTTTTGTTGTATTCCAATGTTACCACAAAATTCAAATATTATATTTTAAAAATGGATAAAATTAAAGCTTGTATTGAAAAAAGGATCCAACAATTAGATGAGTTAATAAAACAAAAAAATATTATGAAAGAAAATCATACTCAGCATAGAATGAAAAAAGCTGGTATTCAATCTGATATGATAGAAAAAATGCAAGAAACCGAGCAAGCAAAAACTGATTTTGAAAAAACTATTGAACCATTTAAAAATCTTGAAAAAGAACTTACAAGTAATGATGAACAAATTAATATAGCAGATTCAGCATACAAAACTATATTAGATGACTATGGATTACTAGAATCAAACATTAATAAGAAATTACCAAAATCTATGCAATTTGAACATTCTATTTCATTTATAGATGGAAAAACAATACTTAGATATTATCTCGGACAAAAAGAAATATTTCCACAACCTTTTCGAGGTTTAATTTTTTCACCAGATAAATCTCCTTTTAGTTTAGATAGAAATTTTGTTGATCTTTTAAGAGGAGCAGATTTAAAAAATTATGCTGTAGAAGATCTTATGAAATATAAAGCTATGTTAGATAGAGTTGGTGCAGCAAAATCTCTTAGACGTTATAAACATTTAGAAAATTTATTATCAACGGGAGTTAAAGTAGGAAAAGGTTTTAAAACAGAAACAACTGTATTTTTACCAGATGACCCACTAGAATTAATAAATAGATTAGAGATTTTAATATCTGCAATAAAAGAAGGACATAACTCTAGTTTTAACGAAATACATGCAATCTTAAAAAGACTATTAGAAAAGAAGATTCTAAATGAAGATGATTATAAAAGTATAGCTGAAATATGTCATTTTTAATTTTTTATAAAAAAATATTTAATAAAAAATTTTTTATAAAAAAATTCTTCGAAAGAATTATCATCAGCAGAACTAGAAAAAAATTAATAATCATTTAGAAAATCTAACAGAGATTTTGGGTTCATCAAAATTTAGTACGACGTTAGAAATTAAAACAACTACTTCATCACACGCTTGAATTTAGAACCCATTCTACATTTGGAACAAAATAAAAATTATCAAATTACATTGACTAGTTTCTCCACATTTAATACTATTCAAAACGTTATCAAAGATGTGAATGATCAATTTAGATATTCTACTGATAAAGGTAAAACGTGGAAAGTACTAACTTTTCTTCCTGGTTCTTACGAAGTTTAATCAATATCAAATGAAATTAAGAGACATTTAGGTATAGCATTTAAAGATAAGAAGCAATTACATTTTGCAGTTAAACCGGCAGTTAGTAAATTTTCTTTTACTTTAGACGAAAAGCATCAAGTTGATTTTAATCATGATAGATCATTGTCAAAATTATTAGGATTTAATAAACAAACCTATAGTCAAGGTTATCATTTAGGTGAGAAGATTCCAAAAATAACTGAAATAAATTCAATTGTTGTACATTGTGACATTATTGAAGGAGGATATATAAATGGTAAATTGTCAAATTTAATATTCAGTTTTTCAGCTTTTACTGTACCCAGTGGTTATAGATTAAATGTATTTCCACAAACATTAATATATTTCCCTATTACAAGAAAAACTATTAACAGTATTAACATTAGAATTACGGATGAGAAAGGACAAGAAATAAATTTTAGAGGTGAAGAGATTATGATAGATATTTTGGTTAGAGAAGTTTAATTTTCTTCTTCTTAAAAAATAAAAAAAATTTATTAAAAATGAGTGAAGTGCCCCCATTAAATAAAGAAAAACTTAAATTTAATCATCATCCAAATTTATCTAATAAAGTTTTGTCAGTTATTTGTGGAAGATCAGGATGTGGAAAAACATATTTATTATTTAAAATTTTAACGACTCCAAATTTTTTGGATTATAACAATCTGATAATTTATACAACAACAGCAGTACAACCCGTCTATCAATTTTTAAAATATGGATTTGAAAATAGTCTTAAAAAACACCAATTGCTTCATTATTCAAAGAATATGAAAAATCTGAATATGAAGAAGAAATAAGTTCGTGGTGTGAAGAAGCAGCAAAAAATAATCAGTTAGTAGAATCCAATAAAAATAAGAATATAAAGATACAATTAATAGATGAGTGGTAGTGTTGTTTATTTATAAATGAAAAACATGCGATACAAGTAGTTGAAAGTAGGAATGGTACAAATACACAAAAATCAAGGATTTTGAAAGAATTTCACTTTAAATTCACTGTCAAACACAGTTTGTGGAATTCACTGCTTTAGTAATGAAAGGGAAAAAGGAACATGATCTAACATTTGTGCGCGTGTAAAATGATTGTTACTTCTTCGTGCGTGGTAACGTGGTCGGGTCATAGGGAAAAGAACATGAAAAGGATTGTCACAAGCTTGTTGAAAAAGTTTCTTCGATGAGCGCAGTCTTCTCGCCGCTAAAGAGTCTGGGATGCATTGACACCAGCGATTGCTATCATCGAAGAAAATGATTCTATGCGCCCTCTTATCCATCCGCTCCAGTTGTTGGGAGTGCTTTTTATTTATGCCACAGAAGCACGGACTTGCGTATTCCATAATAGATCGGATATACGAGGTATATATGTTGTGAAGCTCCTCCTTGGAGACATGCGGTCTCAGCAGGCGTAGAGCATGCAGTCTTGAAGCGGATTTAGATCGAACTGATTCGATATGCTGCCCAAACCCTAGATTCCTGTCTATTCTCACGCCAAGGATCTTCATGTGATCTACAACCTGAGGATCATCAATATTCGATATCTGCTGGAATCGCCCACAATACATAATTTTAGTTTTTAGAGTATTCAGTCGAAGTTCCTTCTCATTACACCAACTTTCAATATTCGATATTTCGTCAGAGATTCTCTTTTTGATGTCGACGCACTTCGGAAGTGGAATGATAAGATAAATATCGTCTGCGTATTTGACGACATGAGTATCAACATAGGCGGGAACAAAGTCGTTAGTGAAGACACAAAACAAATATGGGCCAATAACTGAACCCTGAATAACACCGGACGTAATATTATACGGAGCACTTAGTAGAGATTCAATTCGAACAACGTTCGTACGCTCCCGAAGATAGCTGCTCAGCCACAAAATAAATCCTGAAGGGAAATTGCTCCTTTGAAGCTTTTGTAGGAGTATAGGATGTCACACGTAATCGAAAGCTTTTGATAGATCTACGCTAATTATAGCTGCCCCGAGGAGTGATGGATTGTCATAGAATCGAGTAGCATGGTCATGCAAATCTATCAAGGCCGTAGCCGTAGATGCCCCTTGCCGAAAGCCATGTTGATTCATTCCATATTCTCGAAGGAAAGAAGTACGCATTTGTTCACATATAATTCGCTCCATAATTTTTCCAACAGTAGGGAGGATGGCAATCGGACGCACATTGTGAATATCTACCGGGGTCGTTTTAGGAATGGGGATAGTAATTCCAAGTTTGAGCGAGTGCGGAAAAGTTCTCGTACGAATTGAGTTGCGTATAATAGAAGCGATGTAAACAGAAAGAATCTTTGAAAGTTCACAGTACACATGATAGTGGTAATATGCAAGATCCTAGTAAACTAGATAAAGCAATGAAACATTGTGTAATTTTTGATGATTGTGTTAATGATAGAAATCAGTCAGTTCAGAGAAATTATTTCACAAGAGGTTAACATAACAACTGTAGTGTTTTTTATTTAACGCAAAGTATGTATTCATTAGATGGAAGTGTTATTAGAAACAATGCAAATATATTTATACTATTTGAAATAAAATGCAAGAAATTTATGTGATTTGTTAAGAGATTTATGTATAAGAGATAAAGATGAATTTAAACATTCGTGTAATAATGCTTGGTCAAAAGATTATGGCTTCATTACAATTAATATTGATAAAAAAATTCATGATAGAGTTATAGAAAATATTTTCGCGGAGTGATCGAACAATTTATTTTTTCTTAAAATTTGTCTTAATCTTTAAAAATTAAAAATTAAGAAATTTGAAAATTAGAAAATTTAAAAGGTAAAGTAGTTATTCCATCAGGTAACATTTTTCTTTTATCATCAAATGGATCTAATGCTATTTTATGTTCCTCTTTTAAATACATTTTATGCTTCTTTGAATTAAGTCTATAATTACATGCTGTTTTTATTTCATTATTAAATAATGCATTCTTATAATCCTGAAATGTTATTTGGTTAGCCACTGATGCCTTTGAGATTCCTTTTAATGTTTTAGATGTTTTTGAATTTCTGTTAGAATTTGTGTTATAACAATAACATTTAGATTTTAAAAATACAGCTTCTGTTATGTACGCTTCATTTCCTCCTAGTTCATCTTTTACTTTGCATAAGTCAGAAGGATGAATGATATCTTTTATTTTATTAATTTCTTCATCAAGTGAAGAATTATACGGTATTGTTAATACTAGGAAAACGCCATCAGTATTTGTAAAGTGTAATTTATGGTTTAATAATATAATATATCATCTTTATTGAATCACAACTTTGTACAAAGATTCGGTGATAGCTACATAAATACGATGACAATATCCAATAGAAGAAAATGGAGCTCAGTGGTTACTTCAAAAAATACTACTAAGAGAACTAAGAAAATACGTACACTGGAACTTAAAAGAAAGGCAATAAAATCAAGTACAAAATTTAATAAAGGAGTTGCCAAAACGAACAGTTCCTGCAAAAGGTCGACGCAGAGTCGACACGCTACGGGTGGTGACACCGGAAACTGAGGCAGGACGCAAGCAGAACAGTTCTCGAAGTGGATGAGAATCACACCTTACAACAGAGTCAAAAAGGTTGGCACATGCACGATTGGCTGAAGCAATAACAGAGTTGTGAACATCATGGGCACGCCGATTATACGAAAAACTCTGCGCTCGACTTTAAGAAACTCATTGAGCAAATACTTAGAAGCATTACAGAAAGATGGAAATGCGTATAACAATAACGAACGAATGAAAGCGATGTAACAGCGGATCATGAGATACTTTGCACAGTCAGAGCGACGAAGGTTACGGATGATGTAAATTCTTCTTGATGCCTTCTTAACCACAGCAAAAAAATGTTCGTTCCATTTCAAAGTGTGAGACACGGTCACTCCTAAATAACAGAACGACTCAACAGCTTCAACAAAGCAGCCATCAGAAATGCACAAACGTGAAGTAACGATGTTCTTCTTCGTTATGGCTGCTTCGATCTAGAGCATATTCGACCGATTTCGTTATTACCCCTGCCCGCAAGGCTCTTAGAATATCTTGTTCTTCAAAGTGGTGTTAAAAATGCTCTTATTCATCATTTCGGCAGTAATCAATTCGGTGGCCGTCCGGGTTCTTCTACTACGGCGGCATTGTTGAAGTTGATGGACGATACAACATGCCTCCTTGATAGGCATGACATTGGGGGAGTTCAAATCGTATCTTACGATTTCAAAAAAGCCTTTGACCAACTCCGTCATGACATTGTCATTCAGAGACTGATTGAAATTGACGTACCTTTGGGATTCATTCATCTCATACGTGATTATTTATCAGGTCGTACTCAGGCGGTGAGAATTGGTGATTCAGTCAGCAAAAAAGTTGAAGTTCCATCCGGTGTGCCACAGGGTTATTTATTCGGCCCCTATCTGTACTGTATTGTTGCCGCATCTCTGTCATCGGTCGATTCAAGTTCAACTATCATCAAGTACATTGATGATTTAGCCTACTGTATCCCAGTTTTTCGTAGAGATAATTTGACTAACTTTATCGGTGAGCATCTACACTTGATTCAATGGTCCACATCTAACGGTCTCACTTTGAACAACGCGAAATCTAAGAAATTGTTCATCCAAAGATTTAATGATTGCTTTTCTCCCGTGCATTCTGATGTTGAGGACGTTGATACTCTTCGCATTTTGGGTGTTCAGCTGAATAGCCGCCTCACTTGGGATACTCACATCAACTCAGTGATAAAGGTTGCTAATCAGAGGATGTATGGGATTCGCTTACTCAAGCCTCTCATCTCTTCCAATGAATTGACTGTTACCTATTACGCATTAATACGAAGTATTCTCGAATATGCTTCATGCGTTTTTGTTCATTTGCCGTCTTCTCTTGAGTACAAACTGGAACGTTGTCAAAATCGTTATCACAAATTGATTTGTTCTTTGCCAAGATACTTTCGAACATCGAATTGTGGTTGCAACCGTTTCCCTGACTTAAAACAACGTCGGCTTGAAGCTGCTTGTAGACTGTTTCATGAAGCGTGTATTGACCAGAAGCATATTTTACACAATCTCATGCCTCAACGTTCTACTCGAACTCATCGCCTCTTACAGCCTTCTGCTAATACTACAAGACGTTTGAATTCCTTTGTTCCATTTTATTGTGCGACTGCTTTAAATTCAAGAGTTGTGTGATTTTTCTTCTATTTTATTTTTGACTGCGTATATTTTTCCTTAATGCAACGATATACTGCAACTTAAATGATTTTCATTTATTGAATAAATTCTATTCTATTCTATAACAATATCCATTACGTGACACTTAGCAGCATTAATAGGTAACTTGACAGATACAGTCCAAGAAACAACATGATCCCACTCATCCTGCAAGAAATCATCACTAGAATTTCGCATATAATGTAAAAACAGAAAATCATCAGCATACAACAAAGAAGTATTGACATGTACTGGAGCAAAATCATCAATTGCCAACACAAATAGAATTGGCCCCAGGACGCTTCCCTGAGGAACGCCACTGGTAACCACATGCCAGTCAGAAAAATGTGCATCAACCAAGACACGCTGGGATCGCTGGGACAAAAAACTTATAATCCAGTTTAACACAAAGCTGGGTAATTGAAATCTTTTGCAAGCATTGACAATAACAGCATGAGATAGTTTGTCAAATGCTTTAGACAAATCAACAGATAAAACACGAACACAACCCGAAGAGGAGTCGAGAAAATTCAAGTTCTTATGTTGAACTAAAGTAAGGACACTAGTAGTACCCGATCCAGGCCTCGGGATAAACGCAAACTGCGAATCACTGACTTTATGTTTCACAATAGGCAAAATGACCTTACGAGAAATGATCCTCTCAAACACTTTTGAAATCACCTGGAGGATCGAAATCGGGCGGAAATCCTGGACCGTAGGTGGCTTCGAGACTCTCGGGATAGGGGTCACTTTAGCTTCCTTCAAGCAAGAAGGGACAAGAAGGGGAAGGAAGCTTGAAGACTCCTGTTCAAGAGAACAGTTAACGCAGGAGCTAATACATCAGACAGGTCACGGAATACCCAAGCATGAATGCCATCCGAACCAACACACTTCTTCCGAAGTTTCTGTAATTCCATGTGAAAATCAGAACACGTGATTTCGGGTGGAGCACTGGGATGATCATCTCTTAAGGTATCAAGATGATCAGCAGGATGAAAAGCAGATGAAAATTACTCACTGAGCTCCTCAGCTGAAAATTTGAATGATGCCTGAGTCTGGGAATGTCGAGCAACGTTCCGCAATGAGCTCCAAACTTTCTTACAATTACCAGTATCAACAGCATCCTTAATATAAGAATTCTTCAGGAATTTGACGTGTTCACGAACATTCTCCAGACGACGATACTTTGCCCAATGACCTTTATCATATGCCGAATCTCGAGCATCAATTAGAATCTTCAAAGAGGGCTGCATCCATTCAGGTTCATCCTCACGATAACGTACTGTCTTGTAAGGAAAGCACAAATGAAACAATTTATATAAGGAGGTTTGAAATAAGGATGTTGCTTCATCAATGCAAGTGCATGAGTCGATTAAAGCAAGCCAGTCAATTGAAGACACTTCAGCCGAGAATCGTGCGAAATTGGCTCGAGAATATTTTCGCCATAAGCAGGTGCTAAATAATCATATATAAATCTATACATAAATAATTTAGCTAATTCTAATATAGTGAATCCTATAAAATTGAACTAATCATGTTTTATAATGCTTCGTCTTAGATGCACTGCACATAGTTCATCACTAAATCTAGTAGTTCTTTTATATGTAGGTTTCCTTGTTAAATTTTGAAACCTATCTCTATCATAAACTATTTCAATATTTTGTCTATTACGCACATTTTCTAAAGTCTTACCATAAAATGCATTATTCATTAATTTCAAGAACACGTTTCCAAAATCATTTTTATTTCTTTTAGCTAATTTACGTTTTTCAATATTAAACTCTATGTAATCTTTTAACCACCTAGATTTTCTATACACTAGTTTCCGGTGAATTCTAACAAGAATCATTCCATGATCTAAATACCAATCTAACATTCTTCCTTCAACAACATACTTTCCTTTATTACTTTGTGTTAACATAAGTTTTTTGTTGGCCTGAATTTCTTAGGAATTAAAGATTTTTGATAATCTGAAAAATCTTCTATATTGGGAATTTTGTTTTCGGGACAGAAAGGATAATATTTTGTTGCGCCTTTTATATAATCAGGGTATGCTAAATCAACTTCATATATATAACCATAATTATTTTCACCATCTAATGTAGGTTCGTATTCAAGAATGGTACTCCATTCCATTTCACCTGTTGGTAATTCTTGTATCATGCAAGAAGAATATCAGCTATTGAAATCATAATATGACAAATAGTTTTCTCTCATGAATTCATCAACTGCTGCTTGACTCTCTTCATTTGATATAAGTCCTTCTATATTTTGATTAAACAATTTTATAAACTGATCGCTTTCTTCTGGAGATAAAGGTTTATATATTCCATAATCATCAGGATTTACTTTCTTATTATAACATTTAACATATCTATTAACTTGAACAGATGAAACACCACCTCTAATTCCACATTCCAAAAATAATAATTTATCATAAGAACTTTCTTTATAATATTTAAGTTTAACATTTGTATGTTTCAACGCTGCTAACCATGTTAATCCTGATGTAGAATAACAATAACATGGATCTATTCCGCAATATTCAACACACATGTTACGAAAGTTTTCAAAAAGATCAGCAAGGATTAATACATCTATCTGAAGATATTTCATTGTATAATCATACATTGTTCTACAATTTAACTCTCTCTAATTCTTTTCAGCTTCTGCATAGTCTTCTTCAGATAGTTGTGATTGTTTTAATGTTGATTCAAATTTATCACGTGAAGAAAGTTGATGTTCTTGCATTATTTCATTTATTCTATTTATATCTCCAGTTAAATATTCGTAGGGAAAAATACCTTTTAAAGGTTTTAAATTATATTTATTTAATATTTTACATTGTTCAAGTTTCAATCTTTTTCCCATGACCTCTAATGAATAAGGATTAAAAAATGTAAATGCATCTAATATTCTAATACAACCAAATTGCATTGAAAAATATTCTTCTTCTGTTTTACATAGTACCTTTGTTCTTAGTTGTTGTAATTTTTCAGATGAGAATAGATCTTTTATTATTAAATGGAAATCACATTTAGAACAATTGTAGAAATATAAAGGTACAAAGTTATATGTAAATTTATTATCATTAAGATTACAAGAATTACGTGCTGCACCTCTATATAATCCATTTAGATGATCATGATCTTTTTCTTTATAAGTTGTAAATTCTTTTCCACAGCAATAACAATTTTTTTCATTATCAAATTGTACTAATTGGTCATACGTTAATGGAAGCATTGGTTTATTTGTTTTAAGCAATTGTGAAAAATATTTTTGTAATTTTTCTATTTTCTTTGTAAACATTTCTGAACTATCTTCACCATAGTATTGATAATATTCTGATTTGAATAATTCAGGATAATTTGAATGAATGCACATTCCCCAAAATAATGGTTTTTGTTCAAGCAAATGCTTACCAGAACTTTGTGTCATGTTAACATTATATGCTTCAAAATCACAATATATAATATAGGGTACTCTATTTTTGTAATACCATTTATTATATATTAGATAATCTTCTTTAGTAAAGTATTTTTAGCTGCATCATTTTGTTGACAATTCTCCAAATGTCTATTCATTTCTTCTTTAGTTTTATAACTAGTCATACATTGGAGACAGGGAAAATTAGCATTGTCTTAAGTTTTTGTAAATATAGAAATATCTTTACACAATATGTAATGACCTTGATAATATAGTATATTCGCTTGTGCTGGTTGCATTAACTGCTGCTTTAACATTTTTAACTTTTGTTGATATTCCTGTTGTAATGTTTTTAACTGCTCTTGATATTTTTTTGAAATTGTTCTTCATTTTGTTTTCGACATTGTTCTTCATATTGTTCATGATATTCCTTACTTAATGTATGTTTAGCCATATGATATTCTTGTAGATTTTTTTGTTGACAATATTCTTTATATTGTTGTAGATTTTTTGGATGACATTCTAGTTCATTAAATTGAGAATTACATTGTTGGTAGACTATGTATGATAATTTTAAATATTCTTTATCTTCAAGATTCAATTCTTTTTCAATATATTTGTGAAATAATATAGTTTCTTCTTGTTTATATTCTTGTAGATATTGATTATGTAACATTTGTAACTCTTGTTGACATTCTTGTTATTGTTTTTTCATATAGTTGCGGTAACATCTCTAACTTATGTATATATTCTGACAATAGAGACGAACGCTCGGTTTCGTACTTATAGGGAAATCCACATCCTTTATAATTATTATGATTAATCATCATTGGTGATAATGTTTTTATAATTTCATATTTTTCAGTACATATTACATTTCCTTTGTAAATAATATTATGATGCATGTAATTTCCTCTTTCATCGTACACTATTTCTGTTTGGCATAGATTTTTGTTATTCAAATAAAATTCTTTTAAGTTGTTATAAACAATGTTATTAACTTCAATATCTCCGGGATAAAAGGGAGTAATATCACCAATAGAAACATACTTCACATTTAATTCAAAAACATTTACTTCTATTAAATTTTTATTCTTTTTATGAAACTTTATTAACCTATTATAATCATATGGAAATTCATCTAAGCCATCAGAGAGATCAAATTCATTTATATATTCTTCTTTATTATAATGACTTAGTCTTTCTTTGTGATATTTTGCGGGATGCAAATGTGCTATAACACTCCACAGAAAACAATATTCATCTTCATTCTGTATGTTGATTATTTGTGGAGAACTGAAAGGAAGGGGTGTGTAACTACCATCAGTATTATTTTTATATTTGTCAATTACTATTTTCTTAGATAGTATTGCAACAAATCTCCAACCAGATTCACGCAACTCAGCTTCAGTTATAGCATCTTTTAATTTATTTATCACTGTTTCAAATATGGGTTGTATATCATTTACATTATGAATTTTTTGTGTCTGTGTAAAATGTCCTTGTATTATTTCTTCAGTCATTCCATCGGATCCAGTTTTTGTATAAAGTACTTCTGCATTCATATAACATTTGAAAGATTTCTTAAATATATTATGGAAGTTTGTTAATACATCATAAAAAGTTTCATCGGTTTCATTATGTTCAACAGATTCATCAAATAAATATTTTATATCTGTTACAGCTTCGTCGGTTTTGTCAGTTTCGTCAGTTTCATTAAATAAATATCTTATATCTGTTTCGGGCGAAGTACTAGAACCTTCGGGTGAAGTACTAGAGCCTTCGATTTCTCCAAAAAATCTTCACTATTAAAAACTTCTTTATATTCCGAATGTGAATAATCATCAAATAATTTTTTAACTTTTATATCAGTAGGTAATGTTTCTAGATAGTTTTTGTAATTATTTAATTTTGATATATTTCCTTCATCAGCTCGATCTACATTTTGTAAATGCATTTTACTTTTTAAATGAGATTGATAACTTCTTTTTGTTTGTAACTGTCTTTTACATAAGACACAATAAAACTTGGTATTTTCCATTACTTTTTTATTTTTTTATGAAAAAATGTGTTTTAATTTTAGATATAAACATTCTAATATCAAAGTCTTGAGAGTTATTATATATTCCACGTTCAGTATCTATTAATATATTCAAATCTTTATCATATACTTGCATTTGCTCAATTATAGATTAGGACAAAGTGTTACATGTCGCGGAAATTTTTTCTTCAATATAATTTTTTGACAACCTCTACACTTTATTTTTTCTTTGAAACAATCCTGACACTGATATTTATTATCATAAAACTCTGTCTTAGGTTTAATAATTTGACAATTTGTACATTGTCTTGTAGAATTTATACAAGAATTATAATGATTAGTAATTCCTTGACTTGTAAAATATTTATTACAATTACGACATAGCTGATCTTTCATTTTATATTTTATTTTATCTGTTTTAGCCTCTTCTGGTTGCTCACATAATTTTAAATGACGTGCAAAATTTTTGGACGTTATATTTTTATTACAACCAGAACATATTTTTTTCGTATTACATTGAACAGATTGTCGTGTATCCATAGATTGCCTAGCTTGAAGAATTTTATTTTTTTGTGGCATGTGAACTTCTTCCTGATTTTGATCTACATGATTATTTGGAACTACATGATTATTCTGTACTAGATAATTATTTGGAACTACATGATTATTCTGAACTAAATGATTACTTGGAACTACATGATTATTCTGTACTAGATGATTATTTGGAACTAAATAATTATTATTTGGACCTACGTTATTTTTTCTAGCTGTATAGAGATTTGAGGTATCAACAAATGTTGTAATTGTTGAATATTTGACATAGGTTGGATTTCTTGAACAAGTTGCACATTTTGAATAGGTTGCATATTGTGACCTTGTTGAGGTATAAGCAAACTTTTTAATTGTTGTATTGCCTATATGTCATAGGTAGTAATTGTTGCATAGGTTGCATATTTTGTTGAGATTGTTCTATAAGTTGACCAAATGGTGTATATTTCATATGTGAATATAAGAACGCTTGATTTGTAAAACGCATATTACAAACTTGAGGATTTTGAGTCATTTCCATTTTTACTTTTTTATTTTTATGTGAGAAAATTTATTTTTTATTTTCATGAGAAAATAATTTCTATTTCCATGACATCTTTTATTGTTAAAAAATGATGTTATCAAATGTTGGTGGAGGTGCATATATCCCGAATAATCGTGAATCAGAAATAGAAATAGAAAATTATATCATGAAAACTGGAGACGTTTTATCTGGTCCATTGCATCTTTCTATTCTTCCGCAACAAAATACAGAGTTAACAAATAAACAATATGTTGATACACAACTCATTGACTTAAAAGAAAAATATATAAACGATGTTTTGGTTCCACTGATGAATGAATTAAAGTTGCTAAAACTTAATGACAAATCATTAGACGAAAAATTATTAAAACTTGATAAAAAGGATAGAGAGCTAGAAGTCAATATAGCAGAACTTTTTAAAAAAATTTCAGAACAATCAAAAATTTTAATATTGCTTTCTATAAAGTTAAAATCTGCAGTCATTAAGAATAAACATCAGATAAAAATGTTGAATGAACAATTAGAAGATGAATTAGAAAAACTTCTTAAAAAATGTTTTAAAAATTTAAATAAGTTACAAGCTACATTCCAAAAAAGTGTTGATGAATTAAGTTTTAAAATTACTCAACAAATGAAAAAGATGAATAGAATAATAAATGAAGTAAACTCACTTAATCAAAAAGTTGATAAAATGAAAACTCTTAAAATCAATTTAGAAGATGAATTAAAGAAAAATTATAAAGGAAATAAAGACCAGTTAGATGCTGTTAAAAATCAGCTAGATGTTCTTAAAGTTCAATTGAATGCTCTTAAAACGGCGTTGAAGATGAATCAGAAGAAAATGCAAGTTAATAGAAAAGAAATTAAAATACATCAAACGCTGCTTGACGCAATAGATAAAGTGCAACAGAAAATTAATAAAGTTATCACCCGGTTGTTATCCATTCACACACGCAAATCTTAATTAAAAATAATAAAGATTTGATTACATCTGCTGCAAAAGGAGCAGCTGCTATAGGTAGTAAAGCTAGTGCAATATCAAATGCTGTTAAGTCTCACAACGAATTAAAACAACTAGAAACTATTCGTAAACTTAAGAATGATTGTGAAGAACTAAAGAAATTAAAAAAACTTTCAGAGGAAACAAAAAACAAAATTGCTAACATAGCCGCAGCAGGTGTAACCTTGAGGAGTGGTACTCCGTCTGAAAGTAAACAGGAGAAGAAATCAATTAAAGAAATAAGAGATAGTGGTACGCAGTTAGACACTGGAACGCAGTTAGGTACTGGTTTAGCAAAATTCTAAAATATATTCGAAAAGGAAACCTAAGAAAATATTTTTTCTGTGTGTGAGAAAAACAAAAAAGTCAAATTGTTTTTTTAAAAAATGTCTTCTCTTATCGAAATGAATTTAGATTAGACGATCCTCCGTTCGTTAGTTACAATCAAAAAAAGAATGACTATATAAGAATTGCTATGAATCCCGGATCTTCTAGTAGAGTAAATACTGGAGGAGATTTAATCCTTGAAGTTGATAATCAACAAAGTTATTTATATTTACCTGATTCCTTTTTACACTGTGAATATTTTTTATATAGTGATTCCGATTTTACAACGCCATTACCAGATACCGATAATGTTGCATTAGAGAATAATTTCTTTCCAAGATTATTTACACAAATGCGTTTAGATGTTGCAAATTAAAATATAGAAACAATAAGGGATTCTCCAGGTGTGATACAATGCTTAGATTTGTAACAATTGGTGAAAATAATGAAAAGTATGAAATCGAAGATTGGTTTCCTGATACTAATGATGGTATAATTGTTGATGATTTAACTCACGCTGGAACAGCTGCCGCAGGAATTGCTAAAGATGTAGAAAATATTCCAAATCATTTAAATAGAACAAACAATAGTACATATAAAGAAAGACGTGAGTTTAACAAAAAAAGTAAACAGACAGTAAATTGGTCATTGTCTCCATTATTCGGATATTTAGATTATGATAAAATATCATGTCAATTAAAATTTAAATTAATAATTCATCGCACAGCAAATAATGAATTAATCTTTTATGGTAAGACTAGAAAAAAGCATATTTAAAAATTGATAAACTTGAATGGTGGATAAAACATATTACTCCTAGTTTAGAGGTTGAATTAACTATTGCAAAAACATTAAATACTAACAAACCAATTCCAGTAAATTTTCTAAAGAGAACTGCTAGTTCAGTAACTTTTTCCGAACAAAGATTTAACTGGCATTTTACTAGAACTTCGAATACTCCAAGATATTTATTACTAACTTTTCAAAAAAATAATTCTCCAAGTTTTGATAAGAATAACAATCTTTTCCATATTAACACAATTCGAAGTTTACAAGTTGCTTTAAATCAAACCCGATATCCAATTGATCCATTAAGATTCGATGATACCAATAATCAATCAATTTGAAGGACATGATGCTTATAGAAATCTTTGTATAGAATTTGGAGTTGAACCACAATTAACTCCTGGAGATTGGAGACATTTATATCCAGTTTTCGGTTTCGATCTAAGTGCACAATCTGAAGATGTTGTTAAAAATGGTTGCGATGCAACAATTAATATTGAAAAGAAAGATTCCACAACTTCATTGATGGCTTATGGTTTATTGCTAGAAGATGTAAAATATTCTATTGAAATTCTTAATGTAAAGATGAATAGAATAAGTTAATTAAAATTTTTGTTAGCTTAAAATTTGTTCTTAACTTAAATATTTTTTTTAACTTAAAAATGTTTTCCTGACTTAAATTTTTTTATTAAAAATGTCGCAAACGAAATGTAATAATAATAAAACTGTTGAATTAAAATTACGTAACATTGTTGACAAAAATACACCTATAACTATTAGGATTAACAAAAAGAAATATTACATAAGTAAACCAATGATAGAGAATATTAAATTACAAGAAGAAAGGAATGGTGGAATTCTCCCATTAATTCCACTAATAATAGGAGGTATAGCAGCAGCAGGAAGTGTTGCAGCCGGGACAGCTGGTATTGTCCAAGCAGTAAATAAAAATAAATCAGAGAAGGCAGCATTAGAATAACGAAAACGTCATAATAGAGAGTTGGAGAAAGTTGCTAGGGGTGAAGGAATAGTAGATAATTTTATTAGTAAATTATATTTAGTTGATGAAGGAAAACGAGTTCTCAAAAACATTCTATGTAATGTTGATGATTTAATAGAAATAAAAGTAACTAAAGATGGTTCTGGAATATATCTAAGTCCTAGTATGATTGGGTAAATATATTGCTATAAAGTTATAAATATATTGCTATAATGTTATAAATATATTGCTATAAAGTTAAATATTTTTTTATCTTTAAAATGTATTCTACAAATTCTACGCATTCCGAAAATTTAATTAAATTAAAAATTTCTAATTTAGATTTATTGAATTATCTCTTAAAAGTACATTCTGGCCATCGGCTGCACACCGGAGGTGACATACAAAAAACATTAGAAACCTTTCCTGGATTTATTTGGAGTAAATATTCAAAAGAAAAACATCTTCCTGGTTATTCACATACCGGTCCAGGAACTCGATTAGATATAAGACTAGATGAGAATAATAATCCAAAACCAGGTCAAGAGCCAATAAACAGAGTTGGTGCAGCAGCTTATAGACACGATTTAGCTTGTAGAAATCATGACCTGAAATCTCGTCATGAAGCTGATAGGAAAATGATAGAAGAATTAGATAATATTCAAAATCCTACATTTAGAGAAAAAATTGAAAGAATGTTTGTTAAGAAAGCTTTACAAGCTAAAATATTATTCGGTCAGGGTTTAGACAAAACTCACAACTCTGAAACCTACGCGTCCGAAATTCACAAGGAATATAGAAAGCCGAAATATCCATTGAAGGTAAAAGTGTTTAATAAAGATGACATTTGGATTGCTGATCTTATTCATATGCCGAATGAGTCTGATTTTAAATGCGCATTAACAGTCATTCATTTGTATACTCGATACGCTTGGGTGAAGCCATTAAAGAATAAAGGTGGTTTATCAGTTAAATATGCGTTTGAAGAAATATTCAAGGAAAGTAATAGAAAGCCAATGAAATTGTTTGTTGATAAAGGATCTGAGTTTTATAACAGAAATATTAAATCACTATTTGAAACTGTTTATTCCACAGAAAATAATGGTAAAGCTGTAGTAATAGAAAAGTTTAATAGAACGTTAAAAAGTAAATTATTTAAGAAATTTACTGAACAAGGTGATCAGAAATGGTTAAAAATATTACCAGGAATTGTAGAAGAGTTTAACAATAAGATTCATTCAAGTATTGAAGAAACTCCAAAGAATGCTTCTAACGATCCAGATTTTAATAGGAAAGAAGATATTTGAAAATAATAATGAGAATGAGAATAATGTTAATTTACAAAAGCGTAAATCGAATTTTGAGATTGGTGATAGGGTACGAATATTTAAGTATAAGAATAAATTTGAAAAAGGTTTTGTTGGTTATTGGACTAAAGAGATATTTGAAGTTTGTAAAATAAATCAAACTTATCCGATTACTTATGAAATTAAAGATTTAGATAATGAGGAAATCAAAGGTAGATTTTATGAAAATGAATTACAAAAGACTGAACTTTAATTACAAGTCTCCTTTAGCTAGCCATTGGAACTAACGTTTCGGGAATGAAATTCCCTTATTCAATTCTAACATAATATCAAGAAATGGTATACCTTCTTGCAATTTGTATAAAACGTAAAGACATAACTGACCGCAATAAGTAGTTCCTGGTTTTTGAATTTGAAAAGTATTGTATGTTCCATTTCCCATTACTTCTTTTACTTCATTTGTAGGGGGAAGTCCGTATGAATCGAACCAATAGTTCTCAGTCTCCGGGCGATCGAACCAATCGTTTTCTACATTTATTATTCTATTGCCCTGCTGACCAATGTACTCCTTTTTGTTCTGATGTATGGAGATTTGTTATGAAGTTTAAAGGAATCGGTTTATTTTTAATCAACTGTAATTCATCTCTCATCAATACGTGAACATTCTTTATTCCCAATTGATTAGCAATTTTCTTTAGATCAAAATTCGTAGTTGTTTGTTTGCCGTATAATTTTAAAAACTCAGTCATGTTATTAACCTGAGGACATATATCGCCTATATTACTCAGTATAACTGTCGGATTTTCATCATTCATTTTAAATGAAATAGATTCTATCATTAAATTTACCTCAGGCTTATGATCAATAAGGTGTGTAAATTTTTTGTCAATACTGAAATTGACTCTTCTTTCACCAAGATTTTGAAACAAGACACCAATGTTATGATCACGAAATAAATTGCTCCTCGATTGAAGCTGTATGATTCGTCTTGTTAGTCCTTCTATTCTCTGACGTTTTACTTGAAGACGAAGTCGGCGTTCAATAGATCCAACCATGATATTGTGATAAAGTTAATATTACTTATATTACTTATTACTTTACGCAAGTACTCTCTTTCAAAACGAACTGAGATAAGTTTAAATTTATTAAATGAGATACAGTTTATAAGCATCAGTGAAATCCCTATGACAACGTTGACGTGACAATTGTAACTTTCTAAAATAATAGAGTTCAAATAACCAATAAATCGCTGCCAATTTCTGAGCCAAATTGGCTGAGAAATCGGTTTTGGATACATTTGTGGATCCGGTTGCAAAAATGGCAGCGCAGTTGGCAAGTGGGGGGGTTAAGATAAAGACATAAGTGCGGGTAGCAGCTGCTTGTTCTGAAATGCAATGTTTCATGAATGCGAGAAGCAACTGCATTGTTTCATGAATGCGGGAAGCAGCTGTTCCCTACAATTGGGCGTTTATCAAAGTGCAAAGCAGCAACAATAACAGGAATTGTAAGAGCGCCAGAAGAAATAGCAATTGTTAAAGCACCTAACTTAATTTAGACCATCTCTTTCTTAATTTATCATAATGCTCTAATCTTAATGATAATTGAGATTCCTTATCTTTCATATAACGTACTCTATCTTTGTGTTTTTTAATGTTCATCTTTTCGATGTTCTTCTTTTCAATGTTCATCTTTTCAATGTCCATTAAAGTAGAACTACGTTCATTTATTAACGAAGGATATATTCTCGAAGTTCCTTCCATTTTCGAAGTTCCTTCCATTTTTGAGGTTTCTTCCACTTTTGAGGTTTCCATTTTTTAATAAGTATTTTTGAATACAATCTTCTGATATTTTTAGACTACTTAAATTTTCGACTACGTGAAATTCTTAGACTACGTGAAATTTTTAGACTACGTGATATTTTTAGACTACGTGATATTTTTCGACTACCTAAATTTTAGACTACGTGAAATTTTTAGACTACGTGATATTTTGAGACTACCTAAATTTTCGACTACGCGATATTTTGAGACTACCTAAATTTTAGACCACTTGATATTTTGAGACTACCTAAATTTTCGACTACGTGAAGTTTTCGACCACGCGATATTTTTTAGACACCTCTTTTCAGTATATGAAAAAATCCCAACGAGTTTAAAACTGTTTTTTTGATTTTTATCCTTAATATTATTTTATTTATGCAACTGTTTTTCAGTGTATGAAATATTTCCTATACACATTCTCAGTATATGAAAAAATCCCAACGAGCTTAAAACTGTTTTTTTGATTTTATTATTTAATTTTTTATTTTTATAAAACTCTTTTTCAGTGTATGAAATATTTCCCATACTCATTCTGGAGGTATCTTATTTTTTTTAGTTGTCCTGAATCGGTCATATACACATTTTTTTGCATTTTTGGGTAACTTATTTTTTTATTTATTTTGTTTTTGGTTGTTCTGGAACGGTATTATATACATTACTCACTTTGCCAGCAGCAGAAAACACAAGGAAATTTTGCATTTCCTGTCGACATAGCTGCAAGAAGCATTTTAGATCTGCACTGAGCATAGTCGTGAATCTCTGATTCACAAAGAAAGTCATGAAAGGTTCCAAAGTCAGCAGTGACAGCAAGTTATGTCTAGATTCAGACACCTCATCCACGCACAACAGACAGAGTTCGAAAATTCTGTTTATCAATCACTTGAACTCCAACTTTCAGGAAACCTTGCCCATGATCAATGCCGATTTTCAGAGAAATGCCATTTTCACCCTCATCATCCAAAGAAATCCAATTCGGTATGAGATTGGATATGTCGTTGCATACAACGACATGTTTAAGAACCAAGTCCTTACTGGAGTCTTCAAGAAGCACAGACTCACAAACGAAATAGCGACTAATTGATGCTTCCCTATCCGAATACATTCTCGCAACATGTGGAAATTTTAGTCCTGAAAATCTGGACACATCAGTATAAAAGTTCAGACGCTTCAATGAATTGTTGGACACAGAAGGAGAAATGGATTTCAGGCGGATCAAACGACGCATTGGGAGGACACGAGTGACCCTCGAATCTGCTCTAGGAGATGATATCATCACTTTTTTAGGGGGTCCTCCGACTCCAGTTGTGTTTGAAAGAGCGATAACAGCACCAAAAATGTGCTGATCAGTCTCATGTTTGAGATTTTTAGACATGGTTGCACTCAGCACGTCAGAATCAGAAATATTTGAACTTTCAATTGCTGTTAATACATGGTTGACAGCTTTGCTTTTGACCGAAGTACATCTGTGTCGTGCCGGAGATGTTACTTCTGTAGAAGTTAATGACTTGAAACAAAAGTTACAGTTCAAATCAATAGAGGATTTGCGACCAAAAGTTCTTTTAGATGTCCTTCTTACATCTATGCTTTGATTTTCAAACTCCGAAGTTTTCTGACAAAGAATGCATGGTGCTTCAAGGCTACAAAATCCTTGACTTCTCATATTTATTTCTCTATCAAAATTTTCTTGTGATGAAGCAGGATTGAAGCAGCCTGTTGATTAAATCCGAAATAGTGCATCTTCTCATCGCCAAATCTCGGGAAGTACTCGTCCGATTTTGTTGAAATTTAAGTGATTTGTTTGCCATACTTTCATCAACATCTGGTAGAAATTTCGAATCGGCCATGTTTTGTTCAATTATATTTTTAGGGCACTGAAGTATACTACTTATTGCACTACTTATTGTGAGAAAAGTTGATTAACTCAAAAACTACTCGTACGAATGAGTCCAAATTGAATCTTTAGGCATTCAGGTTCATCACTATCACGTACTTTTGATTAGAGCTTCGGCATATTTTTTTAAGTTATGCTTTGAGCTCATCATACTACTTATAAGAAAAAAAAACATTTATTTTTTATTAAAAAGCTTCTTGTGCGGAAACTACTCGACCGATTTCCTTCAAATTTGAAATTCAAACATTTGAATGCATGTGAATAAAAAAGTCTTGTTTGGCTCTCGGCATATTTTTTGTCATGGTCCGACATAAAGTGCAAAAAAGAAGCATGCAAAAAAAGTGGTTTTCTGCATTTTTCTCAAAAACTACCCGTCGGATTTTGGAAATATTTCACATGGTTATTTACATGCCTAAACCCTATCAGCCATGTAAGTCTCAAGTCGGACATATTTTTTTCGATTATTTTTTATTTTGGCCACCTGTGAGATGAGAAGCGCTATTTGTTTATCGGTGCAGTTGCGGCGTCCCTGTCCAGTTGTGCTAGCGGCGTGCTACTGTCAAGCGTTCATTGATGTTCTTAAGAGTCAGATGATCGTCGAGATGGACGCCTTGAATGCAGTTAGACATCATGGAGGAGTCGGCTGCGGATTTTGCTGAGTGCCCGGTTTTACATCTGATGGAAGGATAGCAGTGATAAGCGATGATGAAGCAGTTAGTGCAATGCGACATAGAGATGAATCCACAGAATTTGATTGTCAAAATCTTTCAGTTTACTAAAGGTGAAGACTAATTCAAAGCGATGGCACATGCTGGAACTTAGTAAGTGGGCAAAAAAGGACTTTCTAATACCTTACAGAGATAGGAAAAAGTCGTGCGTCGCTCGCGGATTGGTGTAAATTCCATCAAAGTGATTCGATTGCCACGATCACTTCAGATTCGAAGAATTCAGATAATTGCGCACAGGTTTTCTCGATAATGTTGGTCTATTCAATTATCACTAAATAAGATAGCAGGCGCACGAATTTTCGCGAAATTTTCACCACCCTCTTCTCAGCATTCCTCACTGAATGCATATGAATGTAAATAGAAATCGATGTGTGACCAAAATGATATTACAACGCGCACACCTCTGCTGGTGTCATAAAGGCAGTTAACATCTTATTGTTTGAGTGTGCGCCATTTCTAATAGTTTGCGACATACTATTTACTGAGAGGGCAGGAATATCTGCTGTGCTTCTGTCTTTCAAATCCACAAATATGATCATTTCGGAACTACAAGACGCAACATGTGTGCATTACACTTAACTTGCTTACTTCTGAATAAAGAAAACCAAGCAATAAGATTCAAATGAAGGAGGAAGTACATTTTGTCCAATCGTTCAACTACAACTGGACTGCTATTGCAGCAACGTCGTCATGTTGGTATCTGAGGAAAATAAGATTAACGTCAAAAAAGATCATTTTCGTCATCAACTGCACAATATATGAGCTGACCGTGTAAAGCGTAAAGTACAGCCTTAAGACGAATGCCTTGTTCAATTGAGGAACGAGAAGGTGTTCGTGGAGAATCCTAGCACGATTAATTGAAGACCAGAAAGAACTAAAGAAATCATAATCACTGACTCACAGAAGAAGAAGCACATCATGAAAGCAGCGACATAAGGAAGAAGAATAATGGTGTGCGATAATTAATTGCGTTTTTAATCAATCTCAGCTGAATCGGTACCTCACTACCTACAGTACTTTGTCATTTTGTTTGTTTTTATATGCTTCGTTTGTTAGCTTTCAGTAGCAGACGGAGTCATCGAGCAAGACATGCATTTTAGAGGAAACACACGTTGATTGTGAACGAAAATGTTTGTATTGGAATTGATTGTATGAATTCGCGCTGCAATATCCTCACTAGGAGCTGACAGTTGGAACATATGGAATACAAACATTTCAAACCCACTAAATGAAGTATATGCATTTATCTAATTGTTGTTTTCAATTCTGAGACTACAGCATGCATACGTTACCAATCGAGCATTGTTGCGAAATACTTATCAAGTGCTATTATGCTTTAAAAGGAGCTTGACGCGATCTGCTCACGCGTTTCGGATTACACTACTGTATGAAGCGATTTTAGTCAATCGAATTTTGAAAATCAAAATGTAATGTATATTTAGATAGTGTCATCAATTTATCCCTGAGCTAGAGGCAAATGTATTATGCAAACTCAATCCATTTACTACAGAAAGTTCGCTTATGCTTTTCAATCGAGAAAATATTAGGCTTGAGACTACTCTTCGATACTGTGCATGTAGCCGATTCGCAAAGTCTTTTTACCGCATCCTAAGCTTGCAATTTGCATTTGGCTTTAGCGTAAAGTCAACATACCTGAATTCGCACTACAGGCTATCCAGAATAAGCAGACTTCTAAAGTAATTATTCGAATACTTTTAACAAAAGATGCTTGTCACTAGGAGTTTTATCATTTATTAATAAAGCCTCTACTACAAAGCTTCTAGGAATAACATCTATCAGTTTCCGATGCAAACCTGCTAAATTATTTATGAAATTTTACCATGATGCAAAAATGACATTCAACACTTGCAAAATAGGACAGTACTTTAGTCTGAAAGACAATACAAGTAAGCTGGTGCGATCATGCGCTGTATGTAATTTTGAATGTCGGCTTGATGCTGATGCCCAGTATAAAGGACAAACAAAACGCAGATTGTATCAAAAAATAAAAGATCGAACTGATTCGATCTTCTACGAATCACAAGCTCGGAATTGAATCGAATCTCGAAGCTTCATGGATGCATCTTCAAATTAGAATTTGGCACTGCGAAAAGTACATTTGCAAGTAGGGCCTATATAGATGAATACAGGAAGAAAGTCAGCCATTCGAATTCAGCAACATCAGATAGTGGAAATACAGAGCTCCAAGATTTAATAAAAATGCTGAGTCAATCAGGGTTCATGAAAAATGAAATAGTACAACAGAATGCTCCACTGAATTCAATATAGCCAGTGGCGTCGCGTGCTCCCAGACCATAGGCCTTCACTCGGCATTGGAATGCTATTTCTATACCAGACATTCTTTATGTTACAGCATTAATTTTCATAAAAGATGAATTTTCAATAAGAATTTCCCGAACATTTTTAAGGTCACTTGAATGTGCACGAAAAGTGATTGCTCATGTCGCTTAACCGCCTTACTCAAGGAACTGATTACTATATCCCCTCTCTGTCCAGACCACATTTTCTCAGAAAAAGGAGGTAAAGTCAACAGTTTCTTCAGTTTCTCACGGCCGGTCAGCCACTCAAATGTTTGAAATTTTGATGCATTAAAATGTCTTGTGTATTTCTTTCTCTGTGAGTACTTTCAATTTTTATATCAGGTGTTGGCCTACCTTGCTTGGAGACTGTCATCTTTTCAGTATATTCCCTTCGGACGAAAGGCGTGATTATGATCTCATCTGCAGCACTAAACATAGCGTCACATCAATCACGTAGAAACAAATGATGGAATTCTACCGAATCTGGGTATTCGAGTCAGATGCATTACTCTGCATTCATTGGAGAGCGCTGATCATCTGATCGCAGTCTTGTCTTAACGTCAACCATCTGCTACTGTTGACGCCACAGAATTAGACAGGTCGCCTCTTCTGTTTGACTAGAAAGGAAACATTGGAACATGTAACGTTAATGAAATGGCACAATCTGCTGACATAATACCATAGAAATCGAACAATGAGCAGTCAGTAACATTAAACACGTAAAATTGTCTGAAGTTTCAGTGACTGTTATCAATCGGATCACACAGCAAAGAGACACAGTCGATGTCAAGTTCTACAGAGAAGTTTGTGAACGTTTTTTCGTGCGCCTGCTAACTTTTTTAATAATGATCGGACTGCCCAACATTATCGAGAAAACTTTTGCGCAATTATCTGAATTCTTCGAATCTGAAGGAATCGTGGTGATCGGAGCATTTTAAAGGAATTCAGAGCAATCCGGAAGCGACGCACGACTATTTTTCCTATCTCTGCAAGGTATTAAGAAATTCTTTTTGCCCACTTAATAAGTTCCTTCATGTGCCATTGCTTTGAATCAGTTTGCACTTCTAGCAAAGTGATGCGGTTAAACAATTTAATTCTGTGGTTGACGCACTGTCCTCTGACACATGAAGCGAAGCCAGGAACAATTGGGTTGCGCTTCCCTTACTATATTTAGGTACCACGCTTCGATCAAGAATTGCGTAGAATTTCATTGCAAAAATTGAGAAGGCAAAGCATTATGTCTATCGGGAAAGCCAATATTGACGCGGGCGCGTGCGCTTACTGGCTCACACGCACATAACTCTCTTTCGCTGTCTGAACATCAATGCTCCGTCTGAACACACGACTAGCTTATGTGTCTGATTGTTCGAAGAAAACAGCTGTGATTCGAGCACGTGCTGCAAAACTGTTCGATGAGGTTGAGCGTCTGATTTTGAGACGGAAAGCTGTGTACAGCTATCACGAGAAGCTATCGAATTTAAATGAATGATGACACTTTTCATTTTTATAATTGTTGGTAAATTATTTTTGAGTATGCGCCGAAGGCCTCGCAGGTACGGAGAAGACGCCACTGAATATAGCTGAGGTGGAAGTATCCCTAAAAGAAATTCACTCTGTTTTTATCAGATTTGAATACCCCTCTCAACCATTCTACAAATTGTAAATGAAATAATCAAATATTGAATTGCATCCGCTTCATCATAATTCCGAATTAAACATGTACAGTCCGTTTCATAAAAAGTGGATCATCCTAAAATTTGACTAAATAAAACATAAGTATGATACAGAAAGCATTTTTCATGTCATTTCATGTCCCTAATATATTTAAATGTCCTTATATAATCTGATAAGCTATGATACAGTAACGGTTCTTAAGAAGCTAATATTTTGTGGCCCTACCCTTATTGTCAATGACATTACCAATTCGTCTAGACATTAATTCGATGATATCGTTGATTTTTGGCTGATCTAACTTTCTCCACTCTCTTTTTAGCAGTGACGTAAGTTGTGATACGCCATCTGTAGGTAGCAGTGAGCGACGAACGTTACGTTTTAGAATACTCCATACATTTTCTATGGGATTCAGATCAGGAGAACGAGCTGGCCAAGATAATGTCCTAAGCCCTAATTGAGACTTGCATAGGTTGACTCTACTACTCCTGTGACACGTAGCATTATCATTCATAAATAGCCAAGTCGATGGATCACCAAGTTGATCTGTCATTTGGCCAATGTTCATTCGTAAAACATTCACATAGCGTTCAGATTTCATAATTCATGGTCAATGACCTAGAAATAGACGAGTCTAGTGCAGCCATCTCAGTTAACGAGAGACTTGGATCAACTTTAACAAATCTCAAAATTAGGCGGTCTCTACGTTTGGATGTTTTGCGTGGACGGCCAGAGCCCTCTTTACGACAGAGTCGAAAATCATCATTATGCCATCGATGCACATTTGTGTAAGGGACATTTAGTCGCTTGCTTGTAGCTCGCAAAGAAAACCCTAGTTCTAGCAAGGCTGACACTTTGCCTTTTGTGAATGCGATCTCGTTATTGTTCATTTGTGCTTTGTATTGTTTTCAACCGGTAAGAGATAGATTTCTAGCTGAAAGCAATCAGTAGTGCTGCCAACACCACCGCAACGAAGTCAGGAAGCTATGGAACATGAAGTCCAGTTAATCACATGTAGCAGTTACATTATTGTTGATGAATAATGGTGCTATACTGGCTCTGATTGACCGATTTTCTTTATTTTTGTTTTGCTTGATAGCTTTTGGCTTGTAGAACAACATATTACATAACAAAGGAAACAAATGTAATTTTATAAGAGTGAGGTATGATTTTGTGTAACATTGCTACATGAAGATCAAATTATCTACTACTTTTTTGTCTATAACAGGAAAACAACTCAATATTCATGCTTGAAATTTCCAACAATGATATTAGTAAGCACAACTGACATATCTTCTAAATTTCAGAGAAATTCGTTCAAGTTTGGCGGAGTTAAACAAAGTTGAAGTTAAGGCGATGTTTAAGGGTGATCCATTTTTTATGAAACAATCTGTAGCACATGTGTCAAGCTCTTGTCTTCAGCCTTGTCTACTTCCTGTACCAGAAAAGTGGAAGCAACTGAGGATGCGGAAATATTCAAACTTATGCCCCGTAGACCCTCTTTGTTTGATCATGATTCCCTCATTGCCTCGATTTCTTACCGTCGGCAGATTCTACCCGGCCAACAATGCTACGTAGCACCTACGTAGCAGATGGTAGCATTGGTTGCAGTAGGTAGCGTGTCTGTGCTACGCAACTGCAACGTAGCAGCTACGTAGCATTTTCTTCGGTAGCGAATGCAAGGTAGCGGAACGTAGCAGCTACGTTGATATTTTTCGGTAGCAAATACAAGGTAGCGAGACGTAGCAGCTACGTTGCAATTTGTTCGGTAGCTAATGGAAAGTAGCGAAACGTGGCAACTACGTAGCAGGTCTAATTTGTCCTAATTGGCATCACATGATGCCAATATTGCGTCACAAATGCTCCTGGGATGTCTTCCTCCTTAGCGGGATGTCCCGGTTGACTTTCTCCCGGTGAAAAGCGATACGATAGTGTCATTATCTACCAAATCGGGAGAGTTTATCACACAGAATTAGATTCATCTACGCGCGCTTCGGTTTCCTAGAAAGGAAGAATTTTATGATTGTTCAGCATTCCTATCCTCATTTCCTATTTCCTCCATTTCTGATCATCCTCTTCCCCCCTTCCTCCCTCCCTCTCTCACTACCTCTCTCTCTCTCTCTTCTGTCGCATTATATCATGTACGTGCATACACACCCATATTCGTGAGGCATCATAAATATTGAATGGTCTATGTCTATTTCGCACGACAATATTTTTACATAGGTAACCAATTGTTATTGTCACTTAAATCTCCCAATAATGAAATTCGCATCTCACAAGTATTAAGTTTTGGAATTAAATCGTCTTTTAAATGCTCGAAACTTTTGAAGCTCTGAGTTTTCTATTGGTTTCATCAATTGATGAGAACCAACAGTTTACATTTAGTAGAGGCTATACTCTACATCCAAAAGTTGCGAAAGCGATGTGATTTTGAAAGCTTTTACACAGCCAAGTTCTGTTGTGCAATTTCACCACCGCCCTTCTTGCTTTCATAGACAGCTATTTCATCCCTATCCCAATTTCGGCAGCCCGCACGTCTTTGTTCGCCTTCGCCTGCTGACAGCTACAGATGGAACAGGTAGCATGGATCGATGATGCTGGCGCTTTATCTCCAGCCACACACAAGCGTCAAGCATGGAGAAACTGACATGATTGCGATGTTACGTCAAATATAGCAGACTTCAACATTGTGGACTTTCATTGCGCACGCCACTGCTGCTATCCTTCATCTGTCTGTAGAGACCGCTAGTCTCAGTGTTGCCTACTTTATCTTCTTCAAATTCTTATTCATCGTGTACAGTATCAAATTTAGTGACACATGCGGATTACGTACAGCCCTCGTCGTGGCAATGGATTCTTCAAACGGAAGCAAAACTTCATCCGATAGATCTGCGATATGGATTTGAAGAAACTTGAATAGCCTACCTAAATGATGCCCTGGAAACAAAGAGAAATGGTGCTGTTGGATGCCAGAACAGAATTTCTTTCGAATAAGACAATCAAAATACATTTGAACTCCATAGACTTCATGAGTACTCCATGACTTGTTGCTTCTTCGTTTATCAACTCCGTGGTTCAAGCTCAAATGCTTCTGTGTGTCGATTCTTTCATCGCAACAACATGTAAGTTTCAGTACTTAAATTCATATTAAATTGGTTAATGAATGAAATAAAAAATAAAATAAGAATGGAATTTTCGAAACAATTCAGATTCAGATCTATTTCACAAAATTTTGAAGATAGGCTACACATACGCACATTTAGCTTCATACTGTATGTAGTCTGTCTACAACTACATGTATATCGTGATGGCATATACATCGGCAAATGTTGTTCCATGGCCTGATGATAATTTTACTTTTAAAAGTCTACTTCAATAAGTTTTTACTTAGTTCTCATTTATCATCTAATTACCATTTGTTTTATAGTAGTCCTATTGAAAATTTCCATAATTTTGCATTAATTAATAAGTATAAGCATAAGTATTTTAAGATTTATTATTGTGTATGCACTACAGCACTGTAATTTTACGCAGATATTCGGCGTATACACATAGGCCTACATCCACTCACATTTAGGCGCACTCACATACTAACAAATATTATCAACTTGAGATGTTGAAGCAAACGTTTTACATTCCGGCATGCAATTTCACATATACCTCTTGTTCTGCTGCATTTTTTAGACTGATCAATTTGTGTAGGAGCATCTTCCAAGTAGCATCTGAATATGCTTAACAATCGAGTCCTTACTTCGACAGTCGGCTGTTTCCGGACAATGAAGATATGAAGCTAATCATTCAAAGTAAGTAGGCCTAAAACTTTCGGCGATCATTTGTTTTAATTTCTATTAGTTTCATTATGCATTTGATAATCTCCAATGAAATTTAGATTATGAGACACAGCCTATTTAGACATTAAAATTATTTATTATGATTTAGTGGCTTCTTTATGTCCCTTTGTAATCATTTGAAATACTCTCTTATTTTTAGATTTATTTGCTGTTCAAGCGTTCAGGACATATGTCCCTTCTTCAGGGGTTAACAAAATCAAGTGGACAAGCAATGAACTCCTGAAGAGCAAATTAATCTATAAATAAGAGAATATTTCAAATGATTACAAAGGGACACAAAGAAGCCACAAAATCACAGTGAATAATTTTGATGTCAAAATATTAAAATATTTCAAATGATTCGCAACGTTTTATACGAAGGGGAATAAAAAAGATATAAAATCATAATGAAGAATTTGCTACCGAGTGAAGGTGAACTATATTACTCGTAAAATTCCAACTCTCCAGCTGTAAACGACTGTGTTGTAATTCTTGTTACAATTGCGTAATCGCAATCACAATTAATGTAATTAGTAATTGTAATCAATTACATTTCTGATGAGTAATTTATAATCGCAATCAATAACATTTTTAGCCATGTAATTGAGAGGTAATTGCGATTATTTTGCAGTCAGCACAGCTTAACATTCGTTCCTCAAGTTGCTTAAATTACGTGACTCTCCTCGTCAAAAAAATGCATTACTATGAGTTGATATGGTTCCACACATCCGGTTATTGATATGGAAAGGTGAAAGCAAAATTCTTCTTCGGGTGTTGTATATTAAAAATAAATAAAATGTTCACAGGAATCAACGTTAAAGAAATTGTCACATTCAGTGCAAGTAGAGTGAAATACATCTCATGTGGATGTTGTGACGTACATGTAGATGACACGCCCGTTTTTAATATACAACACCCGAAGAATAATTTTGCTTTCACCTTTCCATGCATTACTATACTTAAATGTGTAGCCTACCGGGTGTGCAACTACCGGTACTTTTTTCAAAGAAATTTATGACGAAACACAATTCCAAAATCTAAATGAAGTGCCGGTCTTATGATATTCTTTCCCTCTTATCTTAATAACTGAACTGAAAATGCAGATCAGAAAATTACTCCTCTCGGAGAAAAGAGAAAAAAAACAAAGTTGAAATCTTCAAGTAAATTTAAATCATAGCAGGTAATTGCAAGCATGGCAAAGTCTCCTAGAAGCCAGAAGTCTCGATATCCCAATCCTGTATCTTCAGTTTGAATCGTAGTAGAGTTGTAAGGCGAAAAAACTTGGGTGAGAATAAAAAGGTGCTAATTTAATATCAATGCTATATCATCGCCTGCTTTTCCGGGGAGCAATTGTAATTAACCTAAGCAAATCTGCCTTGAAAAAGAAGTGGCGTGGAAACGCAGAGTTTAATGCTGACAATTATCTAAAGTAATTCTGAATTAATTGAAATGTGATCGAAGAAAAACGGAGTACCGGTAATTTGTAATTGTAATCGATTACATTGATAGAGATGTAATTTGTAATTGCAATCAACTACATTTCATAAGTAATTGACACAAGTCTGCTGCGAATACAACATAATGAATCAGAACACATAAGTATAGAAGCAAGCAAGGCATAAAAAGTTTTTCCACTACAATTCCTGCTCATAGTATGCACGTTAATTAAATGTTAATCAGGCATTGACATTCTTCAGTAAATTTGTATACTTTCAATACAGAGATCATAGTATAGCATCATGGACTTACTGTACTTAACTGCATGCATGATTCGTATGAATAGTATGCTACAGACAGGGTTGGAACCGGCCGACCGATTTTAGTAACGCCGGCCGTTTAATTTAATTAGACTCACGTCGACCGTTGTTGACATTCACTCTAGAATATATTGCTTAGTTAATCATTACAACATTAAGAGCATGCAAATGTAACATGATTTGAAAGTATCCACACGTATGTTTTGTGACATGATTATTACGAACCGTTCCTTAAACAGTTAAAAAATGATTACTGGCAACTTGTACATGTTATAGTTCAAACTCCACTTTATCAGTGATGCAGTTTCTAGAATCCTCCTCTATCCTGCATGAATTTCGGAAGGATTGTGTCCTCTTCTCTGCTTTTTTCTCTGAGGATTTTCCTCTTGCATCTCCGCCTTGGCTAGAAAGCGACATTATCAATGAATCAATTATCGTCAATCGTTATCATACATTCAGAAAGGATAGTCCTGATAGAAGATAAAATAAAGTCCAGGTTCGTATTGGTAGTGGTGTGGCAACTGTGACTATTTTTTTCTCAGGATATTCCAGTTTCATTTGACTAAAGGAACGCAGATCTGTGATTTATAAATTATAATCAATGTCTTTTTTGCATGCTATTATCTAATTTTTACGCACGGTGATCTGTCACAGGTGTCTATATTTGAATAAATGCTTATTCCTACAGGCCTAAATAAGTCGGTATACATCAAAAAGTAACAATAATACTGTACATTGTAATAATAGGATCAGAGAGACCTTGCTGGTGGAAAGATTAAGCAATTTTTTTTTCGAGGGCAGGACAACCGCTAAAGAAACTGCTAATACAAATCGGATCATGTGTCGCATCTTCATGTTCATTTGTTCAGTTAGTGTGACTATCATCAGAATTTTCAATTCTAAGTTGTCGTGTTGCTTTTGACTAACCCTGTATCTATAGGCCTATTATGCTTATCTTACAAAAAGTCAGTTGAAATGTGTTATTACGAAGTTTTTTCACATTAAGCAATAAAATCTGCTTTCTGTGTCGAATTTTATATTGATATCACACAGGGTTGGAACAATCACACATTTTTTTCCATCACTATTACAATTACAGTTGTGCTTTTGCAATTACAATTATAACTCTGAAATCAAGATCTTCAATTACAATTGCAAATGCTCGACTATTATTCAATTACAATTGCATGTGTGACTTTGCAATTGCAATTACAATTACTTCAAAAGTTGCAATTAATTACACAATTACATCGATTTTCCGAACAATGTTGGTCAATTATGAGTTGGTTGTCCAAAACGATTTTAAGTCTTTGTACATTTGATTTTTAGTATAGGATGCTACAGGTAGGCCTATTTCTAAAAGCGGTGTTAACGCCCATAAAATAGGTTGCGCCATCTCCTCCTATAAGGATCGTCCCATACCCATGCAAAGTCATTCTCCTCCATGTACATTCTTTTATATCAAAGCTAGGTCTCATGTTTATTAATACGTTGACCTCTCACCTACGGCGTTTACTAGAGATTGGCATAAATTATTAAAGGAAATATTAATGTATAAATTCGAAAATGTTCCTAATATGACATTTTTAATTTTGTGAGTTTTGTTGTAGAGGCTTATTCCAATTATTCGGTAAAACGCGGCACAGAATCAGACCTGTATGTAGGCTATACTTGTGCATGTAGGGATTGTAGGCTACATGGGTATTTATAGGCCTGTTTCAACACTTAACAACTTCTAGCCTGTGGATCATCACGTCATTAACATTGATGCCAGGCCTATGCTGATTGCTGACTGTTCTACTAGCTATCTCATAGATGTACTGAATACTTCAATTTTCAATATAGCAATCTTTGGATTTTGTGCTTCGTCTAACCGAAAAGACAGAAGTAATTGTGTAGTTGACCGACATATTTCTTCAATTACAATTACATCATAAAAATTCAATTTTTTTTTACACGATCTCACACATTCAGATCGGTCAGTGTCTCAAGACCTCGGAGACTTACCAAGCCTCAAGTATATCATAGTTCGATGCAGGATATGAGCACTGCCAAGGAGTGCTGCTTTCGGCAATTCCGGTATGTAGTGTGCCCCAGGAATCTTGTTGAGGTAGGCCTTCAACCTTGATGTGTAGGCACCCAAGGCGCCGACAACAACCGGGACAACTTCAACATTTGTGTTCCACAACTTCTTTATTTCTATGCGTAGGTCTTGATAGTTTGTGATCTTCTCTTTCTCTTGTATGTTTTTGTCGTCGGGGACTGCTATATCTATTATCAGAGTCTTCCTTTGGATCTTATCCACCACGATGATGTCTGGTCTTCTTGCTTGTAAGTAGTGGTCAGCCCGCACTTCGAAGTCCCACAAGATCTTTGTACCATTACTTTTGATCACTGATTGAGGGTCGTGCTTCCATGATCCACCACATCAATTCCTTTGTCCTTGCAAGTCGCTCTATGGATAGACTCGGCAGCTTCGCTATGTCTTTGGAGGTATTCCGTTCCTGCCAGTTTTGAAAAGCCAGTCAGGATGTGAGAGACAGTTTCGTAAGTTACTTTACAAAGTCTGCATTTCGGGTCTGTTGAAATCTTTAGGATATGTGCTTTATGTGCCTTCGTGTTCAGAGCCTGATCTTGTGCGGCTGTTAGCACTGATTCGGTCTTAATCTTTAATTTGACAGTTGCTATAAGCCAATTGTACTGTGTTTCTTTTGTTGTAATGTCCTTGGTTTGTCTGAAATATTGTCCATGCAGAGGCTTCTCATGCCACTTCCTTTGTCTGTCGTCCACTTGTGCTGCTTTCCATGTTTGGAATTTTTCAGGCCCGTGCTTGTTCTGATCATCTGATTTCACCACCGCCAGCAGTGGATCGTCTTTAGTATTCCATATATACTCGTTGAGGCTCCTGTCCTCTCCCTTGATCACTTCTCGGATGTTCATAAGCCCTCTACCTCTATTTCAACGTGGTAGATATAGGCGATCGACATCAACCCGTGGATGTAGCGCACGGTTTACCATTATTATAATAACAATGAGAATTAGAATTACAGTTGAACTTTCACAATTGCCATTATAATTACAATTACTCTAAAATCAAAATCTTCAACTACAATTACTTCAAAACTACAACTTCAAAATTTATTAAACAATTACAGTTGCAATCATTGTATTTGTTCCAGCCCTGATGTCACATGTGTTTTTTTTACAGAAGCACTACGTCGAAACGGGATCAACGAGGGCCACGATGCCGTGAGGAAGCTGATCGTGAATTGGATGAACCAGGCTCTACGGCGTCTGGAGAGACGATGACAGACTGTTCCATCCGCACCCAATGATTATAATAAATTTTATTTATATAGTGTCTGTTTTCGAATGAAATCTGTGGTGCACAGCTGGATGAGGGTTTTATGTGCAGAACCAAGCTAAAAACGCAATAGCAGATGTTGAGGTGAGGTGGCATTAGTAAGTAACATTTGAACAACTACAAGCCATACTATCATTCGAGTAAAACTGCAAGGTAGCAATAGTCGCATTTAAGTAGCTGCAAGGTAGCGAAGGTAGCATCAAAGTAGCTGCAAGGTAGCGAAGGTAGCATTGAAGTAGCTGCAAGGTAGCGAAGGTAGCATTAAAGTAGCTGCAAGGTAGCGAAGGTAGCATTGAAGTAGCTGCAAGGTAGCAAAGGTAGCATATAGGTTGCCATACGGTAACTATGCTACGTAGCTGGGTGCGCCAAATGCCACGTATCTGCTACGAATCAATAGGTAGCGGCGGGTTTTTTGTTGGCCGGGTAGCGCCCATCTTATAAGTTCTTGGCATTCTGTCTGTAGAGCTATCGAACCATTGATAATCAACTTCGAGTCATTTCAATAATGATTATGATTGATTTCTGTTAAACACCGACCAGAAGAATGAGAGTGGGATAAATGGAGGAACAGAACATGTGTGCCTATTGAGCTTCCGAGAGATATTTACAAGGAAAAAATTTTTTAATTGAAGGAATCAGCACCGACTCGATAAGATCAACTTCCAGCATGCAAATCCTTGTTATTGTCATAACAACAGTTAACCCTCGCCTTACTGGGATATTTTCCGAACGCGCCCCACATGTGCCCCCGCTGATCTCCAAACTAATGCACCAATTTTGCCAATGAATATATCAATCAGAAGGGGATTCAAAGAAAATTCAGAAAAGCAGCATTAGCTTTATTTTTAAGGTCATCCCTGGACTGAGGTGAAGGTCAGAGGAAAAAACTCCAATTGTTGACAAATTTCCATTAGATCACTATTTGAAATGCTATGTGACAACAAAAATCCAATATAATAAACAATATATGTTAATATAATAACAATATATAATAAACAATGCAAATAAACCATATAATCGAAAGATCTGGCCAAGGTAGTTAATAAAATGATGATTATCAATGGCTAGAAGAATGCATCATTGTCATTAGATGAGGTTAAAAGTCAAATAATTCAAACTTTCAGTTCAACTCAAATCGCTCTAAAAATTCATTTTCTGAATACGCTTAGTTGTCTCATACAAATGTGAATAACTGTTTTCCATTATTTCAGCTGTTTCACCGAGGCTAGAAGCAACGTGATTCTAAAAATTTTCAATGATTGCTGATTAGATGCGGAACTAAAAAGTAAAAAAATCACATAGGATCATATCTGAAATTTGAATTTCATATTTTGAACATGCATACATAGTAAACAGATAATTTCAAATTCAAAAACTTTGCAATTATGAATATCTTTATATTGATGTGAGGGATGCTTTTATGTAGTCTCAACTTATTTAATCAAAAATCGATATATGCAGAATATATCATATTTTGATATATTATACCGAATATATTCAAATTTTATTATAGCCCTCACGCCAAAAGTATTTTGCCAAATGTAGTATCCTTCTGTCAAAAGTTGCATTATACGTAGAAAATAAACTCTTAGAAATCTGGTGGCCATAGGTCTAAAAGATATTCAAAAAATTCTCCATGGGAGGGGAAAAATGGAGGGTTAACATGCAGAATATAGCATTTAACTGATCTAAAGCTGTTTGCTTATTTGCTTGAAATATGTCATCGGCATCATCAGGTTATAAGTAGTATCTTTGCACCCAACAATTTTACTCGTAATTCTAAAAGTCCCGTTAAGAGTCCGAGCAAATCTGTGGTGTCAGAAATTAGAGAAATCTTGTAGAGAAAAGAGGAAGTCATGATCATAGAGGGTAATTTTAAATGGTTTATATTATGGCGCTTTTTCATTACACCTTCCTTCTCTTGCATCTCTAGGAATATTGAATTTACGAAATACTTGTAGTTAATTCTTATTCATGCAAGCTGAACTACTGTACGAGGTAAAACATACAAGTTTTTCTAAACCTGTTAACCTCTGACCGCACAGAAAGTGTACATCGATGTAATTGATATGTCGTTATTTTCATATATGAAATAAATATGAGCATTCTGGCGGCCGGCCATTACCATTGAACTATTTTCACTTTATCAACTTGAAATGACACATAGGATTATCGAATGCAATCATGAAGTAATGGCGCATTGAAGATTATTAGGGAAAGACCTTTCCATGACCAGTCTGTAAAAGCTTCGTTTTAATTTAGAATGAGATAATTGAAGCATGCAAAGAACTAGGAAAATACTGTCAAGTTAAGTTTAAATGAATTGCGTTCGACAAAACCTCACACGCATAATGCATCTGAAAAACAAAAATCTTGACTATTTCCTACCATTTATCATAAAAATGAATACAGCAACATCGGCACTCTTTATCTAATTGGCCCTATAACTTAGAAATGGCAGCCATATTTCCTTCGATTGAAGTGAATTCATCATTCGCAATGATATATATATATACTGCACACTGAATTAAAAAAATTTGAAAAATGCATTTAAATATATAACCCAAACTCAATTGTATATAAAAGCAACAATGAATACACATTAAATAGGGACCTGCGAAGCTTTGAATTTCGAGAAAAATTCGAATGACCAAAAATTATGTCAACTTCTTCCCGTTCATTACGACTGACATTGTAATAAGTTTGAGATCCTGGATTCTCGCTGAAACTCGATTGCTGAACAAGAGTTACTCGTAACCGATCAGCTATAGTTCGCGCTATTCATCATTGATAATTACTCTATGAGTGCTTGTTGCTCAGATCAGATATTCGAACTCGGTCGATCTTTTTGATCGAGTGCGATATACTTCACAATAACTGATCAAAGCAGAATTGTAAATACCGGTAGACCATTTGCAGGCTTGTAAGCAGGGATGCGGAGTCCTATCATTTTGAGTTTGAGTCACTCCGGGTTGATAGGACTCCGGCTTTTGATAGGACTCCGACTCCGGGTGTCAAGTATATAAAGCCTATCTTTTTTAAAATGAACTGGTAGCCTACATCATAGATAGTGATGCAAATGGAAAATTTTCCGGAAAATTTTTCTTTCGGTGACTGACGTTTTTGCCTTTGTTTTTGCGACTTGTTGCAGTCGCTTGAAAAGACTGTAATATTCAAAGACCGAAAACTTCTCTATCATCCCTGCATGTTAACTTTTGGAACCAACTGCACCCTCCATGTCTATTTCAGATCTTTCCAACTGAATATCAGACATTAAATGGATTTCAGATTTCTCGATGAATTTCAGATATCTGTCAGAAACTCAACTTTGAAAGGATCTTAGATTCAACTGGAGAATCTCCAATTCATCTGGAAAAGTCTGAAATTCATTTAAGTAGATCTGAAATCGATTTGGAACTATCTGAACCATCTGAGCTAGAAATGGAAGATGTGTAGTTTGTCCTCCACGAAGATATCGGACAATACGCCAGAAGTTAGAAGCTATCATATAGATATTCTTCTACTCATCACAGATATCTTTAGTTTCCAAATATCTCACGAGTTTACAGTCTTTATATATCTTCCAATATATGGTCGCTCATGTATAATGGTGTGTTGGACTGTGTACTTGTGTTTCACATGTTCATCAACACATGGATAATTTGTATCACTGCAATCAAGGCTGAATAATAAAGCTTAACTTTCAAGTCATAAACGAACTCCCAAATAAAGTGCATTATTTTTGCTCCAGATCTTTCACAATGCATGAAATTATACCCCCATTGTAAAGGAAAAAATTCACGTTGTCCCAAAAGATGTCTGTGTTATAACATAAAAAATGCCAACAAATTGCCACAAGCCACTGGTGGCAAAGGAATTCTCAAAAATCCGCGGACGGGATTCGTATTGCTACGATTGTTTTAATCGAAATGATATGATGAAATCAAGAGTTTTAGAACAATTCTATTGATGTGTCTATGCCTCGGCTATGATGGAAAACGTAAATATTATATCACAAAAATTCAAATTTTTTCATTTTTCAAGATCGTTTTATTCAAAATAATGATCAAAATCACCAGTTTTAGACCCATTCTATTGGTGTGTAGCTGCCTCGGCTGTGGAAGCGGCCAAAGCATAGGGCCTATCACAAGAAATCAGAACTTTCAAAATTTTCCAAAATTTTCCAATTTTTTCCAAATTTTTCCAATATTTTCCAAAATTTTCCGGAAAATTTTCATCACTAATCATAGATCATTATAGGCTTACATGAACCTATCTTTAGCTATCATTGCTGTATCAATTATCAATCATTTTCGATGAATGTTTATCAAATGTCGCTTTAAGTTGGATGCATGCGACTCGGCTACTCCCATCTTGTTAACGTGTGCTTCGCACGGTCTTTCTCCGCAGTCTCTACCAGGCAGGCAAATCCCCATCGTTATTCAAAAAATATGAGTACACTTTCGATTTTAATATGCGCTTTGGAGGAGCCACTACAAAAGATTAAGGTTTGGGTAAGAGGTAATGTTCTCAAACAAACTAGTATTTCATTTCTGTCTCTGATGTGACCTTTGATGCGTATGTGTGATCGAGGCTAGAAAGGCTTGTCTTCTCTACTAAATCACTGAGTGAAAAGACAATCCGACTCCGACTCCGCATCCCTGTTTGCAAGTATGTGTATCTTACAGGGCTGTAAGACGCACTTTTCAGAATGTTTTTCGTGAAATCTGATGCCCACTACATGTGGTTAAAACATTGAATTTTGGCACACATCCTAAAACAGGAACTCTTACTAAAAGTAGGCTATGACGCATTGAAGCAAAACTCAGACAGGATATCAAATATATAAGAAAGGATCCTACTAGATTACTTCCTTGATTCTCAATTTACAATCTGACAAGTCCAAGACTACAATAATTAGTTATGCTTTATAATGCTCAAAGTCTTCTGTAATCCGTTGCTTACATTAGCTTGAATGACAAAATTACTTAGAAGTCTACATAGAATATTCAATAACTTATTTTAAATTCGTCCTGAATAATTTAGAAATTCATTACAGGCAGCGATAACAAGGGAAGTTGTAGGCATCGGTAGCTTGTTGCAAAAGTTCTATTATTGTTCTCTGACCTGAAAATTGCGATAGAAATGCTACCATCTATTGATTGTTGGCTCATGAAAATTTATGCTCTCCGTGGCTCAAGTTTAAAATGTGTGTGTCGGGTCGCAATTCATGAATTTTTGAAGCCATTTGCCAATCACAACCCCACCCCATCCCGAGGTCGGGTTGGGTCCAGAAATTTTACCCAAACCCGATAAGAAAATACCAATACCCGATCCGACACTACCGGACCCGATCCGACTAGATTAAATCCGAAAACCATTCATGATATTACACCAATACTTGCATGATCTGAAAATTGTCGTATTTCAGGAATCTGAGTAATTTTAGAGATGCAAAGAGGCTTCATCCCAGGTTTAAATCGATATATTAAAACACCGTAGGTAGTCTTCAGGAAGAGCCATTAGCCAGATTTAATTGCACTTTCCTCTATGAGTAAACGCTGCACCGACTAATTCGATAGAACAGATGAGAAAGTAGCATGATCCATGTTTTGAGATTAGAACTTTACATCAGTGGAAAGTATTCAAATGCAAAACTATGTTGTCTATAACTCTGGTATTGATCAGTATAAACTGTACATTAACGAAGACTGTGGTTGACAATTACATGTAGCAGCAGCATCGAGAACGTAAGATAGAATGCTCACA
Organism: Prostheceraeus crozeri; assembly: GCA_907163375.1. Classification (NCBI taxonomy): domain Eukaryota; kingdom Metazoa; phylum Platyhelminthes; order Polycladida; family Euryleptidae; genus Prostheceraeus; species Prostheceraeus crozeri. The sequence continues at coordinate 44,164 of CAJQUW010000421.1, read as the reverse complement.
CTGCTGTGTGACTTTTTTCTGTATCCAATTAATGAGTGCCGGAGCGTGAAAAGACTTGGATTACAAAAGTAAGTAACCATCTAGCACTTCTACTAGCACTTCTAAAGATTTTCCCGTTCACTAGCTTTCACATTCATTCGATACGTCTCTTGACGCTGCTGCCATTATCTACCCCAGACAATTCTCAGTCGCTGATATGATAGTATGTTAATAGCTTGGAAATGTATTATAGTGCACCTTACGAAGTCGCATGAAAGTCGTTTTATCATATTCATGAAACAGCTTCGATAAAAAACGACATACGTGTAATAACAAATCTAAAAGTGAATATAAAAGCAAGAAATTGTAATTCCTCTTATTTTATCAGAACACTATACAGAATATTGATCAAATGAATTGCCAAGACCATTACTCTGCATACAAGAATGATACAGCATCAATCTTTCTGAAGAAAAACAGATCTGTGATTTCTGACAGTTTCCAAAATCTGTGTGCTAAAACCTAAAAAACCTGAGTTATTTTTCTTTGCGTTTTCTCGGGTTTATGATCCAACACGACCCGATCCGACTTCAAATTGTCCTACCCGAACCAGGCCCGTGCTTTCGTGTTCGGGTCGAGTCGGGTTTCAGGTAGGATCGCTCACCTTCACTCAGGTTCTAGTGTAGGAGTGACTGACGGAGGTCAAATTTCCAGTCCCGCGTGAGATTCAAGGGATTTTTTCTGTAAACCTGATGTCATAAACCTAATCCTTATCATCAAGCTACTTACGAGTAATTTAGCAAAGCAAGGTCAATAGGCATTTCAATTAATGTTGTCAAATAAACATCCATCTAACTAGTGTCAATATTCATTCGAAATAGTTTGTAGTTACAAAGCGTAGTAGATTTAAAATTCTCAGGTTCCTGACCTAAAACAACGTATGTCGTCTCTTCATTATGATGATTTTTATGCTTTACAGGTCTGCGGTTATGCAGAAATGGGCGCTACTGAATGTCTCACTGTTGTTTTTGTAGTTTGTGATTCTGTTATCGCTGTTCCACTATCATTTTTCTTAAATTGCTAGCACGATTCTCCACTGTTATCACTAAAATATTTTTTCCTGCATTGCATGTGTCACTGTCTCCGTTGCACAGTGGCTAAGTGCTTGGCCTAGCGATCTTTTGGTCGAGAGGTCGAGCCCCGAAGGTGTCATTGGCAGTTGACAGGAAGGGCATCCGGACTAAAAGTACTACAGCGCTCTATAAGTCTGACTATGTCAGCACCGTCCAAGCCCCAAGTATGGGGAGTAGTGACGCAAAAAAAGCATGAACGGTGCATACACATGAAGGCTATACTTTTACACTGTTGTTCATTACTCATTTTGTGATCAGCAAGCCATTTGAGTGTTCTAATGAGTTGTATGTCAATCAAACACAAGCAAATTGAAAACAGATAATCAAAATAATGGCCCAGACATTGATATAATAATAGCATTGATACAGTAATAATATATGCGTATATCTATATCCCGCCTCCACAAGAAAACTTTAAGCGAACAGCAATTCTAAGTTCCAACATAATAAAAGTTTCTCTAACGAAAAAAGTTCTGTGATGAACAGTTTGATTACTGCCTGAATGTTGATTTTGCGAAATGTTCTGCCTGCGACGTACAAACTTGATTTAAAGTGATTCACTGAAGTTAGATTTGCTTCTTCACTTGTGAGGGAATTCCAGTGATTTGCGGCGTCAATTGCGAACTCTCTCCATACTACATTTTAAATTCAGATCTTTTGAGTTTACATTGATGACCGCGAGCTGACATAAGGAGTCTGGAGCAATGAGCTCACCAAACTTGTCATCAATTTTGCATTTCAATGAGTGTCCCTGTACAACGTGAATCAAAATTTATCACACGCCATTAACTCATCAAACAATTATTCACGATCCACTGTCAAATGTTCGGGTAGTAGGCCCTAGGTTGCATTTAAATCCATTATTCATTATATAGAGTGGAAGCTTTCCCAAGTCAGATAGAAGACTTTTCTGTTCTACCGCGAGATCTTTCGGCCTACATCGTAGGCCATTCTCAAGCGACTGCACTGTATTGTTGAATCAACGATTAACACATCTCACATGAAATCACAGCGATATCAGACGGATTGGCACTTACATGGTAGCAAACAAAATAGCCTATTAACATCTAATGAACAACACAATACTAACTAACATAATAGGAGGAATGTCACCGAAAAACCAAGCTCGAAGGTCATTAAACCATTCATAGGTTGAAAGATCAAAACTGAATGACAATTACATAGACCTACATTAAGACTAAGTCACACAAAAAATTGACCAATAAGCATTATTCATTGCATCTCTAAGTTCAACGTGTTATATAAACTATCCCATGTAGTGAAATTATTCAAGATCGGAAAGCATTTTACAATGACAGCCTGAGAAATACACAATGTTTCCAAAATTCATGCAGACCAGAATAAAGTATTCTGTAAATTGCATCATAGATGAAGTTAGGCTAGAACTACATGCATCAGTTGCCGGTAATCATTTTTAAATTGTTTAAACAACAGTTCGCAATATTTACGTTGCAAACATACGTGCAGATACCATCAATTTGTATTACATTTACATGCTCTTAATGTAATGCTGTAATGATTGACTAGATAATTTATTCTCGACTGAATGTCGTCAACGATCGACATGGGTCTAATTTAGGGTTGTATAAATTACGGTAATTTATTTTTCGGGTAACTTACCGTAAGTTACGGTAATTTATGAAATATCGGCTCCCTTCACTTATTCATCTGCATATTCTAACTTAAAACCTATTCATCAAGGCAGCTAAACTTCCAAGCTTAGGTTACAATTATTGTAGACCTTTGAAAATATTGTTCAGTACATTTGTAGGCAGCAATTATTGACATCTACAACCCGAATATTGGTCTCCAGCAATTGCTAAAAGTAGCATATCCTATTTATTTTAGATTTTTGTGTCATAAAAACTCCACAAGAATTATCCTTTTTTAAGCTGCTAAACATTTTTTATGCTACGAATAAGTATACGCATTATAACTACAACTTTTAATTTCAAAACCTGTGGGCTCTTGCTTTGATGTGTTTATCTAAAACTATGTAAAATAATTTTGATATCAATTGCATTGAATAAAAACTATGTGATAATAAAAAAGTATTTATAATAAAAAGAAAAACTTTTGAAATTAAGCTGCCTTACAGACAGCTGATTGACAGTACGATTAAAAAATTCACGGTAAAACTAAAATATGATATTTGTAGAGCTTTTTGCTTTTCCAAAAAATATATGCAACAAATGAAACAAGGAAAAACATACAAGGAAATTACTTGCCATGATTCGGCCTCTTAACGATCATATAAAATTATGAGATATATTACAATTATACTGAGCTTATTACAGACATGTTTCAATGGAGACACATTTTTATTGTGGTTTTGTGGAAGGTCAAGTATTTGTATTTTAGCGGAAGTTCAATACATTTCGATAGCTCAGCGCCATCATCTTCAGGAGCAAAGATAGTACTTCAATCAAAGTTATGCTCAGAAATCACGAGCATATCAAATGACACTGTATATTACTATCCATGAATATACATGGAGATTGTGAGGGAGAATGGTGTTAGTAAGGGTTAGTATCCTATGCATGCGGCAGATAGAGCTGGGTTACATGTTAGGCCTACCAGTTGCAGATTACCTGATCTGGCTAAAAGAAACCTGTTCATGCAGAGAAGTAGTCTTTCGAGAACTAGAGGAACAAGAAATCATTCAACTCTTGTTTCATCAACATTGAATGATTTCTTGTTCCTCTAGTTCTCAAAAGACTACTTCTCTGTAGGAACGGGTTTCTTTAAGTCAGATCAGGTCATCTCCAGCTGGTACCATGTAACCCAGTTCTATCTACCGCATGCCTAGCCTACTAACCCTTACCAACATCATTCTCCCTCACAATCTCCATGTACATTCATGGATAGTAATATCCAGTGTCATTTGATATGCTCGTGATCATGTGCATAATATTGATTGAATCACTATCTTTGCTCCTGAAGATGATAGCGTTAAGCTATCGAAATATGTATATCGAACTTAATTCACTTTTCCACCAAACCACAATAGATGACCAGTTTTCAAGGCCGATTTAAATGGAGATGAATTTCACAGTAGAGCAAAATCACTGAGGCAATACTTAGTTCGATTAGTTATTTTTGTGATTTTAGAAGGGTAGAATCATAAAAATGTTGGTTGAGACTTATCAGTGTAAGTCAGCTCACAACGAAAATGCTAATCATCATAAAATACGCGATACAGTATTTTCCGGATAATTCCCCAACCTCGTGACAAAGGCAAAATAACAAAAGGCCTACTCATCCGTATTTGGGAATTCATCGATATTAAAGTGGGCAAATGTTTCATAAAATTCATCGATTTGCGAAATAGAAAACATGACCAATTTAGTGGGTTGTTGAATTAACAGGGAAATGCTGTATTGCGAGCTGAAGTATATGTTATAAACATGCTGTCAACTTTGAGACCACTTCCTCAATATCTTCAGCTGTAAATACATAACCACCGCGCCTTGTATGCGCAGGTTCTTTTAAACGTCTTATTTCTTTCCTGTCAACGATAGAGGTATCCTCTACTTCAGGAAAAACATAAATTCCGAACTTGTTCATTCTAAGGAAAGAAACCAAATACTCGTCATTGTCAAGACTTTCAGCAATTTTTCCAATGAAGACTTTGTGTCTTAGGGACGGCCTAGATTTCACCGTTTCAAATATTTTGGCGGCAACGAACGTCCCGGATGGTACAGGTATGGACAAATCTTCATCTGGAAGATCCCCGATGTCCATGTCACATTGTTCTTCGTCTGAAGAATTTTCGTTTTCGCTATCACTCTTGGCATCATCGAAATTTGCCTCTTGGATTATAACAACCTATTCATTCTTGTGGTAAATCAATTGGGATTTACTTGCTCCTCTTTTTTGTTGTCCAGCACGCTGTTTCATCTTCAAGTTGTAAGCGACGTAGGTTAAATCTGCTGCATGTTCATCTGATAATCTATTTCTAAGCTTTGTTTTTTGTAACCCAAATCCTTTGTCTGAACGCTCGGTTGCAGTACTCGTGCGCACATAGTCAAAAGAATCACAGCAACTTTCATCAAGGCTCGACTCGAACAATTCCCTTGCCACCATAAGACAGGATCAGTAGCGTATGATACCATATTTGCCAGATGTGCCTCGCACTGTTGAATATGTTACCTGACTTCGTTTTATATTCCAACAGGTCAGTTGTTACGTCGTCGACTCGCAGCTTTTCAAGGTTTGCCAACCTTAAGATCTCATCTTCTGCTGTTACCATCTGAAATTCAGACAATGTTTTGACCTCGGAATCGCGGATCCAGCAAGTTTGCAGCGAAATGGAAGTTTGAGAGACAAAATTCTTTCCGTTTGTCAAAAGCTGACAGAATCCTTGCTGTTTCGCATTCTGATAAGAACGATTGGTTTTGAAGAGCTGTTTTGATCTATGTTTCCTCAGCAGCACCGATAGCATGCGAAATAGGTCGAAGAAGAGAAGCCACTTCGTCAGTCGGTTCCCAAAAATTTGAATTATCCAGAATTCTCAGCTGTAGATGTTGAGGCGCCTCGCAATAAGCATCAATGATCGACAATCGAAGCGCATTTTCAGATCAAGATTTCTTTTCAACATTTGATAGTAGCTTGCCCATCGAGTGGGAGTTCCAAGTTTGACACTAAGAGGACTGTGAAGGCGCAGGATGGATCGGGGAACATGTCTATAACGGAAAAATTTGGATATTTCACTATTTTCTGCTACAACTGTGCTGATCGACAGAACTTTTCGCATATCAGAAGCGAGTAAATTCAAGCCATGCGCCAAGCAACCATACGTGTTTATCCAAGGGAATCGATTTCGTATCTCGATCCACGCAGATATCATGTAGGCAGCGTTATCAGTCACCAAAAATCGAATGCTCTTAGCCTCTACATTAGAAAATTCACAAAATTCATCAATCGCATTGCAGATAATGTCACTCATGAATTTTGCAGTGTGTCGCATTTCTTCTGAGTGAATACTTTTAAAGAAAAATGGGGTTGGAGTCATACATAAGACTTGAATATGAGAATCATTCGATATACACGACCAGCCGTCAGCGGACATACCAATAGATGGCGAATCTTTGCACAATCCTCGAACGTAATCGCTAACTCTATTCTTCTTCATCATTAAAAGTGGACCACTAAGATTTTGTTTGGAAGGAATTTGAAATCCTGGTCTTATCTTTTCAAAAAATGCACACCACGAATGATTGTCTGTCAATCAGGGGAGAAGCAGTCACATAAATTGCCTTGGTTAATGATTCCTCAATCTCAGTTTGTTCCGATGACCTAACGCGATCGATAAATGGTAAAATACTGCATTGATTTTGATTGTTTGAAATCGACACTGTTGACTGGCTGTGTGAAGGTTCTTTATCAGTTCGTGAAATCTTGCTGACATACTGGTGACTAATTGAAGAGGTTTCACTTATGCTATCACTATCCAGGGGCGTAGCGCCTATAGTATTCTAATAATCTGAGAATACACCGGAATTTACAAACGAAAATGAAATTACAAATATGTGATGATAGGATTTTGATTAACATGAAGGTCATATAATCTTGTTCGATGTTTCCGTTTTCCAATTCACAAAACTTCTTTAACACAGGCGGAGAGATACGAGTATTCTATCTCGCGACAGAATCACACCTGTACAGCAGTAGAGTTATCAATAGCGCGCCTCTGATTGGTCTGGATGCAGCAAACATTGTAATGATACGTCTCCTCTCTGCGTCGCCCTCCTGCCATGTGTCTGTTGTCTGATATTCTAGAATCAATATCTGCTAGCAGAGTGTAACCACCCTCTCCGGTCTTCGCTATTACTCAATTACATCGCTACTTATAACGGAGAATACTCATGGCAACTGTCGAGGAATTGATAAATTTACAAAATTCTCCTTTATCCTACGCAAAGAAAATAGAACTAAAAACTAATGGAAGAGATAAGCCGATTTTCACCTTTGAAGGAAGGAGAAAGTGCAATCTTAGTGTGCAATATCAAAAATACGAATGGCTGACTGGTTGCCCCATTAGAAAGACACTTTTCTGCTTTCCGTGCCTTATCTTTAAACCAAAAACGACAGTGTTTTCATCGACGAGAGGATTACTCGACTTGGCGAATTTCTCTAATCATGTGAAGAGACATATAAAATCTCCTACGCATTTGGCCGCGATCACCTCTCTTAAACTTATTGGCAAAGTAAGGATCGATGAAATGTTAAATGAGGAGTTCAAAACTTTGAGAAATATGCACAATGAGGAAGTGAGGAAGAACAGAGAAATGATGCGACATCATATTAAAGCCGCTCTTTTCCTTGTTTGCCAAGGCCTTTCTTTTAGAGGTCATTCAGAGAGCACTGACAGTCCAAATCGTGGAAATTTCATTGAATTGATTAAGCTCCTCAGTGAATTTAGTTCTGATCCGCTGATTAAAAATTGTGTCTCTCCTGATCACAGTCTCCCATTTTCAGGATTATCACCTGATATTCAAAACGACTTGATTAAGTGTTTGTATGATCAGGTTCGCGGTGAAATCGAGAATCGAATCAAAGGTGCTCCTTTTATATCTATAATTGCTGACGATACAACGGAGATTTCAAATACAACTCAAATGGCTGTCAGTGTCCGACTTGTTCACAATGGATCGGTCTTCGAACATCTGATTGACCTTGTCAATGTGTCAGCAGACAGATCAGCTAACAATCTTGCCTGTGTAATATGTGAAAGTCTTGAGTCCGTTGGTGTAACCAAAAATACTTCAGTGATCGGCCAGTCATACGACGGTGCAAGTAACATGATGGGTAAGCACAATTCAGTGCAAACTAAGATCAAGGAGATTTGGCCCTCAGCAAACTTCGTTCATTGTTATGCACACAAATGGGCATTAGTAGCACAAAGTGTCAGTAAGAATATTCCGTTGGTATCAATATTTTTCGGATTTTTGCAAAATTTGACAACATTTTTTCGCGCTTCACGAAAACGTGCTTCTATGTTATCCAGTCCATTGCCTCTTGCGTCAACTACGCGTTGGTTGACGAGAGGAAAATCTGTCTGTGCTATTTCTTCTAAGTATTGTGAAATTTTCAATGTTTTAGAAAATATTTCTTCGGAGTCCTCTGCTTGCTCAATTGATTGCTACACCCGCGCTGAAGCGAAAGGATTGCGATATCAATTGGGAAATTGTGAGAATGTGTTTCTCTTATTCTTTTTTCGTAAAGTTTTCGCATTATCCGACATGATGACAAAGAAACTTCAAGGTGTGATGATTGATCCAGCTGAAATATCTTCGAAGGTAGCAGACTATCGTGCAAACTTGTGTGAACTACGCTCTGAAGTTTCCTTTCAAACGTTCGTCGAGGAAGCGAAGCAATATGAGCCTTACTTTTTTAATCATGAAAAGAGAGTCCCACAAATCAACGAGCAACATCTCCTTGACAGCGGTTACACTCCAAGTAGGCCTAAGCCATCATCTTCGTCATCCCAATTTGAGAAGGATAAACTTAAGCGATTAATGTACGAAATCATCGATACACTAATTTTCCAGTTAGACCAACGATTTGAAAACATCGAAAGTCTTCAGTGGATAAAACTATTTCAGCCATCGAGATTTGATGTACTGAAAGCTGATGCATTTGAAGTTGTACGACTTGTGAATGAACTGAAGAAACATCACCCAGATTTAGTTCAAGAAGAAGAAGAGAAGTTGCGCAACGAATTACACATTCTATTCACTGATTCAGATTTGCGAGTGGCACTTGGAGAAGCAAATGATCCTTCTACCCTTCTTAAACAAATGCATTCCTTGGATTTGTGTGACGCTCTACCTCTTGTCTCTAAAGCATTAATGGCTTCACAAACAATTGCTCTAACATCGGTGACATGTGAAAGAACCTTCAGTGTGCTTCGGCGAATCAAGACCTACCTGCGTTCCACCATGACTCAAGAACGCATGAAACAACTGGTATTTTTAAGCATCGAAACTTCTCTTCTCAAACACTTATCAGGAGAGTGTTCGTTCGTTGACACAATTATCGACAAGTTTGCTTCAATGAAAGATCGTCAAGTAAAGTTGTTATATCGTAAGTAAATACATCAGGTTATAGTGTTATGATTTACCTGTATTGTTTTTGGTAATGACTATAAGTGGAAATGGAGTTGTTATGAAAATTGATTTTGCTCTTTAAATTATAATAATAAAAAATATATTTTGAGCAATGCGCCTAAAGGACTAAAAATTGACTTGGAATTTACATGTAGGCCTACGTTCTTTTCCCGGTTCTTTCATTGGACTCAGATTACCTCATCTGAGGTGGTCTGCTACGCCACTGTCACTATCTTCGTTATCACTTCCAGTGACTACGGTTACGTTATCTGTGGGTAGACTTCGAAAGGCCATTATCTTCATTCGCTTTCGTGATGATGCAACTGACTGATTGACAACTTCCTTTCTGTATAATCTTTCACTTCTGGTGGGGCCTTTGAACATCCTTCGGTTAGATGGCATCTCATTCTCGTGGCGTTTGCGACAAATGAGGTATCGCAATACTTGCAAAATCCTTTCATTTTTCTGTCAACAGTAATTTTTGAGAAATGATTCCAAACATCGCAAAAGTTCTTCGGCATCTAAAAAAGAAAGTGATATGTGAGTTTTGAGACAATTCATCAATGTCATTGAGATCAGTGTTGCGGAAACGGAAGAGGTAATTTCGAGTGAAAGCGGAAACGGGAGCACAGAAAACTAGCGCGAAAAAATAGATGGCATCTAAAAATAAATAATATAGGCATACTATTTAAACCTATTCTATAGAATTCCACTGTAATTTAGCCTATTTCCAATTCACCTATTATTTGTCTGCTGTGTTCTGCCTACGCATATAAAACAAGGTTATGGAGACCTATCGTAAAATAAAGTCTGATGTATTTTTTCATTAATGGATTTTACAGTTTATATGAGTAGACAACTGAATAAGTGATATCATAAATAAGTAACAATAACAAAGCATTGTAGGCATTCTACAAAGAAGCTCAATTATGAAATTTAAGAAGCGATCGTTATACATACATAAAGAGCCCCATGTTATAGTGACAGGAATTTGGATGGAATGTTCCAGTCAAAAGCGCTTCCAGTGGGCCTGGAAGCAATGGAGACGCAAACGCTTCCGCAACCCTGATTGAGATGCATGTTAATGGGGGTGTTTGTTTCCGGTAAGTGGAAATGATTTGATTTGAAATGTACTTTCTACAATTCACCGTTTTAATTCGAGAAATAAGTATTATGATTTGACTGATCGTTTGGTAATAAAATTTTTCCTTGTGACATGTTCCATGACAGAGTCGTCTAAAGTGCGAGCACTTCAATTCCAAAGTCTTGCACATTTTGTTAGATAGGATAAGACAGACAATTGATTCACATGCTATTCCTGGTTTTGTGAAAAATCAGTTTTTTAATTAATCAATAATTGCTTTTCGATTGTCACGCACGCCGCACGGGACATCAAGTTTATGAATTAATGAAGAAATTTTAGTTGATATTTTTCTCCGTTACTGGTAGAGTGATGATTGGTTGTACGTGTTGAATTTTGTTACTTATACTAAAAATTGATTAATTATACAGCAATATACTAAAAGTTAACGAAAAATAGATTATTTCAATAGTAGTTTTTTCTATTTATCTCATTGAGAGGAAATGATACTTGATGTCCTCATTTATCCTCATTCTGTGAGTATTTTATTTGCAAAATATGGTAAGTTAGATTAATAGCGCTTTTGTACATTTCTAATATTTTACAAAGAAATCAAAACTGTCCCGTGCGTGACATGTTTGACACTTTCTGAAATGCCATGAGAGGAAACCGTGCCAAAGAAAGTGTTATTACAGTTGTGAAGGATCCCATGACTTTTTATGAAGCCGTTACTTATGTGAGCATGTCTATCATGCTGATTCTCATGGACGAAATTTCGCCAACCAAGACTATCATTGAGGACAGCCGTCACCTTGGGTATCTCAAATGCACATTACATTTCTGAAAGTTGCGGCCTTTTCTTCAGTTAGGCCTATAGCATCTTAGGTGAAACGGGATAAAATGAGCAAAGTTTTGCAGAACATGGAGGAAAATGAGTATGCAGTTTTAATATAGGCTATGGATATTTTCTTGTTTCCAAGTTATCCGAGTTACATCGATTACATTGATTCCGACAGAATTTATTTTAAGAAAGAAATAAAGGGAAAAACGTATTTCAGCATCATCGGTTACTTCTGGCTCTTCCCCTGAAAATATTTGGGTCTTCGAAGGCGCTACATGGTCTATTATCTGATTTTCCGGTTCTGATGACTCACAGTGAAGGTTTACTAAGAGTCCGTCATTAAGTAATCCAATGATTTTATTCTGTACCAGGGTATCTTTATTTGGTTATAATTTTCAGCGATGAAGTTTAACCTATCCTTACGTACATGAGCAAGATCTTTTCGTGTTCATCAGATAGTCTGCGCTTGATTCGAAAAAAAATCACATTTGCAAATTGCATAATTTAGAAAGACCCATCGTCATAAGGCTTCATTAGTGGATAAAGGACTACAGGTAGGCTATGCCGACATGATGCGTATTTATTTCAGACCACGAATCAAGAGACATTGAAAAAATTGAAAAAAAGTGGATAATATCTTATATATGCGTGTTAAAGATTGACGTGGCAAGAAAATGGTGCACAACAATGGAAATTTAAAAAACCTCAGAATAACTATTTTCAGTTTAAGTTTGACTGTATTGATTTTACCCTTCACTTCTCTATTGGAGATAGATATTCTCAGTAGTTGATTTGAGACTTTCTGATTTAACTTTCATTTTAACTTGAAGTCACATACGGTCAATCATTTCCTTATCACAGTCCGATGTTGAGAACCATTCAGTTTTACGTAATTCCACACTGACTGTATCTGCATTTCACAGTTCACGTATTGCCTTGATAAAAATGAACGAAAGGCTTCGCCAACTCGTGCTGTTTGTTCTTTATTTACTAAATTAGCAAAGGGCCTGGATTTTCCACAGATGAGATTAGCAGAAAGTACACGTGCGACGAATGATCGAGTGGATTGGCGTAGGAGAGTGTTGACCACATGCACATCGCAAGGCGACCCCTGACAATAAGATGAAAAGTTTACTGCAGGAGACTGGAGAAGACAAATATCAGATAACTCCTTTTTTCCTAGGCTTTCTTGTCTTAATCTTTAACATCATTTCTTGTCTTTCACTTAAGAAGTATTTCTAGTCTTGACCCTTGGCCCTACCTGTTCTTTTCCCCGAACACGGTCCTAAAAGGGCCATTCAATATCTTCTAAACCAGTGCTCTGTAACCTTCTAGGTAGTCATTCGCACTATCTTGACTTGTTAAATCCATTTCACACATTTCATAGCCTACGAAAACTATTGAAAAGTGTAAGGGTAAAACCAGGAATGTGATTTTTCAACGTTTTTTAAGATAACTGCAATTTAAGATTTTAAGACTCATACTACCTAGGTCTGTGTGAGTTATTTTTGTTTTTCTCATACAGAATGTCTATGTTTGTATTAATTTAGATTGAAAGAAATATTTTCCAATGTGTAATGAATAGACGGAGTTATGAATATAATATTCATTGCGTAATAATAGGGGCCTACCAATAAATGGTTAAAACTGGCAATTCTTTTTTCTGTGGATTGAGTCCTTACTCGGCAGATCCCGAAAGTGCATTGAGTACAAAATGCGATAGTAGATCATGTCAGTCTTGAACTCGCATCGCTACTGCCTTACTGCATGCGATTCCAGTAGGCCTACGTGTAATTATCACACTTATCTATTATATAACACTGGAAACGGAACGGACTAGTTCCATTTCCGTTCCAAAATGGAAATGGAAGAGTGATAGTTCATCTAGGTCAGCGGTTCTCAAACTCTGGGTAATTACCCAAAGTTGGGTAAAATTAGAATATTTTTTGGGTAAGGAATGAATTTTTAAATAGAGTAGGATTAAGTAAGGTCCATTTCTTTATTCCATTGCTTTACCAGATAGACCAAGGGCGCAGATCGACTGAGGGAGCTCCATTCTCTCATTGCATGCGCGCGCGGTATACATGACATGATAATATTGTAGCTGCCTAACGTACCTCACTGATTCACGAACATCTTCAAGAGCTTTAAGCAATGCTGGAGCGTAACACATGTCTGGGTTATGCAGCCATTTGCTTCGCGTGAATCATGTATCGACGACAGTGATGATATAAAAGACGAATTCGTCCAATTACGAGCCGATGAGGTAAGTAAGGAGGAGTTTTCGAGTGAAGAACTTCCGGCGTTTTGGTTGTCAATGAGTGAAGTTCATCCACAGCTGTTCCAAAGAGCTCTTAAAGTTTAGCTGCCTTTCCCGACCACATATCTGTGTGAGTCTGGTTTTTCAGCTTATATGAAAAATACAGATCGAGTGCGCCTGCAAGCTGGTTCTGACCTGAGGGTGGCTCTATCAAAGACATGTCCTCGTATTGATCATCTGATCTCCAAAAAGCAATTACACTCTCTTCACTGACAGGATTAATGGATCAATTTTTGATTAGTTGAACTTTGATCATCTAGTTTTGTGCTTACATATATTGTATGTATGCATTATTCTGATAGCTTATTTTACATGTTTCAGATTGTATTGTGTAAAATAAGAAAAATACTATTCTAAAATGTTAGTTTTGTAGTTCAGTTCTGGTTCGTGAATACATTGTAGAAAATATCGGGTAATTGGTAGTCTCGGTGTACAAAGTGGGTAATCTCGATAAAAAGTTTGAGAACCGCTGATCTAGGTTTTCGGAAATACATGATTGCGATTGCGATAAGAAGGAAATTGTGTGGCCTACAACGTTTGAGCCAACAGATGAGGCGATCGATTTGTAAAGGGGTGTACAAGGCTAATTGTACAATTTAGCATGAAGGTACCGCTGCGTCCTAGTGGTACAAAATACAATAATTTGACATTATTAAGGGCGGATCAGTAGCCAAAATACGCTTATTGATCCAACTAGGTTGCGGCGAAAGCCACTGCCGACAATTATAACACGACAAAATCATCAGTTATAAAAGACATATTATGATTGATCTGATAAACTAGATAAACTCTTCAAACACAAGATTTCACACATGACTTTTTACATACGACTGAAAGCTACGGCAAGACCAGTATTACACCATCCAAAAAAAAGGTCCTACATCATAATACAGCCGACAAATTTTAACATAGAGCACATCAACACTAATATATTTACTGCCACAGCTATCTATCATAATCAAGGAGATCTGACGACAATTGCCAGGTTAAAAGAATCGGTAATGTATCCAAAAATGACAAAAATGTTCAATTTGCTCTACATCGCTAACTACACACGTGTTTAAAGTGAAACCGGTCTTGAAATGGAGAAAAATTTACAAGCAGTCAGTTAGAAATATATTTAAGAGTTAAAACAAAGTGGGAGACTCCTCAATATCTGAAAAACAACAATTTTATAATAAATTACCCGGTAATTTAAACATATGTTACCCTATAACTTACCGGTTAATTTACCCGGTAACTTACCGTCGGGTAAGTTACCGTACAACCCTAGTCTAATTGAATTAACCGCCGGCCGGTCTTCAAAATCTGCGGGCGGTTCCACCCCTACAGGAAATGCTGTAATCAAAAGGTCGGACCCAAATCCAAGCTGAACGAGGCCAGCGTTCTGTAATCGACCGGTCTTAGAATTGAAAGGCCGGCGATGGGTTTCAACCCCGTTTACGCCAGCATTGTATGTACGTGTATGATATTGACTTCCAATGGTAGTAGGAAAACAGTTTGCTCTATTATATAATTACAGAGATGTGGCCAGAAGGATGTATGAAAGCTGCATTATGTTGAAGGATCAACCAACGACATCTTCAACAAAATTCAGTTATTCATGCAACAACGATTTCTATTTGATTTTCCAAATGAGCTCACAATTTCATTTATGGTATAAGGAATTGATGCTTCAATTCGTGTGCATTAATCTCTTTCTACAGTCGATGAGCGGGAAGAAATTGACAGATGTACAAACAGCTACATGTCATGCCTCAATTCAAGAATGAAGAAAGCATTGCAATGCCTTCATGTGCATGAATAATGAAGCAGCTTTCATTCGTGCTGGAAAAGATCAATCGGCAGAGCAGAGATATCTAGCGATGGATGGAAAAGAAGATAATTAGTGTACATAGCGGTATGCCAGTGTGTAAGAAAATTTCATTTATCAATTCAAACAATTTCTCAGAAATTCGAATATCAATCTGTATGCAGGATGGTTAAGCAAGCAAGAACAAATTTCAAAATTTGCCAGTTAATTCAATCGCCAACATTGTTTCTGAGTGTACGCCTAAATCTCTTGGACATTTAGTTTTGGAGATGGCAATATCACACTATAGAGGTAAACTTCGGTTAGATACTACTGTTCCCACGACCAACGCTTCTAATCACTGCAAACTGTAAGCAGCCAGACAGTTTTACAGCAATTTATCAGCCAAATCAGTATCTTGACTGATGCGATGTATTTTCAGACAAATTTCCTGCCTATCAGACAATATTTGTCTCATCGAACGGACGAATTTGCATTATTACGTTTACTGCATATCATGCTACTTATGACTAGCATATAAACCTTAATCAAAATTGGATGGTGTCCCTTATGATTTTCAATTATATGAATGTGCAAAGCTTAAAACAAGTAGGGTTCTCTTTTTACCTGGTGTCATGGCAATTGCAGTTCTTGATATTTTACATATTGATACCACATGCTGATTCAGTTTTTTGCAATGTTCTAACTATCATTAAGAGTATATACTCCCTAAAATCATACTTGACTCAGCAGATTAAGATATCGGAGTGATTCATAATTAGCATATAAATTGCGAGTGTGAATGAGAAGATAGATATAATTCGCTGGTGATGAATTGGTTCAGAAACCATATTACTAGAACAGTAGACAGTGTTGTCTGATATTTTGGCAAGTATAATTGTCTGCTCTGAGCAGCCAGTTTCGGCTGTCCATTGTCTTATGTTGTCTGATCATCATGGCTGATATTTTGGCAAGTATTTGGCTTGTTAGAGTTTACAGTGAGTCGACCCACATTAATGACCCGTAGCAACTAGCGGTCTTCGGAAAGAACCATTTCGGCACAAATCTTTTCGAGACGTGTTATCCATAGGACTACTAGGGTTTACAAAAAAGCAAAGTTTTTAGATGCTGTGAATTTAGATATGCTATGTGGAAGTGTGCAGCGTGCATAACTGTAAGCTTCATAAAGTGAGTGAGACAGTCCTCTAATGAATTATGAAGTGTGTGTAAGTATTGGTCATCTTATGACTTAAAACATCGTAGTGTTCGTCGTCTTTCAGCAATTATGAGAAGAGGAGTTTTTCGACGATGACTTTATTGTAAAAATTCATAAATAAATTTGACCGATATTTCAGACAGCACCGCACAATTCAAGGCAGGGTCAATTGTGGAGTTTTGTATAAGATCCCATGCAATGATTGTAATCGTTCATACATTGGGCAAACAGGGAATAGTTTTCAAACTCGACTTAAACAGCATCAAGCAGCAGTGCGCCTTATTCAGCCAAACAAGTCTGCTTTGGCTGAACATGCCATCGAAGAAGGCCATTCTGTCGACTGGAGCTCGGCAGAGATAGTATGCTATGAAAAGAACTATCATGAACTATCATTTATATTTGTGATGTACTACTTGCAGTCGATATGATTACTTATAGATCTATTATGAGTAGTGTGTATATAACATTGCCAGAGACAATAGAGAGATATACTACTGGTTGCGCTCACACACTGAAGCCGTGGGCAAGACTACTATCCGAAATCCTATTATGAGACGGCGTGACTAGCAGTCTATCTCTCTCTTGTCTCCGAATATTGTAATTATTTCACATTCTATGAAAAAAAGCATTTGCTTCCAAGTATTTGTTGCAACCATGTACTACCGCAACAACCATTTACTAACGGAACTGTGAATCACCTGAATAGAGCAAAGCATTTACAGGTACATCATGATGAAGTCTTAACTTCAAAAAAACTTGAAGCCACCCATCTGAGAAACTTAGACGCAGCAATCTATCACTTCCGTTGCATCAGAGTGAAGAAATGGCGGACTTTATACGCTTCCAAGAACAAGTAAGTATGTCAATCCAGGAAACGTTTGAATTTTTGCGACTTTATGCATGTTCAATGCTGTCAGATAGCTTTAATCCACAAAGTCTGAGCATTACATTTATTCTTTAGTATACCCTAGCTAATCACTTTTATTTTTTCTTTGTATTTGATTCTATCAATATAAATTTATATTTTGTTTTTTTTGCACACATATTTTTAATTATATTTCGTTATTGATGCAAATTACGATTCCTCATACTTACAAACTAATTTAGTAGATGGAATCGTCATTACTATAATAGATTTTTGAAACTGATGTTGTGGTCTCAAATATTCTAAATAATCATTGTACAATAAAGAATCTTTAGACCAAATTACAATTGGATAAAGTCGACGTCGCACACTGCTCCTGAGAAACATAGTTGAGGTACTGCACGTCAGACTTTTTCGCGATAGCCTTCATGTTTGCTATTTTCCTAAGAATTTGGTTTATTAGATCAAGCTTTGTATGGAATACGAAATATCTAGCGTAACTTCAGCTTATGCCCCACAGTCAGGAAAAAAGTGAAGGGGAGCTCTATGAAGAGTTCGAGAGACTTGTAATTATGTGCAAACACGAAGAAACACTGCGCATCGGAGGAGACATGTTGGTGTGATCAATGACGGATTCCAGGGAACCCATGGAGATATGGGAACTGGAGCCCTGTGGGAACGAATCTTGCGAAATGCTGGCGGATGTCAGCTACAGAATATCATGCTACAGTTCAGTCATATTTCCGGCATATTCGCTGGCGAAGTTCACCGGCGACAATTCGCGAATTTGCGCTCTATATGCCACCTTTTACTTTTGACTTTCTCTCTTATTTTCTCAAGTAATCCGTCTCTACTGCCGAGGCTCTATTTTCTCCCCCATCTGATAAGAGCAAGCATCTGATAACCTATGCAGAAGCGGAACTCAGATTTGACTATATCATGCTGCGGAGAAGAGAAATGGAGAGAACGAAGGACTGGATGATCATGCTTGAAAATAAGGAAGAAAGCCATACGGCGGAAAACAGAGGACACATGGAGAGAGAGATGATATTTTACAGAGTGAAAGAAGAAAACTGCTGAAGCACTTTCAAAGATAAAGTTAAGAGAAAGATCACGAGAGATGCTGAAACTGTGGAGAAGCAATGGTTGAATATAAAAAGAGTCCATGCAACAATCGGTGAAGGAAGTGTGCAGGCAAAAAAGGAAGAAGACGGGAGTCAGAGGAGACCTGGTGATGGATATGGAGGTCTTCTGCTTTCAAAGAGTGGCAAACACCGAGTGAGCGGTATGAGCGTGCCTGTGGTCAAGTCACTAATGAAGGGCTGCTAGCTATAACTCAAAATTCACTTAGTCAATATTATTGAAAGCATAACCACTTCCATTTGGAATTATTTCGAACAAAGTTCTCCCATTGGTTTGCACATCAGCTAATTATTAATCCCAGTATCAGATTTTAGTAGAGTGTGTAGATTCAATCGTTTTCAAACACTACTACACAAACAGGCCGGGTACCTTATTCTTGAATTTTGTTTTCTTTTGTATTCTTTTGTTTTCATCTTGTATTGTTCCATTTCTCAACCAAATAGTTATTAGCATTTTCAAGATCCATAATCGATGATATTGAAAATGATGAGAAAATATTGCAACATTATTAATGTGCTTTTTTAACGAATATTAAATGGTAACAGAAGCAATAAGGCCTACATTTCAAGTTAACAAAACAACAATCAGCAACAATCGACATGCCTGCTGAGTGCTGATACTTTTTGGAAAATACCGAGCCTAATTTCCTGCAAATGCTGCTTTCACATCTCATGAAGTGAGCTTGAGCATATGCAAGTAGCAGAATAACTGCATTACAGTAAATTTTCAATGATAATAAATCAAATGTCATCTCAACGACAAATGAAATTGGTTGTAATTAAGTCTCAATAATCGATCGCTGTTCATAGAACATCATGAGCTAGATTTTGGGGGGATCATTCATATACATACACCTGAAATTTCATCACCTTTTGAATTAATTGCGTGGGCTTCCATTTAAATCATCCCGAGTAAAAAAAATATGCTATGCTTAATAGGTAGTTTAGTAAGCACCATAGATAAACTGCCAAGTTTTATAATAACTGCCTAGTATGGCGCTGCGTAGGCTATCCATGTTTTGCTTAGTAAGCACCATAGATAAACTGCCAAGTTTTATAATAATTGCCTAGTGTGGTGCTGCGTAGGCAACCAATGTCCTGCCTAGTACGCACCATAGATAAACTGCCAAGTTTTATGATAATTGCCTAGTATGGTGCTGCGTAGGCTGCCAATGTTCTGCCTAGCATAAGCACTATAAATAAACTGCGAAGTTTAATATTAATTGCTGGGACTGTTTGACCCAGCAAGCTGTGTGCTAAACATCATTGAGATCACTGCGCTTCCCGCAGTTGCTGCCGATGAAATTTACAAAACAATTAATAGTGAAACTTTTCATGTATTAACATAGCAACAGCTAGGACTCATACACAATATACAACTGGATAGTGGAAAAAATTCATTCACATCAGATTAGAGCATGCATGCAGTTGTTCCAATTCTACGATGCGCTGAAATAAATAACTAGATAAAAGTAAACATTCATAGAAAAGGTAAGAGAAACATACTTCCTTAATTTGAGGAAAGCCCGAAAGCGAGAGATGTTGTCGACTTCCAATTTATATTGTTTTTGTGAGGCCTTTCGATTAGTCACTACAAGAAGCTGTCTTCGGCTATCTTAGCCTCCTAGTGACTGAAAGGCCTCGCTAAAGAATAAAAATTAGAAGTCGAATGCATGGACTTTCCTCAAATTTGGATAAAAAAATGTCTGGCCCTCTAAGTCTCTTCAATGAAATACTTCCTTAAGTTTAAGAAAGCAGTTCCGAAGTCTTTTAAAGGACCCCAAGCTGCATTATTTATGAAAACAGCAGTTTCGCCGTCGTCGTGGACAGTCTAGCAAGGTTTTGTCTGGTCTAACAAATGACTCAACGCATGTAGAGAACATATTTTCACAACTTCATCAAAATTCTGATCAAAAGTTTTTGAAAAATATATAACAATATTCAATATTAATAATTACAATAATGTCTATCATCTCACATGAAAGCAAAATATCGACGCCACGAAGCATAAATATAGGAAGATGGTGTCTGCCTCGTTACATTTGTTTGAATAAAATTTGGATATGTAAAGACAAAGGAGAGAAGGTAGGGTACAGCAAAAGATTATGCTCTTACGTTTTCCATAAATATATTGGAATACATTTCTGGGCCGCCTTCAAAAAAAAGTGGTGAACTTTGACAGATGATACAGTGAAGAGATCATGTCAACGGTTAAAAGTTTCTTATCGAAAAATGTTTGCAACAATATTTTAGCAGTCCGCAAGTGCATATCGAGAGGCACTGATAGTGGAAGTCTCCTTATAGAAGGCAGAGGCTACATACCTTTAACACTGAACATTGTTTTGTCAGCACTTGGTTGTCGATGAGAATCTCCTCCCAAACGTAGCGGCTTTTCGATAAGAAATATAGTCTTGTGAAGATCAGTCGCATGAGCCTCGAGCCGAACATGGGGATGTCCGCATCTAAAATTGAGATAAGGAACATCAACATAGGGTTACTACACGATAAAGCTTCATTTTTTGCACAGGCACACGAAATTTAGGAACCTCCACTAACGCATTATAAAGCAGACAATTGAAGAATTAGTAATTATTAAAAAGTAGGCTACACTCAAATTCAGCAAACGTTAAATCCTCCCTCTGCAGTTTAGAGACGAAAATCTCATCTCTCGAACTTTGAGATGACAACTCTCACCCTCGCCGCTTGCTGCAAGGTTGGGCAAAATCTTGGGGTCAAAACCCAAAACCCATTTTTAAATAAATGAATGAAATCAAGTAGACGAAGTGCATTCTTTGTATTTTGTGCTGACATAAAGATTCTTCTATAGGCCAAGATTCCTATGGGGCCCATGAGAAGTGTGGTATTAGTGGGAAACGATTTATTATTGCAATAATTGATGTAATTAGTAGCCTAAGTACATGTATTACGTCATAAAGTTTTCTTTTAATTTAACCTACACTGATATACTGACTAATTGAAGATCTTTGATTTAGTTATGATTGAGTTACACATTGCTCATAGCAAAGCAATTGTTTTTTATTTTATCATTCAGGAATATAAACAAGCTTGATAAATATTATAGGTGCGCAGTAAGTGAATGGTTAAACATATTTAGAATGCGAAATCGGAATGATTTTAATTTTTGGATAAATGTTGGCTATCGCAGAAAGTTAAGGGTGAGAAGACAACTGCGAAGATGTAAAATATGCGGAATATATAAAAATTCAATATGCACAAATGCAGCAAAAGACATGTAAACTTACTGTAGGCCTAGATACAATATGTATGAACTTTCAATGCGCGGTATTGTCAAGCCCAGAATGAAATAGCTAATAATCACAAGCATTTCACTCTTGAAATATTCTGTGAATCCAGTGGAAATTTGATAAAATATCAGAACTTTATGCTCTTATCCTGTAGCTCTCCTAAGATTCAAATCAAAATAATAATTTTTGTAACTTGATCTGTATATATTCAGCAATAATAGAAAACCCAAATTTTGTATCACTTACCCTAGGTCGACCCAAAACCCTAGGTCCAACCTTGCTTGTTGTCACTTCAGCACGTGTGTCAAATACAATGATTAGAACCTACCATAGGAAGCGGTCGGGGAATCAAGGGCGTTAATGTTCCTTATTGACAAATCAGTTGTCACTCACTCAGTATAATACCATGATACGATGATTAGAGCTAAATTTCCAATTATAGCTCTAGTTTATTTAAATCAGTCAAAGATAGAAAGCAAAATGACTATATTAGGCATTTTTCTCTACTGATGCAACTTGGGATTGTATTTTTAGTTATCGCTGTTCGCATGATATTTTTTGTATTTTTTAATCTAACTTAAATGAAGTTAAAAAATGTGATTTCAGCATAATGAATTTATGTTTTGAGTTGATCAGACCTTTTGTCTCTTATTATCTCCTAAATTGATAGATGCAAAGGTTTCAAAGCAACTTCCACCTAAACAATCATTAGGGCTCTATACTTTGATGAAATAGAGGAACCATGAGATTTGTACAAATACTGAAAGATAGACCGAAATACCCTTTTGAGACTAGTACCTAATAAGGATGGCCGACATACAAGCACATGTAATTCACTTAATGCGTTCTCCAAGTGAAATACAACAACCCGAATCCTCAGTTTTAGGAAATAGATACTGTTGTACAGTATATTCGAATGCACCACACCAATCATCGCGGCAGATCGTTCTCTAAGTAACGTCCATGGTAGATCATGGTCACTATCATGCACTGTTGTTTAGCTATAGGGTTCTTTAACGTGCAACTGGACACAATTTCTGCAGTTCTAAATTCAAATGTGCAGTTGCTTTTCTTGGTTTGTGCAGTTGAAAACTTGTAGTCAGGAAAACATGTGAATTAACGAAAACGTAGCAGAAAGTGGAGTGGATGTCAAGATATGAATGACAATTGCATCACTTACGCTACAGGAAACAACTATTAAGACATGACAAAGTGTATTTGTTGAAAATTGAAGTTTGCAAAACGATTGAACTTTCTGATTGCTCGTAAACTGTGAGTCTTAAATATTAGTTGCATTGCGCTATAGGTGCACATTTGGAGAGATCCGTTCGCCCTATACTTCACTTCGCACTTTTTTTGTCTGGAGGCCAAGGTGATGCGAGCGTTGCTACTGCCACTGCTTGTATGAATTGGAAATTGCAAAACTAATATATGCACATGCAGTTCTGACAGAGAACATACATGTACATGTACATGTGCTTTAAGTAGAGAAACTTCTAGCTAATCATGAAACGAATTTCGTAGGAGACCGAGTCATGGACAAAGAAGAGAAATTTTTCAAATGTACATGTATGCCATGTCTTGCAAGTTTTGCATGTTGCATGCAAATCATCCAGCTCATAGGTGTTAAAAACAGTGCTAGTAGCGGGCCACATTATGGATATGATTAGCTTTGTGATCAGCTAATTCTGTAATAGGCTACTACAGAAATCAGAATCATTGAAATGATAATAGGCCTGCTGTGAGGAGCAGGCATCTGCAACTTCTTTTTTTAACAAAAGATGAAACCAAAAGCAAATGCTGAATGTGCACATTTGTTATCAAAAACGATGCTTAACCAAAATTTTAACCTGTGGTTGTTTTTACGATTTCCAAAATATTCTGTTTTCATTGAAACATACTAGCATGCTAAGGGGTTTTCTGCAAGTTTAGAACAGTGATAAATATAGTTTTAAGAAATATCAACCATACAGAGAAATTGTACCCACAACTCTGCATCGGAGCAAGATTTCGGAATGCTCAAATACTTGCATAAAAACCGTGGAAAACATTGCCAAAGTGGCCAGTCTTAGCAAAGGAAATCTGCGATCTATAACGAAACCTACTTTTAAAGCATTTTGCAAAAGTTAGTTAAATACACATTAAATTGGGAATGCATTGGTAGAAAATTCTATCAATATAAATAATATAAATGAGTCAGGGCTGAAACCGGCCGGAGTAATCAAAGCCAGCAGGGGTTGACAACGTACGATGTCAATCAAAATTTATCGCATGCCGCTAACTTCAGACACTGCTCTACCATTGACTGTCAAGAGCACATGCAGACAGTAGGCGCTACTAGGTAACTATCATTACTCGTACATGTGTTTGCATTGAAATCCAATCATTCATTTTGATTCCTCGAGATTTTTTCCAGTTAATCGAGATATGAAATAATCATTGGATAGATAGGCTAAGGAATACATAATTCTTGCAAAATTCACACAGTTGACCAAACGGCAGGAGATCATAGTAATTATAGCAGCACAGAAAAAAATCAAGATCCCCTTTCTTTTGAGGTCGATTTCTACTGGTGCTAAAATTATGCAGAAGTTGACGGCACTTCGGCGTCCCGCGCTTTTAAAAGTCGATAGAAACAATGTGGACCTTAGCAGAATGGTGGAGCTTAATTTTTCATTTGCTGCTATAAAAATTCTTGTAGGCTAGAATATAGGATTCTGACAATTTTATTTGAGATAAGCTATGTGTAATTACATGCAAAAGTTAGTATTTTCTTACTATTTAAGAATCAGTTCGCAACATTTATGTCAGATAGAGCATGTTTAGGTAGGTATCTTTAAATATGTTACACTAACTATACATGCTCTTATAATGGTGTCTTCCTTTTGATTGACTAAATGATTTCCTCTAGAGGGAATGCATAGTTAATGGTCAACATAGGCCCATTAAAATTAATCGGAAGGCCGTGCCCGCGATAACACACGTACACGTACACGTACGGTAGAGAACATACGTGGTTCGACGCTTTGAAACTGATTTTTTCATCGTATCAAACTCAATTTTGTCATGCTAAAAAGTTATTTCTGATCTGATTTGGTCGATGGTTTATAAAGATGATAAGCTCCTAAAACTCTCAGTCCATCCCGAAGATGAGGCCAATCAGTTGCATTGCTTCAAATGGTGGAGTTTATTTAAGATGAAATTATGCTGATAATGTTATTCTAGTGAAAGGATTTCTATTTTCCCTCAAAATTAATGTTCATGTTGGCTCATGGTTGAGAAGAAGAACAGAGAAGAAGTGTCAATTTTCCTGACGTAGCAGCGTGAAGCAAAGATTGATCAAGCGCACTCAAATGAATACCTCCCTAAAGCTTACTCCGCGGCAAGCTACCGGAAGCGAAAATCCTGAAGCTTGTTATTTGGGGGGACTTACTGTAAAATCCGGTGCCATAAGAAATTAATTAAGGGCTATTGAACGTTGTTTGTACAAAAAGTCAAGAATGATTGAAAGTTTATCATGTCGGCACCTCTCTTATTAAGAGTTATAAGAGTTTTATCTGCAGTTTTTCAAGATCTGATTAAATTTTGTCGAATAAATATCACTAACAAATTATAATCTCCAAATATTCATTAGTGAGAGAGGATCGAGGAGTTCATTGAGTTCCGTTGGTAGCTTATCTCTCATGGCGCATCAGCAACATACTGCGCCAATTGCGGGAGCAAAACTCAGGTACCGAGCGTTTAATGCTATAATCGCATTTACACATTTATCTAGATGGCTTCACTACGCACGGCCTAAGTTAAGCTCACATGCACTATTTCAAGAGAATGCATAATGTCCTACTGTCTTAAGGAAAATACAGAGAAAGAAATTTGGTAAAATTGAAATTAAACATGCGACATACAGATGTGCATGTACAGATGTTATTACATAACAAATAATTTTCTGAAGGAAATGAAAAAATGATCTCAAGTTTGACTATGACTGAAAGAATAGCGAATCCTATACTCAAAAGACTCCCTGCCTAGGGGAAGCATAATGCAATTGCAGGATATGATTGTTGGCATATGAAACGGGCACACTTCAGCTCATTTCGGTAACTATGCTGTTGGAGTGTCAGCGATGAACTCGAATGGTCGTGTCATTCTGCAGTTGACATGTCTATACTTAATATGATTAGCTTCTTGATCGGTCAAACCTAAATCACCATTCTATTCAGCGCTTACTTCATAATTAGTTATTCTTGATATAAATCATCAATTACAAGAATGATCAGGTAAGGAATAAAAGGTGGATTATTAAGCATCAGCATATTGAGCTCCCGAGTATTCTTAAAAATAATTCAAAAGACTTTGAAACTTGATATTTTAACCACGATATAATTTGAGAAAATGATATTTAAAAAACTCTTGATTTTGCGAAATTTTTAATGCTTTTTTCATTTTGTCATTTTTCAATTTGATCATGTCAGAAAGGAAATAATGTTATAAGACATTTTACCACATTTTCATATTTGTTCGATAATTTCTGTTTGAAAGATGTTAATCCATAAAATTGTTATTCACTATCTGATGAGTGCGGAAACTCGATTATCCCCAGGTTTTCAAATTCGTCTAAAATCTGCAAAAATATATCAATCGTCACCAAGCTTCGGGTAGACGTAGGCCTACTTAAGCATATTTTCTACCTACATCACAACTTTATGCAGATCGGACAAGTGCTTTTTGCATTATAGATGATAACGTGAAGCGCAGCGATGTCAACCGCTTCATTTAACTTCGTCTATTCGACGCATTATTGTTGATCGTGTGTACATTGTTCTCTCTCCTCCCTCTTCATCTCATCCACTACTGCCATTTAAAATCTTCACATGACCACTGCATCGCCACAACCTTGTTTAGTTGAAAAAATGTTAGTGTAAGGGATCTGGCTTTGTCATCATCGCTTCATGAGTTGTCGGGGAATGACTTTGTTGACCTCATCGTGCGCTTAATATCTGGCCTGCAGAGACAGCATACAGTTCAAACATAATGCTGCTATATCTTAACAGGGATAAGACTTATCAAATCTGAATGAATGTCAGTAAACAGATGAATAAGTCACACAATCACTTAACTAATAGCACTTCAAGTTTTCGTGCTTTTGATTAAATTTAACAGGTTATCAGCAACTTTCAAAACATGCAATTTTCCTAAATTTTTGGAATCCTACATTTTCACTCATCGTAATATTTTTATTGCATAAAATGATTGAGATTGATTATATTTTCTCACCTTGGTCTGGAATCTTGTCATGTAAAAGAGAATTCGATCTTGATAGCCGTCCCTTTTCCGCGCACGTGATAAAGAAGGCTCGATTCCGCATCTTGTTTGACAGGATTTATAGGATATGATCTCTTCCTCACTTGTTTGACGGAAATGCACGACGCTATAAAGTCAGGTGAAACTTGAAGACAGCAATTGTAAATTAAGTTCGCATTGGCTTTCCGTTGAAAAGTCATTGAGTAACTGCAAAGCGAATATTAACCGAAACAGTCCATCAGAAAATGACTTTGTTTCACGCTGCTAATGCCGAATTCCGAGTTTCGACTCGACACCCAAGTGCTATCAGCTTAAAGCGTGGCGCATTAATACGTTTGGCCAAGACTGCAGTAAGAACAGACGTCGTTGATCGATCCATGGTAGCATAGCAACTTTGCATGAATAGACTTCTGCTTTACGACTGCTGACTCACTCACCTCCTATCCTCCTATATTGTACGCATATGCCAGACTTCAGAAAACTCAGATGGTTTAACAATAACATTGTTGGTGAAATTATGAAATACAATGAAACCCGGACTGAAGAGGGATGGATCTTGACTTCTTGTCTTGATACCTAAATTGACAACTGCCATGATAGTCGATTGTCAATCAAGAAAGTACATAACTAATTTCTACAGTACGAGGAAAATCATCGGTACTACATGGACTATAAGCTTTCGATAAGCTGCTTTCACAAGTGTAATATCATTCCGAATACTAAGCTCTACGCATGATCATTTTAATGTTTATACCAGAGCTTTAAATAGTACTAAAATTATTTTGATGAAACACATGCATCAACTGGCCATTTAAACATCACTTTTCCTACGCTATCACGTGTGTCTATAGTTGGTGTAGGCCTTTTACAACAACACAACTGTAATCGTGGGCTATCAACTATTCTCGCGTTTAATATGCATTGATCTGGTGTACATTAAAATACACCAAAGTTACGTGTGACAAAAATATTTAATTGACTGGGATAAGTAATGAAGCATTTAACATTTTTATGACAATGGCCCAGATTGGCTTTGTATATCTACTAATCTGCCTCATTCCAAACGAATCAAGCAATTAAAGCAGCAAGAGCTTATTAGCTGTTCAAAATTATTATGCCGCTTAGCAAACCTTGTCTGATCATTTAACGCCGTGAGAAGTCCTTCAAGCTGATGACGCTTGATAAGAACAGAAAAAAATATTCCTTGCTTAGCCAATTTAGTAGGTGCTTGATGTGCCCAGTAGGCATATGGTAATCATCCCATAGCAAACTTTGCCTAATCAATTTAGTGGGCGCTTGATATGGACCTACTAGGCATATGGTAATCATGCTTTGCTTAATCAATTTAGTAGGTGCTTGATATGTGCCTAGTAGGCATATCGTGGTTTTGGGTGTTATTATGTCGCCTACTAAGTTTACCGCGCGCGTACCATGACGCTTAGCAAGCAAAACATAATTTTTTTACTCGGGATGTTTAGTGAGAAGATCAGATACATCTGTTTTCATTATCTACAGCATCAATTTGGAGATGATTATTTTTCTCTATCTTTTCAATGAAGATGATATTCTAAGAATGAAGCTTAACAGAAAAAACAACACAGGTGTTGTGTTAAACCAACGTCTAATGCGGTTTCTAATGAATTTGTCAGAATAATTTCTTGTCAGAGATAATTCCTTGCCGTGAAGCCGTTGCAGCCTTTTGAAATTTTGAAACAGAAGTATTGAATGAAAAGGAGCGAATCGACGAAGGAGACACATGGAAACATTGTCTTCACAATTACTTCTTGCATTAGTTTCTATAATGGCGACCAGGTAAGCCAAAAACCTGATTGAACAATGCAATGTTTAGCATTTGGAGCAAGCTAACAGAAAAATCGTTGTATCAAGGAAATTTAAGAAAAGCATTTTTAATGCAAATAGCTGTAGCGTTTTAATGCTTATTGTATTTTGATCACATATGTTTCAGTCTGGCATCAATAAACGGATACATGATTGACGAAATTTTCATAAGGAATTTGCATTATGAGAATCATCATAAGCATCATAAGAACTTGAAAATAACAGCAAAACTGGAAATGATTAATAAATGAAAGAACCGTTATTCTGGAAACTGCCACACAATGAATTGAAAAAATCAATAAAAGTTACAAGTCAACAGAATTTTAAAGAGCGAGGTTTAAGTTGCGCACAATACGACGAAAAAGCGGTAAGATGCAAAAGTTCTGTAAAGTTCGACGAGTCATTTTCCCTGCACAGCCTGCCTGATACAAGTCTTACAAGTAATTGTAGTTGCTGTAAACTGTAGACCGTCGAAAACAGCTAAATTAACCGCTAAACATAACGAAAAATTCACAGAAAATATCCATAAATATCTGTTAACATGTTGACGCAATAATTTGATGAGGGATGACGCAACAGTTAAAATCCTTCCATATCATATAAACAAACGTCTGATTTTACGGATATTTACAGTTCAGACTGTAAAAAACAGTGAAGCTAATTTTATCTGTTAATTTTAACAGATGTTTGCGGCTTACTGTTACATGCAGTGTAGGTTTTAAGGAATTGTAATGAATACAAAGATGATTTTCCATTTATTTACCTAGCTGAATATCGTTTCTAGGATTTCTAATACATGTAGATGCATGCTGCCACCACTTTGCAATTTCATTTGCTGTAATAAACTGTTTTAAAGCATTCTCAACGATTTTTACCACAGGTGTGACCAGTGAAGTAGCTTGACCAAATTCAGTTTGTTTCTGTCCATAGCTTATCTGAATTTGATGCTACATGAATAAGACATGCGTGCAATAACCTAACTGCTCCTCATAAAGTCTAATTTTTATCAAAATCATATTAAGCTTTTTTAAACAATTTCAATCAAAATCACTGGATTCCGGTAATTCACACCCATAATAAAATATAACTAGTATTATCGGCATTGGTTACTGCAAATAGGTTGTATGCACCTTCATTTTTTTATTGTCATTTCATTCATGTAGAATTAAAGGTCCTAAAGGCCTTTAGTATGAAAATGGGACACAAGCTGCTAAAACAATAACTTGTAAATCTTATACTGCCATACCAACTACTACGAGTACAAGCAGGCATTGAAGAAATTTTTCAATCAAATTAATAACTGAAGATCTGAACATGAAATAGTCGACTGGTAAATGTCCCATATTTCCAAAAATTTCCAAGATATCATTACGAAACCATGTCAAAGAACAGACCAGAACCATCATAAGCACAAATTATTTCGTGAAATCGTTTCCGAAATTGCCCTCATTTAGTTGCCACAAAGCATCTGGATGCGTCCGAAAGCAAGAGAATCATGCAAAAACAAGGTCGTTTTGATGCTTAAATATACATTAATAAGTTCATTTTTTGAAATAACACTTTCAAACAAAAAGTGATATAGTATATGAGAGGCCAGTCTAAACAGTTCAAAAAATGATTAGACCACGATAATCAGTCAGCAACAGTGAAATCTGCATTGTAAATTCTGTATATTTGGTCCTATTCAAGCTACAACTACTAAATGATGGAGTGATAAAATTGCCGAACTTTAACTCACAGAAGTAAT
This sequence comes from Prostheceraeus crozeri, assembly GCA_907163375.1. Lineage (NCBI taxonomy): Eukaryota > Metazoa > Platyhelminthes > Polycladida > Euryleptidae > Prostheceraeus > Prostheceraeus crozeri. The sequence continues at coordinate 13,510 of CAJQUW010000421.1, read as the reverse complement.
AAACTGCTTATTAAGAGTGAATTGAATACTAATCTGATGGTTTAGCAACATAAGTTATCCATTCATTAATGACTTGAGAGATATTGTAGAAAATTTGAAATATTGATGGGTGAAACACAACATATATGCGTGTTTGATATGATCTTTCTTTTAATTTAATAAAAAATCCAAACAATTAAAAGTAGCTTCATTTGATTCTAATGATCAAGATGGAGTCTGACGTACTGAACAATGTTCTAAATGCAGCGCTTGCACATTCTCCGCGTGGATATGTACATGCATATGAATAGGCCTACCTTCTGCATGTGAATTGTCATTTTTATATTCGCAAGCGGTAAGGTACCCATTTAGTAACAATCATAGTATATTGAAAGACATGCGAGTTCTAAGACAATTTTTTCAGCTTTCACTATTGACTCTATCAAAACTTGACTTCATCTGAACTCTATTCCTTATTGGCTTGTCATGTCGTACAGAGGCCCTTGCATGCTAGCCTTCATATTTCTTTTTTCTTAGAATATATATTTTTATTGCCACAACAATTGTTAGAATTAGATTGGGTATGGGGTATAATAGTTCCATTGTACAGAATAATGACGGAAGGACTTCTACTAATAAAGAATTGCTGCAGCATGGATTTTCACTTTGAGGGGCACATTTTCCAACTATAGGCTAAAGTATGCAGTTGCAATACAGGTGACTACATCGTATTACGCAATTGTCAACAATTTTGTTTGTTGGTAGGCCATAATTAATTAATTGAAATTAATATGCAAAGAAAACACATCCCTGGTAAGTTTCAGAAAATCCAATTTTTGTTTCTATAGCCAAGAATACGTTTGTGCTATGCAATCTGCCCTCAAAAGGAATCCAAATGGCTGGGAAGACAATCTAAAAGCTGACTTAGAAGACTAAATTAAATTGCACTTACCAATTAAATCGCCTGACCAAGGGATCGAACCGAAGTCTGCGGTGGAAACAAGCTCGCAACTTCTTCACTCCCACGCCGACGGTGGCGTTCCTTCTCCAGAAACACATCAAGCGGGTTGAACTTCGTGTAGCTCAGCATGCAATTTCACAATATTATAGAAATACAACAACCAACTGTTAATACAGTGCATTAATTAATAGTGTAATTAATTATTTATTATATATAAAATAATGTCAAATAATTGTTGGCACAATGCAATGAGTGATCGAAAGAACCGCTGATTATTCGGTCTGCATTGGCATTTCCTGTGATGGAGGGCGATACAGGCAGTGTCAGATTGACTAAATTATACCGAAAAGAGGTCACTATATTGAAAAGAACCCTACAAGATGGGGTGCAATTTGATTACAAATGAAAATGAGAGTAAATTATACACAACACAGTTAAATGCGAGTAGTTATGCCACTTCGAAGGCATGAGCATATACATGTAAATGTTAACAAGTATGTAATAAATAATTGGAATATTATCAATATGTACAGTATGTAAAAGTTCAATCATTTTCTATTTCAAACAGAGTGCGTTTGACCCAATTCGTTGCTCAAGTGTCAAATTCGAATGCTATCATTTCCAGACAACATCATAAGTCTGTTATGTAATTCAGTTAGATGGTTGGCACAGATTTTTCTTGACAATGTGAATTTGATTTCACTCTCAGTGGCGCAATATTGGAAAGGAAAATATTATTAAAGGAAATCCTTATAATGCACAACGGCCACTTCACCTATCATCCAATATCATAGGATCGCTGACCTTATGAAATCTATAAGAAAATAACGTGATCTAATTCAACACTTCTGACTGACTTTTCCTGTGAATGAACGCAATTTACACTGACCAGACGACGAAGTGAAAGAGTTTTATACGTGGAGGGTTATATTGACTGTCAATCATGTCATTGTGTTCCTCATAGAAGACAGCTGTCTTTTTCAATAAAACACAGCATGATTCACTCATGGAATGGCGTTAAACAGGATTAGATCAATTTGCTCTACAACACCCACGCATTGAGTATATCACGGAGTCATTTTGTATTTGAGATCGAAATTTTTTGAGTTCCGTGCAAAAAATTGCATATTCACTATTCTACTTTCGAATTTTCGTCATCAAATGTCTGCACCAATGCCCACATATCGACCTCAAACTAGGGGAGGGTGGGGGCACATTGAACATGCTTTTCAACTTTTCTTGATAGTTCGAATATACTGAATCAAATGAACCAAAATCAGACTCGGATGAAACGTTGAGGGCATACAAGGTTATCTCTGCGTTGTGGGACGTTTCAGTGAAGTTTCATCTCCTCACAATTTGAATTTTAAAATTTTTACCAAAGTGGTTCAAATTGCCCCATGCGTGGGTAGACTTATGTATCACTAGACTTCATGTATCTGATCTATATCGTCAGCTCATGAATAATCAAAATCAAGAAACAAAATTCAGAAATTGAGATCTTTAATGGCAAAAATGATGGCAGATGTTTTGTGTGGAAAAATACATGTTTATTTCTGAAAGTAAGGTGCTCATAGACCATCAGAGTTCTCAGATCAATAGCATTATTCATCGATAGAGGTACCGTTGTAAGAGTAATTCTGCTAAATGTATTGAGTAGAATGAGTAATATTATTTATTTTGAACTCTTCTCGACTAACGGTAAATGATGCATTGCTTTATCAACAATTTTCATTTTCACACATTAGATAATGAATGGTGATGACTTCTTTCGAAGCCTTGTAGCTATTAGGCCTACATTTAGTTTGAAAATCTCTGAAATCTATTGAGTTTTAGCAAAAAATTCAATGTGAGGGTGTATTTAATGAAAATCTTCGAAAGCTATGCACATTATGCAATATACAGTGCGTAATAGAATATTGTGAGCGTAAGTGATGCAAATGGAAAATTTTGAAATTTATTTTTCGGTGATTGACGTTTTTTCCTTTGTTTTGGAGACTTATTATAGTCGTTTGAAAAGACTATGTATAATAATCAAAGACCGAAAACTTCTCTATCATCCCTGTATGTTAACTTTTGGTACCAACTGCTCCTTTTCCATGTCTATCAGATCTTTCCAAATGAATTTCAGACATAAGATGGATTTCAGATTTCTCTAGCTGAATTTCAGATATCTGTCACAAGATCAACTTTGAAAAGATCTTGAATTCAACTGGAGAATCTCCAATTCATCTGGATCATCTGAAATTCATTTGGGCAGATCTGAAATCGATTTGGAACTATCTGACCATCTGAACTATTTTATTTATTTTATTATACGAACAGATTCAAGTGACATTTATGTCCGAAGACTTCAAGGGCACTTTCTACAGTGAAACAGTCATCAAAAGTCAAAGATTAAGGGTCAACAGGACAAGGGAAGCAGAAGAAGGAGCAAAGCTCAAGATAAGTAGGCAATGCGCAGGAGTTCAACCTTCAGGTGTCTCTTGAAGGATGAAATGGATGAAGTTGTCTTAAGGCTTGTCGGCAGGTTATTCCAGATACGAGCAGCCGCAATCGGAAAGGCACGAGCTCCGACGGTCCTCAGGCGGGAGGAGGGGATCAACAGGTCATCATTGGAAGCGGATCGGAGATTACAGCGTGTGGGATTGCAGGACACAGATTGAAGCATGGAGCACATGTAGGAAGGAGCTGAACCGCGAATGCATTTGAAGGCGAAAACTGCCAGGCGATAGGTAATCCTATAGCGAATCGGTAACCACTGAAGGGATCGTAGTAGAGGGGTCACGTGGTCGCGGGAGCTGGTATTGAACAGAATTCGCGCACCTGCATTAAGAATTGATTGAAGCTTGCAGAGGGAATTGTCTGGTAGGCCATAAAGTAGACTGGAGCAAAAATCGATCCGGGAGTGAACGAGGGAAACCATGAGAGTGTTTAAAACCGGTAGAGGAAGGAAGCGACGGAGTGAGCGAAGCTGGCGAAGTGCACCAAAACATTTGGAGACCGTGCTAGAAATGTGGTGTTGCATGGACAGACAGGGATCAAGAATGACCCCGAGATTGCGGATTTTGTTAGTCGGAGTGATGGAGTCTTGTTGTCCGATAATAATAGGAGACTGTGGAACAAGATTGCGGCGTCTTTTAGAGGTGAGCCACATGATTTCAGTCTTACTGGCGTTAAGCAAGAGACGATTGCTCGCTAGCCAGTCGTGAACAGCAGATAAGCAGTTGGACATCTTGTTGGAGAGGACATGGATCTGGGATGGATGACAGGAGCCGTAGATTTGGATATCATCAGCATACATATGGTAGGAAAGACCATGAGATGTGATAATATTGGGAAGGTCAGACGTGTACAGGAGAAACAAGATAGGGCCAAGCACGGAGCCTTGAGGGACCCCATGAGACGACGAAACTGGAGATGAAGTGGAGGTGTCACACACTACAGAATAGGATCGATCCGTAATAAATGATGCGAACCAGGAAAGGACCTGTCCATGCAGGCCAAACGAGACTTCGAGGCGACGGAGAAGTATGTCATGGTGGACTGAGTCAAATGCAGAACTGAGGTCGAGGAGGGCAATGAGGGATAGGTCGCCATTATCCATGGCTAACAAAATGTCGGAGGATACTTTGAAGAGGGCTGTTTCAGTCGAGTGAAAGGAACGGTAAGCTGATTGGAGACTCGGGAGAAGGCTATGATCGCTGAGATGACTATAAATGGAGGATGTGTATCCTCAACGAAGATATCGGACATTGCGCCAGAAGTTTGAGGCTATTATACTTTATTATTATTATTATTCTTTTACTCATTACAGATATCTTTAGTTTCCAAATATCTAACGAGTTTACAGTCTTTCTTCCAATAAGGTCGCTCATGAATGCTACGTGGACTGTGCTTACTTCATCACAATTTCATCAACACATGGAGAATTTGCATCACAATGATCAACGCTGCATAATAAAGCTTAACTTTCAAGCTAACAATTAGCAAACTCCAAAATAAAATACATTATTTTTGCTCTGATCCACATCTTTCACATTGCATGAAATTATATCCCTTGTAAAGGAAGATTCACGTTATCCGAAACGGTGTCTGTGTGATAATTAAAAATGCTAGCAATTTAGTACAAGCAAGGGGTGGCAAAGGAATGTTAAAAAATCCGCGGACGGAAATCGTATTGCTACGATCGCTTTAATCGAAATAGTGATGAAATCAAGAGTTTTAGGCCCAATTCATTGGTACGCAGCTGCATCGGCAGTGGAAGCGCTCAAATTATAGGGCCTATCAAAAAAATCAAAACTTTCAAAATTTCCAAAATTTTCCATAATTTTCCAATTTTTTGCATAATTTTGATTCAAAATTTTCCGGAAAATTTTCATTACTAGCTATATGTAGAAGTAAAGTTATATCTATATGCAAACAAAACTAGCACAAAGTACAAAAAACACAAATGATCTAGGAAAATCTGAGAAATCTTACTCAGTCAAATTTCGCTTGTAAAAAGACAAAAATGTTTTCAAATTTAGGGGCGATGTAGGTATTCTTCTTTCTACAACTGTTCACCGATCTCTTCAGTTGCATCTTGAAGATTGCTTTGAAAGTACAATTCAGCGGTTTTACGGAATATGTGCACTGAATTAAATGCATTAGAATCTAAGCAGTTTAAGTGATGTTCTAAAGCATTTGCAAGATTCGATTTTACGGTGAATTTTCTGCGATCACGTAATCATTTTTGCTACTTAAGTCACCCTTCTCCAATTATCAGTTCCGCTGCGAAATTACCTTACGAACCCATCCTTAATCGATTGCGCCATTGTTGAATGGCCACAAAATGATTAGCATGGAATCACGGGTGCCACTAAAACACACTGTCAAAAATTGACACCGGTAAAAAATTATCAAAAATAAGTTGGATTTTGTATAAATTTCCTGATATCAAGAATTTTGCAAAGTAATTTTACTTGAGGTTTACAAGGGGATATTAGCAACAAAATTACAGGTGAAGATCATTCACTAAAAGATATTCAATAAAAACAACTAACTCCCTTTATTATGCGATAGCGAAGTGGTAGCTCGTTATGTACCTTTATAATCGATGCGATTAAATTTTGGTCCAGGTGTCGAACTGTCGAGCTCCCAATTGAGTCTGCAAGCTTAATAGGAAGAGTTTTGGCGACGTTCGTCCACTGGTCTTGCCAGGAATTTTGTCGCCAATGATCGCAGGAAAATTTCCCTCAACTCTAACCAATCAGAAGCCAGCATATGATCTATGTCGTCTTTCATATGTGCGAGACCTCTTAACTTTCGTATTTGTCGTTGTTTACTTTGATGCTAGCTTCTCTTCATTTAAGTGTAGAAGTTCTGTGAAACATATATATACATTACTACTTATAAGCACAACAAAAAATATGAGTAGCATATAAGTGAGGAATTTTAGAAATATGTCATAAAACATCTCTCCGGTGATGTTGTTCCAACGATTGTTCAAATTTTGACAATTGCGAATTTTTTGCGTGGTTTGCGAATCCCGCGGTTTGCTTAGGATCTGCTGTGCACATCTGCTGTGCCCTTATCACAAACTCATAATCTGCGCAAAACAGGGAGGGGACCATGACCAGCACCCTAAACTTCATGTTTTTTTTCTTAGATCTGCCATTATAAGTTGGGATGATACAGAAAATAAACCTGACTAGCAAGACCATGCATAGGCTACCCGGTTACCACACATATGGCTTAGACAGACCTAGGCACAGTGCCAGTGCATGATCCGCGCGACTATACAGTCAGATTAAAGCGTAGGCCTATATAACATAATTTATGCATGGTATAGGCCATAATGGTAGGGGGCCTATGATAGCTAGAATTTTGCATCATGTTAGGCTTGGGTGTGGAGCTCAAGCCCTCTAGGGACCTAAGATGCAATTCTATGATAGTAGAGCATCCGTTTGCGCAAGCATGTAAGTCTTTTGTGACTGTCTGTTTTTAATTTTGTTGCAGCCTATAATCAGAAAGATACTTTTACACTTTCATGATAGGTTATAATTATGACTGTCGAATATCTAACCATACATACGGCCGTGCAGAGTAATTCAGCATGACAAAATTGTGTGTTAAATTTTTCTATAAAAATATCATAATTTTTTGATGTTCATTCTCTTTCATTTGCACAGCTTTGTATCTAATCAGGTGTTAAATAGCCAGAGATGAAAAAGAAATATATGAGCTATTATACAGCAGAGTTACATCAAGAATTAAGAAGAATAAATTCGTGGTTAATATTTTTGATATCTCTACTTCTATGATGTGCTCCTGATGTCCAATATATTGGACATTCTGGAATGACCCAATTTTATAATTGATGCAACAACTCCGAGATGCTAACTTGATTTTAGACCTAGCTTTTGATATCACATATTGAATTTGACCAAATAGAAATGATTGGAAGGTCTTCAGTGGAAAAGGGGTTTAGGCAACTGGTCCACACGTTTTCAGTGCTGTAAGGAACTAAAGTGATGCCAATGTCAGAAGCAAATCAAGCATTTGTGAGAATTTAAAAATAATTGATGTCATCTAGTTCACTATCTGAGTTTTTAAGCTTAACTTGATAACAATAGGCCTGGTTTATGTCTCTGACCAATTGCATATTTTGGCGCTTTGTTCGAATTTATTATCTTGCCTTCAAATTCTTAAAATCTTTTTGCATTGATTCGTCTTCCTATAAAAGTAGTAAGGAAGTGACAAACACCAGATAGCGCAAGATGGCCGCCATCGCTGACTCCCCCCCCCCTCTGGAACGGCAGAGTGTCGTGGTCGGCCGCCGTGGTGCTTCGGGTCTGAGTCCCCCCCCCCCCTCTGGAACGACAGAGTCTGTCGTGGTGTGCCGACCAGGTGGGTTCACAACATGTTCGCTGACTCCCCCCCCCCTCTGGAACGACAGAGTGTGAGACTCGGATGTGTTGGTCTCGTATGGGATGACGTGACCGACCGCCAGGATTAGTGTTGAGGCTATAGTGTGTGATGTTTTTGGTGCAATCTGCTGAATGTTGGGTTGTAAATGGGTTGTTTCGAGTGGAAGGAGTGTTCGGATGAGAAAACGGAGTCCAGATTCGGAATCTACGTGAAATTTTGGGTTAGGAAGGATGTTTCCAGCGAAATCGGAGAGAAAAAATTTTCAACATTTTTCGAAAAAACGACAGAGTTAGAATTTGGGATGTTTTGGTGTGTAGCGCCCAAACGAAGCATCGGATGAGAAAACGGAGGCCAGATTCGGAATCTACGTGAAATTTTGGGTTAGGAAGGATGTTTCCAGCGAAATCGGAGAGAAAAAATTTTCGGCTGACGTCCCCCCCCCCCCCCTCTGGACAGCTTGCTTCGATTTTGGCTTCCAGTGGACGGATTTTGTCGTGCGATAGCTCGTTTGAAAGCTAAGAGTGAGACAAATTCAGTGAAACAATCGGCTTGTTCCTATCTGTCTTCGTTCAAAAGTTAGAGCGGTTACAAGATTTTAGGTCGGAGCTCGCTTACCTGAAAAAATCCTAAGTGTCAGAGTGACTTTGTATGGGTAAAAATTTGAAAATTTTCCAAAGTGTGGAATTTCGACCTGGGACCGTCACCAAAACATTTTTCATCAAATTTTGAAATTTCACTGACGTCCCCCCCCCCCTCGGGAGAGCTCGCTTCGATTTTGGCTTCCAGTGGACGGATTTTGTCGTGCAATAGCTCGTTTGAAAGCTAAGAGTGAGACAAATTCAGTGAAACAATCGGCTTGTTCCTATCTGTCTTCGTTCAAAAGTTAGAGCGGTTACAAGATTTTAGGTCGGAGCTCGCTTACCTGAAAAAATCCTAAGTGTCAGAGTGACTTTGTATGGGTAAAAATTTGAAAATTTTCCAAAGTGTGGAATTTCGACCTGGGACCGTCACCAAAACATTTTTCATCAAATTCTGAAATTTCGCTGACGTCCCCCCCCCCCTCTGGACAGCTTGCTTCGATTTTGGCTTCCAGTGGACGGATTTTGTCGTGCGATAGCTCGTTTGAAAGCTAAGAGTAAGACAAGTTCAGTGAAAGAATCGGCTTGTTCCTATCTGTCTTCGTTTAGGTGTGAGACGCCATTTAAGATTTTGGGACATTGGCGAAAAACGACAGAGTTAGAATTTGGGACGTTTTGGACTCTAGCTTCAAAACGAAGCATCGGATTGGAAAACAGAGACCAGATTTGGAATCAGCTTGATGTTATTGTCCAATGAGGATCATCATCCAATGAGAATCAAGCATTTCTTTATAAATAGCGAGCCTTCCACAGTGAGAATCATTCCATCGTTGAATCACACGAGTGACGGACGCACATTTTCTCTCTCTCTAGTTCCCTGTTCTATTACCCAACTAAAATGGTAAGTCGCTACTTCCCTCCCTCTCCTCCCTTGAACGTAAACTTAATACAATCTTTTTTCATTTTCAGGCATCTACTCCATCTGCTGCACTAGTAGGACAAAATGGCGGTCAAACGTTACAAGGTTCGCTACGGTCAGATCATCTACAACTGAGGCCAGTGGAAGAAACATCCAAGGTACATAATCCTACACCGCTACAGCGTAAATTTAAACAAGCCTTGCGTTATGATGATCATAGCGTAGTACTCCAAACGGGAATGCTCCCTTCCACGGATGTCAAGATAATGCACAATCAGTATGGGGACTACATACTGATCCCCGTGAGTCCGTACATTCGCCACCAACTTGATATTATTGAGGAGTACGTGACATTAAATATGGACATTCCTACTCCTCTTGCTCAAGAGTGGAAGGCGAGAGATGACAAGGATACTCCCTATAGAAAGATTTGGGATGGTAATCACATTTGCCTACCGGTATCACATTGGTGTACTTACTATAAGAAGGATGGAGATCATTCAATACCCATCAGATGTGATGAGCTCGGAGAAGGTACTTGGGATATCCTTTTCAAAGTGAATGGGCTATATTATGGTCGACACAAGGATAATAAAATAGCCTCTCTCTCCATGCATATGGAATCCATTTTATATATTCCGAAACCACCCAACGTGGACGACATAATTGATCAAATCCTTAACAGCAGTGGTACGAAGCGCAAGTCGGAGAAGAATGCTACATCAAAACGCAAATCAAAGAAGGAGAATTACTAGTCCTTTCCTAACTCTACCCTATGACAATTCGCTTATGTGCTTTGAGTGTCGTAGACGTGGTCTTATTAGATACATTTTACTTCTTCGTTGCCATCATATCATTTGTGTATTTTGTCGTGAAAAGCATCGATGTAATTCTTCATTTTGTAATATGTTATAGAACGCTTCCTTAGATGTGTAAATTTCCGTTTTAGGCTTCTATCATCATTTTTATGGATTGTGAGGGTGAACCTGTACAGGAGCTCAGTGCTATTGCTATGAACAATTGGACATATCAGATTGTTAGTGTCTATCATCAACATGCCAACTGTGATCCCAATGTTGATCAATGGGCGAGAAAACACATTCATGGACTTAATCTGAAATATTTGCAAGACTATGGCTTTTCTTGTGAGAGTGCTCTTCTTATTGACTTTAAACGATGGTTAGCTGCTTTCAATGTTATACGCATCTTTTGTAATAATCCTGGTAAGGAGAGGAAAGTATTTCCCAATCTAATCATTGATGATATTTTGCTCCCGCCTTGGGATAGTAGAGTGAATCAACATTATCATGAAGTCACGAAACGTTTTAAGGATTTGTGTGTTCCTATTTTGTCTGTTCGTTGTAGTAGCTACGTTCATAACCAATGCTTCTTTCCTCCTTACCTCAACACTGCCAAAGTCCTGTATGGTTATCATTGCTCGCTGTATGATAGTTATCAGCTGTATCTATTTTATCTCTTTCAAACCATTGATTTATAATGCATGCTTGTTACCGTTATTCAATAAATGTTACTATGAGAAGAGTTGTTGTTTTCATGCAATGGATGGGTTAGTTAAAGGGCGATCATGTCTTTCTCAAACGACTGCGGAACATTACGTTTTCATAGGCAAAGTTTAAAAGGAGCTGTTCAAGATTATGTGATAAATTTTCATAAAGATGAGACCGACATCGAAGCAGTGGTCGATGATGCTAGCACTCTATTTCTAGAGTTAATGAATACATTCTCTGATAGCATTGTCATGGCGCGATTAGTTGCGAAAATTAAGTTTAGTCATTTTGGAAAGGAAGAGGTGGAAAGTCGCTCTTTCCATTTTGCTTCTTATTCAATGGAAGTGGTAGATCACCCCGAAGAATTTTTTAAAAGACATATGATAAAAATTGCTGAACGTCTTAACGCATTTAACCATCATGGTAGCAGTCTAGTGATTGAAGCGATTTCAGATATTCACATTCAACTTTCCATAAAGAAAAATTGAAAATGCAGTGGTACTTGATTGTAGCACAACTGGTTTTCGAGCTATGTCTGCTCACTCTCGAAGTATATTCCTTCTGTACATGCGTCTATTATTTAGAAAAGGCTAGCAAATTCATATCTTCAAAAAGACTTGCTATAGACATCAGTAACGGTGAAACTATGTGTTGCGATGTATGTAAACGAAAGGATGGAAATGAAAAGCGCATCTTCAAGAGATGTAAGCATGCTTTTTGTCAACGCTGTTTCATACGTAATTGCATTCAACTTTGCCAATGTAACCACTGTGACATTGCTCATTTCGAGTGTCACTTATGTCGCAATAGTTAGTGCCTATGCAAATGTGGTAAAGATAGGTTTTAGCAAAGACTAACACGGAAAATGGCGAAACGTAAAATGACGAAACGTAAAAGTCAAAAGTTTTCTTCAGCCATTCAAGCTCTCCGACGAATGAAAGCAAATCAGCGATACAATGCTATACGACATGCTAACGATAAATTCATTTGTGAAATTATTTCTCATGTGAGAAAGTTGAGGACGAAGAAATTAGCACCAAAACAACGAAAGTTACTTAAGCGATATGCTACAAAATTGCGTTTCATCTCCAATCCTAAAGTCGCCCTTCAAAGAAAGAGGAAAACTCTAACACAAAAGGGCGGTTTCCTTTCAGCAATACTTCCAATGATAGCTCCTGCCGTGGGCAACCTATTGGGAAATATCTTTGGCTCTAAGCGTTAATTATGCAAATGTTGAGTTTCAAAGTAATAAAATGGATTTCAGACTTCAATGCGATAAAGTTCTGACTGTATCAGGTCCATCTCATGCAGGTAAAACTGTTTTCACGCTGAATTTATTGGATAAAAGAAGGGAGTTGTTTAAGGAACCTATCAATCGAGTGATTTGGTGTTATGGTATTTATCAACCGTCGCTGTTTCAGGAATTGCAAAGTCGCAACTTTATTCGACATGAAGGAATTATTCCAGTGGATAAACTTCAGTCTAATGATGTTGTTGTATTGGATGATTTATTAAAAGAAAGTAAGAATTCAAAAGATGTTACAGATATGTTCACTCGCGTAGCACACCATAAAAGGTGTTTTATCATCTATATTACACAAAATTTGTTTCCTGATGGAAAAGAAGCTCGTACACGAAACCTGAATACACACTATTATGCTATTTTCAAGAATCCGCGAGATAAAAGTCAATTTGAAATTTTAGCGCGACAAGTTGCACCCAGAGGATCAAAAGCCTTAATTGAAATTTTTCAAGCAGCTACTGAAAAACCATACGGTTACTTATTCATTGACTTTACGCAAGAGTGTCCGGAAGAATTTAGATTTCGAAGTGATATTTTGAAAACTCCCATGATTATCTACAAACTATGAGTTCTTATTCTCGCATGATTGTTATTCCTCAGGATGAATATGTACAATTGACTGCCATGCAGCAAGTAAAGCAACCTCTTGCAAATCAAATGTATAGGAAAGAAATAGATTATCAGCAAAATGTTCACATCAAAGATCCACATCGTGCTGTATTATTACAATCGGAAACTGTTGAGCAATTGAAAAACTTGAAGAATAAGATGCGTGACTCTGTATCGACTGCTACACCTTTAGCATCTCGCGCACATGCCATATCTCTTTTCAACAGTATTGAACCCCATCTCAATGTAAATGATAGAGGAGAAATCATTACAGATGAAAATAAAGTGATTGATGCTTCACGTTATGAAGACTTGATTCAGTATGCGACACGTAGAAAGCGCCGTCAGGGCTATGTTCCACCTGGTTGGTCATACTTTCTTAAACTATTGAAAAAGCATAATGTGCCAAAATTTGCTTTAAATAATGAGACATTGAAAGAACTTGATTCAACAGTGGCTACTACTCCAATGCTTCAGGCGATGAAAATGCCAACAAATTGGTTTAAGACGTCACCTGCTACATCCCCTCCCACACTCACTAAGCAAACAAGAGGAAGAACTCGGCGTAGATCTACATCGCCACTAAAACTGGTAAAAGGAAAACGTAAAACAGCTCCTCCTAGGAAATACATGTTCTCAGACTATTAATATGAAGCAGATGTGTTGCTTGCCATGTAATGAGCCGCCAGAGGTGAATGTCGTTGTCACTTGCACTTGCTGCGCCAGCTCTCATAATGAAAC